>VYXH01008574.1:171645-188564 GCA_013397275.1 Burhinus bistriatus
GCGCGGCCCGGCCCTGTTCCCCGCTCTCGCCTTCCCATTGGCTTAGGCGTTGGTCTGTGGGGCTGTACTGTTGATACTGATTGGTGGTGATGGCTGTCGCTCAGGGGCTGGGGCGGGCTGGGGCTGGGGCGGGGGTCTGTCCCCCCACTTCGCCCCCCCTGTGCCTGGCGCTGCCCGGTGGACTCTGGCCCCGGCAGGGCAGGGCCACCCGCGGCCTCTCCCCTGCCCTTCTCGGGCCCTTCTCGTTTTTCCCGAGGTTCCTGGCACAGCCCATCGCTTCACTAGTGCCTCCGATCTGCTTCTCCCCGCCGATTGACCCAGTGGTCCTCCCTAAGCTGGGATCAGCAGGGCCTCGGGGCCCCCTCCACCCCCCGAGCCCCCTCGGTATCCGGACAGCCCAGGAGCTGCTGCTGGGCTGCAGCTCTTCGTCAGGTAGTGCCCTGGGGGTGCCCGGCCCCCCCCCGCGGCTCCCAGAAGCGGTGCCGTTGATGAGCGGCACGGTGCATTGTGGGATAACCGTGGGAGGTGTAGTTGTGCCACGGGGAGCCGTAACTGTACCGAAGCTGGTGGGGATCCGCACAGGCGAGGCTTCAGGCTGCAGTGGCTTCATCAGCATTGCTGCCTGGCCCTTGGAAGCTGTAGTTTCTGTAGCATAGATAACAATAACCTGACAGATTGTTTGAAATGCTTGTGTGGATGTGGAGTGTGTTACATATTAGCTACGAGATTAGACTCTTTCTTTGCACGGCAGATGTCTCCAGTGCGGGCTGGGCCATTTACTCTGATGCAGCTGTTGGCAGTTCTGTCTGGCTTTTCCTTTGGTATTTTTTCATCTTTCCTTTTGCTATACTCTCTTCATGCTTCTGAAGATCTTGTCCATGGATTTCTTCCCATATGTGTTAGCTAAGTGTGTTCCTTTTTTTTTTTTTTTTTTCTTTTTTTGGGTTTTNATTTCTTCCCATATGTTTTTGCTAAGTGTGTTCCTTTTTTTTTTTTTTTTCCCTCTGTTGGAGTTTAATTTAATGGTCACTGGGGAATCTTAGGTTTTAACTCTGAATGTCTACACTTATATGTGTAGGGTAGTATTTTGAAAGTTATCTGCTAATGTATACATGCAAAATATTCAAACACATTTAAATCCTGGTCTAGACAAGGCCTTGGCTTTGCGCTTTCATTCATGTTATCCTGCGTATTTGGAACAGTCTTATGCTGCTTAGTATGCCAAGCACCTCCTTTCTCCTTTTTCAAATTCCTCCTTAACTCTCATTTCTTCCAGGAATTCTTCCTACTTTTATTTGCCGAACAATAATCCCTCTGCAGCACTGTAAGAATTTTTGTGCCTTGCATTTCTCTTGCTTGTCATATTTAGCTCATGTTATAAGATACCTGAGTTAGCTAACTTGACTTTGTGAAGGCTGGATTAACTGAATAAATGTAAATCATTGTATCTGTGCTGTTCAGTAGTCTAGATGAAATAACAGAAAAATCTTCAATTATAAAATGTACTAATCTACAAAACATTCAACTTGGAGTTCTGGAAAGTGAATTACATGTTTGAGATTCCTTTTTATTTCAGGTGCTGTGGCACAAAATGCCTAAAGAATTAATGCTGTTATGGGGTAAGCAATTCTTTACAGAAGAGTTGCTTATTGGGATAAACACAAGTCTTCAGAGGTGGTGTAACCTTCAGTACAGAGTTTCCTAACCAATTTCATTAGTTCGTGTCATTAACAGTTTTAACTAATTCTGGCTTCAATGCTGATACATAGGTTTCTTGTTTTATTTTGACCTCTGTTATGTTCATTAAAAAGAACCACTCATCAAGCTCTTCTGCAGCACCTTTCAACATAGCTAAATTAATGTGTTTTAAAGTTGCAAGGGAAGTCTTGTTTTGTGGCTGTTGCTTTATGGGTGCTGTTAGTCCTCTATATTATTCTGGATATATTTTAATAAATGGTCTTAATAATACTCCTGTTTCTTCTGGCTAGTGTGCTTTGGCTGTATGAGAGAGCAGCTGTAAGATTCTTAGCTAGGTAACAAAGTGGGACCCCAGTCCTAGTTCTCCAGTTGTCTGGACAGAAGAATGAAAGAGACAGTAGTGGAGGTTCAGTCTTTCTTCTCTTTTTATGGATCTCTCCGCTGAAAATCCATGACTGAAAATAATGTTAAGATTGTAGGGTTAGATCAGGAAATACTGATGTAAAGCTATAGGAAGACTCCAGATTGCATTGTCATTTGAATTTGTGATGTTAGCCTTTTGAGTATTACAACAAATTCTAGATATCTACTTTTAGAATTTATAATACTGGACAATACATCTCAGAAAGCAGATGAACACTGTAGCCCTCTAGCTTATTTTGACTTTTAAAAAGCCAAGAGCAAGAATATTTTTTTCAGTACCTTACCTTTAAAATTTCTCTTACCATTTTGTCATCTTTAAAAAGCAAAACAAAAACAAAACAAAAAAAACCCCAAAACCAGCAAACAAAAAAACAATGGAAAAAAAAAACAAAAAACCTTAAATAATACTTAAAGGAGGAACTATTAAAAAAATTAGACAAGCTGTTTCCTTTTAGGGGAGATTTTGAAAAAGTGAATCAGATCTGTAACAAGAAGCTAGTTTCAGCATGTACTACATAATGGGGTGCTTTTTAGTAATACTTATTTACAAATACAAATGCTGGCCTTTCTGCGGGCTGTTACCTTTCTCTGCTCAGTATTGTGATGTTGATGCGCTTAAAAAGTAAAGGCCATCAAGTGCAGCAGTTCTGTTAGTAGATTAAAGAAGAGGCAAGGATGTTAAAAAGTAATTTGATAAGTATTCTTGCTCGAACTTAATTAGCTTTGAAACTGGTGGCTTCGAACTGGTGCTGGTATATCCTAAAATCCAAGCCTCTGTACTCCCACAAATCTGAACTTGCTGCCCAGAATTCTTGAAACCACATCTAGTTCCATGTTTTCTTTGTATCAGGACATGTTACTGTATTACAAAAGATGCTTTAGGCTGACCTGCTCAGTCCTAAAGCTAGAAAGTCTGTTTCTGTTCCTCTTTGTCTTCAAAGGTTTCCCGAAAGTACCTAAGTTGTTGATGAATTTTGTTTAAATGTAGTATGTACTGAGCATAGCTGAAGTCAGACTCTTTACTTAAGTTTGTAAATGTGAGCTTAAGGATGGATTTTGGAAATCGGTTCCTTAGCTGTTTATGTAGAAAGTAAAATCCAGCATAAAACAGCTTAGGAGCTCTACTGTTGTATTTGGACATCTAACCTGAGTGGATTTCTGTGCAACAATAATGAGCTTTTGTTCGCAGCAACACAAATACTTTTATTGATACTGTATCACATCTTATAATGTCTGAAACTGTTTCTCTTTCCTTTTTTTTTTTTTTTCCCTTCCCCAGGCTTAACACAAGGCCAGTGTTTGGAGGTGTAAGATCTCGTATTGGGGTCCAGCAAAATATTCTAAACAGATCATCACCAGCTGTTAGCTTCCAGCGGACATTTGATGCTCGACAGAAGATTGGACTCACTGATGCCCGACACAAACTGGGGGTTAAAGATGCTCGTGAAAAACTGGTTCAAAAGGACGCTCGGTTCAAAATCAAAGGGAAGGTGCAGGATGCTCGAGAGATGTTGAATTCCCGTAAACAGCAAAGTGTTGCTGCTGAAAAGGTGACCAAAGTAGTGGATGCCAGAGAGAAGATCAGCTTAAAAAGGAGTGCTCCAGCTGCTATCAGCCCAACTATGGGGACAGTAAATCCAGCTGTGAAAATCACCAAAACTATCCAAGTAGGTCAAGCAAGCCACCTCTGAGCCCCTCAGTTATTCTACAGCAGTCCAGTAGAAATGATAATATGTGAATATGTTCACATGTTTACGACAGAAGCAATGGTGATACAGTTCAGTCCAGCCTTTATGGCAGGATTCAGAGCCTTTTGGGTGTCTTGCCAGCTGCTTGGGGCTTTTTATAGAATCCCAGCTTTCATTTCATTTTTCATTTGAATTTTGGGCCCAATAAAGACTAAAGCAGTGCTCCTGTCGGCATTAAAGTAGTTGTCTTGAATGGTTAAGTAGTCTCTTTCCCACCTAAATACAAAGAACGTGTATGTATTTTTTGTCATTCTTATACCAGCCCTCTTTGCAAGTCTGATGTGGTGGATTGTCCTGTCTAGATAACTGGTTTATCCTAGTAGTGGGATAACAGTTTAGAACATACAGCTATGTTTGTATCTAAGAAGATCTAAAATTCAATGATCCCGTCTACAGTTTCTCTATTTCTACTTGTCTGGTTTTCAGGAAAGCCCTGGCTTCCAGGGAGTTGCCTGATTACATGATACATTCCTGCTGAGGCTTAAGATTTGTTTCAGTTGCAGTATAATCGGTTGATCACCCTGACCTGCTGATTTCCTTTGACAATTTTCTAATTTCACTTTGCTGCGTGTGCAGTGACTTGATTCTTAGCAAACTTCTCAGAGAAACAACTACTATTGAACTATGTGTGTGTTAGGTACACTGGGTAGAGTCAGAAGAGAAGTTTCCAGACTGCCAGGATTGTTGTTTGAGGAGTGGTTTTGTTCCTTGCCTTTACAAGCATGTAACTGAAGTTGCTAGCCTACCTCTTTCATTTTCCTCCTCCGAAAGATCAACAGCATGCTTACGCATACCCAGAAAATCTCCTATTCTCATCAGTTTGAAAGGCTAGATGAGCCTGCTTTCTGTTCAGCTGTGGGTTTTGCTCAAGAGCATCAAGTATGTTTCTTCTTTAAATTAGCCTAGGAAATTTCCTATTACTCAGCAGGTTTCCTGCCAGACTGACCCAAGAAAGAGAAAGGACTCTTGTGGCAGTAAGAGGGGCTAATCGCAGAGCAATAAAGCAGTCTGTTCAGTCGTCTTTAATTAGTAGGGTAATTAGTACTCATGCTGTCCTTCTAAGCCAGATCACCACCATCAGCCATTAGGAGTTGAACATTTTCTACAAAGTTTGTAGGAGTTAAAATAGTTTCCAGAGACTTAGTACGGCAGCAATTCGCTCTGACCTGATTTTTTTTTTTTGTATGACTTGGTTTGACCTATAGTACTTCCTGTTTGTTAGACGACACAGTGCAAGAAAAAATATTGTAGAATATAACGGTGATTAAGACTGTAGACAAAACTGTGCACATGAGCAATTATCTAATCATTTTTTAAAATATTTATACCAAAATTCCAAATAGCCCATGGCCCTCCTTTCTTCCCAAATGTGGGAGCAGAATCAAACTAAAGTGTCTTGATTGAAATGCAGCACATATCTCTAATGTCCTGTACTGTGGTCTTGTTTCTCATAAAGGAAGGAAGAAAGTTTTTGAAACCCAAAGAATTTCCATAGCTCTGCTGGTGTTTCCATAGGACAGGTACCCTTGTTTCTGAATTGATTAGCAAATTGAAGCATGAGGGTGCTGTGATGTAAGTTACGGTCTAGTGGGAATGCATATCTGAAGATTTTACTGCCTGTATGGAGTATTTTTGTAAGAAGACCCATTCTTTTCTGCAATGGACAGCTTCCAGCTTTTTCAAAAACCAAAAGGGCATTTTTGAGGGAGTTCTTGCTTGATTTCAGTTGCTGATTAGTACAGCTACATTCCTTGACTACTACTGTTGTGGTTTCCCTGTTTCGCAGGGTAACAGACTGCGGAAGCGTCAGCTGCATTACCCCATGTATCACTTAGTCTACTGCACCTTATTCCAGCTCTAGTGTGAAGGGATAGTATATACTTCTCCTTTGAAATGGAACTGAACTAAATCGTGTTGTGTCCGAGCTTGCAGAGTTTGGTGGAAATGGGTATCTTTGGCACACTAGCATGGAAGAAGAGAAGCTGACTGGCTGATTTACCCCATTCATGGTTTCATACTGGCAGAAATGTAGATCTAGTCAGGGCTGGAGTTAAGTCCCCTTCCCACTAATCTTGGGCTAAAAATCAAGTAATTTGAATCAGTTTCTCTGCATTGCCTTAAGTTTTAATTTATTCAATCAAGTGAGGCTATCTCATATTGAACGTATTACAGAAAACATAGATGATATCTAATAGCATATTGTGGTAATATGTTTCAAGAGCAGGAGAGTGAGTTTCATTTAAATGGTCTCAGGGTATCAACTAACAACTCCAGTTGTCTGAAATAGGAATCTGGTGGACTGTAGTGTTTAATGCATTGGTTCTTTCCCTCTAACTGTAGCAGAAGGCTCCAGTTCCTGGACACTCTCATCCAGCAGGAATGAGGATTAATGTGGTGAACAACCATACACACAAACAGGTGTGTGCCTGCTCTGTGCTCTTTGTTTGTTACTTCTCGGGGGGAAGGAAGGTGTCCATAAACACTGGCAGGTGCAAAGAAAACTTCAAGTAGGAACGAAAAGAGGAGTGTTCGGAAGTTCTCTAACAGCTTAGCTCCCTGTTCTTGTGTGGTTGAGATACTTTCATGGTAATCAAGGTTTTCATTTAGTTTAATTGCTCTTGATTTCTTATGTGTTACATGAATGCAAAATAGGTGTTCCCAGTTTTTATCTGTATGTGCAAATGTCAGGTTTTTTTCTAGATACTGTGACCTTTAGCTCTGATATCTTTCTGTAAATTTCTCAGTGACACAACATCAGATCAAACTGTTAGTTGTTTTGATTCACCATCCTGCCAGCCTCTTCGGAGAATGGATATGATTGTACATGGTCAAATGTTCTACAGTGAGGTGGGAGAGGGTATAACCTTCCTGTGAAACTCTAGCTGTGGGTCCCTGCTGGAAACCTGATAGTGAGTGATGTTAGCTGGTATTCTGATGTACTATCAAAGTTGCCATGTCCTTTTGTCAAGCAGACTTTGAGGAAAACCCTAGAATTTGTGCTGTCTCTTCTGGAATCAGTTTTAAAGACCTTTGTCACAGCCCCCAGCCATTCAGCCACCCTACCACCTTGGGTGCTTTCAGAGAGGAATTACATGTTTTTATTATTTATTTTATGCATGTGTATACATAAAGTGTTACTTAAAATATTGGAAAACTGACATTCACAATATCATGTCCTGGGGTTTTTTTTTTGTCTTGGTTATGGTAACTTTAGCTATTTGTGTATGTTACCTCTACACTGACTCGCTGCCCTCACCTATCCCAGATGCTGTCACTTAAGGAAGTGTCTTCGTTATTCTGACCTCATCACTATAAGGCTTGAATCCATTTCATTTGTCTCAAAGTCAAGTCCATTGTCCTGATGGCTAGCGTTTTTCCCAGTTCTTTTCTGCACAATTCTCCTCTGTTCTGCTATCCCTTTGGTTTTTTTCCTTCATAGCATTTCTGTGACTGGAACAACTTTCCTGTTTGTAAACCAGAATCTTGCTGACTATGAAAACGCACTTATTTTGCAAGCTGTCATTGCTAATCCCTCCATTTTTCTTCACCTTTCTACTGAATTAATAGGAAGCTGTTCTGAGTTGTGACTTTTTATGTTCTGGGTAGTGCTGTATGTGTACAGACTTTTTGTTGACGTTATTTAGAGTCTATGAAAAAATATTTGTGTAGGAGTTCACCTCAGTATTTTAGGGCAGGGCTATAAGTGTTAAGTTGAACGGGGAAATAAATTATTCAGTCAGTAAACCTCCTAGTGCAGTGTTTTCTAGTGCCAGACGGGTATGCACTGTGCTGAGGAAAGCAGGCTATTCAAAAGGAACATTTGGTTCAGATGTATTTGGCAGGCATCTGCTAAAAAAAAAAAAATCATACAGATAGGCTTCAACTTTAAAGGTAGCAGAGTGCTAAAAAGTAAGATACTGAGGCTTTATTCCATTAATGTGGTTCCATCAGTCCTGATGAGGTCTAGGGATTAGAGAAATCTATATGTGATTTCAGTACACCTAGGGAAACAGCTTTACTGTGGCATTTCCAGCAAATAAGTTTGATAGTTTGTACACTGATGCTTTGAAGTGGACTTCTATACCTTCAGCTTTGTGTCCCGAAGCTGCAAGGACCAGGAGTAAAGTCCAGTGTAGTCATGTTCATTACCTGAAGAAGGCTGAAGGCAGGGGAAAACTACTTATTTTGGAAATGATGTCCAGATTAAATGTGCTTGCTTGTAAACTATTACCATGCTTCTCTTCAGGGTCTGTATGACATGGAAGATGATGACGAAAGTGTCTCTCCCCTTACTAGCAAACAGATGAAAATCACCACCACAAACAGTTTCCTGCACAACGCGGTAAGGGATTATCTGAACAGTCCCCAACACGCCATGCTCACATTGGGTGGACACACAGGCTGCGGCTTTACAGGGCTTATGTTCTTTTAAAGTATGTAAACGATGCTTTGTCCTGAAATGTTTGCTCTTCACCCCACCCTTCCGTTTGTGCCAGTGCTTCTAGTGTTTTTTGGGACAGAGTCCCTTTTAGGCTAACTGTGGTTTTATAGGCCTTTTGCAGCCAGAATGTGTGCTTTCTCCCTTGCTGGCAGGTTGCTGCGTGTTAGCTTTTGACTTTCTTTTTGGGGAAGTGCTTTGAACCTATCTCATTATTGTTTGAGCAGGCAAGCAAAGGAAGCTTTCTGCTGCTGGACATCAAAGCAGGAAATGTCTTGCCATGCAAAATCTTAGCTGGCAGCTTGTTGGGGAGTACTGATGCTCTGGAGAAGACGGAATTTCCACACAGACAAATGCGAGGTCCTGGTCTTGGGATGGGATAACCCTCTGCATCTTAAGCGAAGAACTGACTGGCTAGAAAGTGGCTTTGTAGGAAAGAGCCTGGGGGTCCTGCTGGGTGACGTACTAAGAATGAGTTAGCAATGCATCCTTGCAGCAATGAAGGACAACTGTATATTGTATATTAGTAAGATCATGGCTAGCAAATCAAGGAAGATAATTATTGCTATCTGTTTGGCATTTTGAGAATCACCTGTAGCACTGCCTATTTTGGGGCTCTGCGATACAAGACAGACACTGACAAACTGGAACTAGTACAACAGGGTGGTCAGGGGGCTGAGGAGAGTGTGAGAGAGCAGCGTCTCTTAAGGCTGTAGTCAGATCTGTCCATGCACTTTCACTGCCTAGTAAGTGGTCGTGAAAAAGGCAAAATCCATGCCCTTTTCAGGAGTGAACAGGGAGAAGATGAACCAACAAATGTGTTGCAGCAAAAGAAACTCTAATGAGATATGGCAGGGAGAGTCGTGCAGTTCTCAGGGTATTGGTCAGCCTCTGGCATAGGGACCCAGAGAGGTTGTGAAATCACCGTTTTCGAACATACTCAGAGTGAAACTGGATGAGGCCCTGAGCCAACCTGATGTGTCTTTGAAGTTAGCCCTGTTTCAGACATGGGGGCTGGACGTGGGTTTGTCCTAAATTATTCTGTAGTTCTAAGAAAGCAAATTAATGTGGTTTTACCGTCACACAGGTGGTTTAGTGCAATGATTATCCCATGTTTTTTTCTTACATGGATATTCAGAATAGACCTCCTGGCTATTTGTGGTCCTTAAAATTAGCCTTATGTTTTTTTGCAGGAGTAAATGTGTTATCTCCAGTGTTCACAGCAGCTGCCAAGTGCAGGTTTTTTTCTGGCTTTAAATTCCTCAGGTAGTTGCAAGTAGAAGGTTATGCTCCATGTCTTTGCGTGCCCTAGCTCGGTGTTTCTGAAGAAGTATTGTTGTTTCTATTGGGGCAGCTCAATCTTGATGAGCAGTCTTTGTGGACACTTTGTAAAGTACTTGAAAATCTTTGCATAAAAGGAGCTTTTCAAATTGCACTAGTAAAGTTCATTTAAGAAGAACATGAAACTAAAAAGCGCTCATTAGTGAGGGAAGTGCTCTTTTGGGATAAACATATGCTCAGAAACTTTAGTTGATTTTTGTCTCAAAAGCTGAACACGTCCAGCACTGCGGTTGTTCTGACACCAGGAGGGACATGCAGTTCTTAGTGCATGCTAGTAATGCTCTCATGCTGTTCTTGAAGAGGAGGGATGACTTTTGTAGCCTGCGGCTCTCAGAGATACTTTATTCTTTCTTTCTGTAGGCTGGGCTGAGTGGCAATAAATTCTCTCTGTCCAAGACTGTTCCCCTGACTAAAGTGGTCCAGAATGATACGTACACAGCTCCACCTGCACCTCCCTCTCCTATGCGGACGAAGGCCTTGACAAACATGTCCCGAACCTTAGTGACAAAGGAGGAGCCTCCAAAAGAACCACCACCTGTTGAGGTGAGCTCAGGGAAGTGGGAGGTGCTTTTTATGGAAGTCTGAAACATCTGAAACTTGCTGTTCATCAGTTATCCAAGCAACTCATTTCAGCCTGCCTTCCACTGTTATTTCTTGGATTCCATCAAGCTTGTTCTGATAACTGCAAACCATGTCTCAAGAATTTGAAACCTGTCTAAACATCCTTTTCTTCTGCATTTGAGAGACTGGGTATTTTCAGTTAGTGCATCTTACTTCTCGCAACTCTATCTGGCATGGGAGCACATGGTCCTGGAGGAATCCATGTTACAGGGATGTGGCAGTTGTTGTTTGGACACTCCTTGGAGGCTTCTGTGTCCCTAGGAATAGTGTTTTAACACTATTAGTTAATGTTGTCTTCTGTCTGCTCCTGTTAGCAAGGAGAAAAACAGGATTCTTCCAAATACAGCTTCTTGCTGTCCACACAAGATCTCCTGGGCAATTTGCAGACAGCCTGCCTGGAATTGCTTTGCCAAACTGCCTGATGTTGGGTATAGGTAACCCACCAGGTGTTCCCAGGCATGTTGAGTTCAGCAGGGTCTGGAGCCATATTTTGGGGTTTGCTGGCTGGTGTAGAGTGCAGCAGAGACGTGCTTAAAAGCGTGGGCATGACCAGAGAGTACTGTGTGTGTATGCACAGTAAGTTAGTGTTATACGTGGGAATGAAAGAGAGAGAAATCAGCATGGAAAAGGGGCTCCTTTTCACCATCAGATGAGCTGGGCTTTTGTAACATCGATACTTACCCTTACTAGCTGTAGCTCTCACCTCTGTGTGTGTATACAGACTTTCCCAGACATCCTTTTAGTGACTTTTTGTTTAATGCTTTTTCTGCTGGGCTGTCTTGCTTGCTGCATTTTTTACCTTTGTGATGCATTTGTTTGTGTTGGCAGCTGGCATTCAGTCCTTTGGAAGGCACAAAGATGACCGTAAACAATCTGCATCCTCGAGTCACAGAGGAAGACATTGTTGTGAGTGTCATTTACTGCCAAACTGTGGATGAGTGACGCTTCCTTCCCTTAACCTACCTCTTTTGATAAATCACTTGATCTGTGGTTAATTCAATGAAGAGGAGTATGATGTGGGTTTGCTTTCCTTGCAAAAGCTTTGAAAGTTCCTGATTATGTGTTTTTGGCTTCTGTTTTGGTTTTCTTGTTTGTTTGGGTTTTTTTTTGGGGGGGGGGGTGTTTGTTTTTTTAGAAAGTGTGCGCTTAAGAAGTTGGGACAAAATACTGTTTCTAGGGTGTACTGGGATACCTGGCATCACTTAGAGTTCATGCCAAATCACGCTTGGTGTTGTCCTCTAAACTTATGCCCCCATGCAAATTACCTAGGCGCTTCCATTCTCAGCAGGCTGAGAATGAGCCTGGTCTTCACGTGTGACAAGCAATATAGAGTACTGGCCTTGAACTCTTCTGCTTGTATGGGTAGTAATATGGAGCTTTCTGCAACTTGTATTACTAACGCCAAGTACTCATACCATAGCAAACAAAATAAGACAAGTGGCAAGATTCTGCCATGTATTTACTAAGCAGGATGGGTGATGCAATTAGGAAACTAAGCCTTTCTCGCTCAGTGTCTTTGGCTGAAGTGGCACCTTTGATGTGACCACGGTTGTGACTGACTCTCTGTCCTCAGGAGTTATTCTGTGTGTGTGGCGCTCTGAAGCGAGCCAGGCTGGTGCACCCTGGAGTGGCTGAGGTAGTATTCGTGAAGAAAGAAGATGCTATCACAGCATATAAGAAATACAACAACAGGTGCTTAGATGGTAAGTTTGAAGCCAGAGTTGCATTTAGGACAGATAAATCCACGAAGACTTTACCTCAGCGGAGAGTTTTGAAAGCATCTCAGATGCTCATATGCTAGGAAGGGAGAGGAAATACCAGAAAATCAGTTCAAGAGCTAGACAATATAATACACTCCTGTGTAACTAGCTGAATATATGCACAGTTTATTTAAGGGAAACTGAAAAAAAAAATGTTTTCCTAGAAAGAGAATGCTCAAAGCTAGAGGCAGAGTCCTGGTGATTCCTCTGGTCTAACTTCCAAATTAAATTTCTCTTGTTTCTAATCCAGTACCGAGAGCTAGATAGTCCTTAGGAAGGCTTCACCTGCTTACAGAATAGCTGTTTGCAAAGTACAATTAAAACTAGTATTTGCAAAACTCTCAAGGCAGTCAGAGGCATTTTGAATCAGACCTGTAAAACAGTATCAGCTTCTCCATAAACTTTGAACAATGCAATTGTTAATGTGGATCCACCTGCAATGTTGTTACAAGCTGAAATTAGCTGTTAATTTTTAGCTGGAAATAGATGTAGAGTAGGAGTAGACAGCTGAGATTGGGAGATCCTGTTGTGTCTCTGCTAGGGGTTTTGTACCTATATGTAATTTGTTAATTAGTGTGAGTCTTCATATGGTACTGAGTGTTTCAGTGGCTCTTCTGTTGCTGTGGTTTTGCAACAATAGATGTATCAACTGTTCTTTGTCATGTTTCCCCAGCCTGTGGAACTCTCTTGCTGGCACTGACGTGTGATATTTCTGGGGTCTTGTCTTACCACGATGTAAAGACTTCTTTTATTGTGTTTGTTCAGGTCAACCAATGAAATGCAATCTTCATATGAATGGGAATGTCATCACCTCAGACCAGCCTATATTGCTGTAAGTGTCCTTTGGGTGGGGGGAAGACCCAAACACATTTGCAAGTTCTGTTTTGAGGAGAATCTGAGGGGAGGAAAACTGTTGGCAAATTATTGTCCCATGAATATTCTCCTTCTCTTCCTCTCTGTGGTGCTGTATGTTGAGCTGAGTGCAATATAGCTTGCCTCCGTAGTGTTCCCAGCCCTGAGGCTCAACACGAGTCTGAGATGAGGAAGTTTTCTTGTGAGGAAAGCATATTTAAAACCTCTGTCTCTAATATTGGGAAGGGGGCAACACTGAGAACAGTAAATGCAGACAATAGTGTTAAATTTTATTTCATAATGAGAGGTTAAATACTGCTTGGTTTTTTTGTTTTTTTTTTAATCCTCCAGCCGATTGAGTGATACCCCTTCAGTGAAGAAGGAAGGGGAACCACGCCGGTCAAGTGCAAGCACCACCTCAAATCCCCCAGCTGAGGTGGACCCTGACACTATCTTGAAGGCACTCTTCAAATCCTCAGGGGTTTCTGCCTCTGTGCAGCCCACAGAATTCAAAATTAAACTCTGAGAAGGGAAAGTGAGCAGTGGACTGGAAAACTCATTTAAGTTGGGGAATGAGAAAAGTGCAGGAGTGCAGATGTTGTTTGCATTTGCCTGCCTTGAAATTTTTTGTTTTCTATGATTGCTACCTTACTGTACAATAGTGTTTCCTCTTGTGTGTGTACTTTCTGTTTTCATAGTTGGAGTTTTCTTCTATGATTTTTTTTTCCAAAAGAATAACCTCCCCCTTCTGCCAGTAATGTATTACCAAGCATATTACCATGTAACTCCCTTCTTTATTCCAAAGCCCCTAGTGGCCATTAAAAGTGCACATAGACTTTGAGGGAGGGAGTGGTGATCTCCTTCTCATATCTTCTGACTGACCTTTAACTAAAAGGTGCATCCCCTTGATTATCAACAGGTAAAGACACCACATTGTTTCTGAAATTGCTGCACTGGGTACAAAATCAGGTGTGGCTTCACACAGGAAGCACCATCTTGCATCTTTGACTTGTATGCATTTGGTGGCATACTACTTCCTTCTGGCTGTTGGATGTTTTTCTGCTCAGCAGCTGTGACATTGAGAAGAAGTGTGAAAAACTGAGCTTCCCACTGTGTATACCAGCCAACGGAGGCATCAGGCAGAAGGAACATGTGCACAAGTGCACCATCCATTGTGCTATGGGGAAGATCCTTCAACTGTGGTAATGCAGGGGGGTGGGGAGGAAGGCTCTGGCATTTGTACAATTAATATATTAGCCCTGTAGGGTCAGGCTCAGTTGCTCTCTTTTTTCTGGACTGAAAAATAACAACCAATCTTGTGTTCAGAGCTAGAGGAAATCCAAGTGTTTCACTCCCGTTAAACTGTATTGCATCCTCCTGCTGATGCAGGGACATTAACTTTTTTCTTATCTTCTAACTTCCCAGTCTCCTATAAAAAGGAAGGAACTGGGGCCTTTTTCAGATACTAATACATAGGAAGCAGTGTTGTCTTGCACTCAAGAACACTTTTGAGAGATGTCATTTGGGCAACGTTTGGCTGCTGTGCGGGCATGCTGCTCACATGCATAGATTTGGAGGATGATTGCTGCACTTCATGGCTTCAGGGAGAGGTTTTGGAGAGGAGACCAGTACCCTGTAAGGAACACATAGGAGAGGAGTGTTAAGCAAGTCCCATGCAGAGCCTCAAGGATGTACCTTGGGCCAGTGAGCATCCGTGATGAGCCACAGGCCACTAGGTGGCACTTCCAATACCTCCTTTGTTAGTACATCATTATTGCCATGGATATTTGAAGTCCCAGTAGCTCCGTTCGTTTGTAGGTGTTCAAATTGTATTATAAGAGAGGAAAGCTAAGACCCACTTCCAGAATCTGGTTGGGGTTTGAACTTGATCCTTCTAGTTAGGAGACCAACCTAATCCATCCTGTTTGGCTCCGCTGAACTTTAATGGACTGTCTGTAACTGTTGTAGGTCCAGATTCTGTTTCTTGGTCAACCCTATGTTTCTTTTGCTTTCTTGTTCTGTATTAACTCTTTGCTCTATCTAGCTCGTGCAAACCATTCCTCTAGCTCACTGTATCCCTTTTAGCCATGGAAATAACAGGACTTGGCAGGACTTGTTTTTATGGAGTACTCTTTAGTTTGGAAGCTGATGACACCATTTTTGGGAGGGTGCTTCATGTGAACAGCAGATGTTTATAGGGGAGGGGACCTAAGACAGCTATTGTTCTCCTTTTTTAGATTGCCCATCAAACACCTGTGTTTTATTAAAAAAAAAATATGGGGGAGGGGGAGGAAACATTAGGGGTTGGAGAAGATAATGTATTATCTGTTTCTGAATAAACGTTTGTTATACAGAGAGTGGATTCTAAGCCTTTTTAGATGCTGTGAAGCAACTAAAGATAGGTGGAGTTTTTAGTGTGCTTTTAGAAGAAACTTCAAAACTGATACTGTGATGAAGAGCAGGAGGAGTATATGGATGAGAGAATTGATACTCAAGCCTTTTAATCTGAATCATTTAAATTGGTAGCTGATTATTGCTACTAGGTGGGAGCAGTTTGTGTCCCCACCTAGTTCCAATTCTCTTGTCACAGAAAAGAATGGCCTTTTTTATTGTCAGCCTAGTAATTTTCTTAAAAAAAAAAAAAAAAAGCTATGAAATCAAGGTACCTGTTCTTGGTGAAGGAGGGCACTTTCATTATCAGCTAGATAGAAAACTAGAAGTGTGGACGCATGTATTGTGAGTGCATATCTTCTCTTCTGAAAGAATGGGGAGATTCAAGTATTTTTTGTTTCTATTAATAGAATCATGTCCATTCCAAAAGCCAAACAGCAAGATGCACTTTGTAACTTGCTGTTAAATTGTGCGTTGTGTTTGGGTTATCTGTGAGAAATTAGGATGACACTAACATACTTCTTGGAAGAACGACTGCTCTGATCTGTAGCTCTGTGATCTATGGTAGTATTTTATTTATTTTAAATCGGTGAAGTTGATGCTTGTCTAAACACCACTCCATGATTTGTCTTACAGCAATGTTTAGGTGTGTGTTGCTCTTCCTGTTCTCAGTCAGCTCTCTAAAGTCTTCTCATGCTTCATAGTGTGGCTTCTTTCAATGGGCATTGAAAGAAGAGTAACCAGTTCTTCCTAGTCCTTTCCAAGTAGTTCACCTTGGAGCTCTCTGGTTTCTCCTGGCTGTCCTGCAGTTGTCGTGCTCATCTCGTTTGCATTCCACTGAGCTCACCTGCCACCTTCCGACCTCACATCTGTGCACATCTGCCCTTATGCAGCATGGTTTTACTGGGTTTTTTTGTTCAGTTTTTTTTTCTGGGCTGTTAAGAGATTATCAACTTGCATATGAAACACGGATGGCTTGCACTAAGTCAATATGGCTGGCCAGGCCAGGTGGTAGGTAATTTGTAGCTGTGTTTCTCTTTTTTCTTTTTTTTTTTTTTCCTTTTTCAAAAATGTACTGACTTCTGAAGTTATGCCACGATTTGCAAGTTTGTCTGGTATATTTTCATGGCTTTTGCATGTACCATTTCTTCTGATAATGTTGATAACTTGGATATTTGTTTGGTGAGTCAACTCTCCATGTCGTTTCTTAGTTTCACTGACCTTTTTTCACCTTGTACCTATGTCTTGCTTTGGTATCTTTATTTTGGAGTGGTCCTGTCTTCCATTCAGTCATAAATACAAGTTCCTCTGTAAAGGTCATCTTTTTTTTTTTTCTTTTCCTCATTAACAAGAGTCTTTAAAAACAGATGGTCTTACAGTTGTCTTTGAATTCTTTTAACTATCTTGAAAGAAGAAACAGTCTTTAGTTTGCCTCTCTAGGATTGAGCACGCTGCCCGTGTTTTACACCGTTCAGGTCTTCCTTTTCAGAACTGTTAAACTACGTGATGGCGTGCAGTAAGCTTTCTTACGGAGCATCCTGTAAGATGCCCTGGCTGAGGAAATAATTTTCTTAAGCGCCCTCTGCCGGCCCTGAGGGAGTCGCCGCCGCCGCCATTAGCAGCGGGGAACTACAACTCCCGGCGGCC
>VYXH01008574.1:188597-213702 GCA_013397275.1 Burhinus bistriatus
CCTGCGCCCCGCCGCTCCCCGCCGAGCTAAGATGGCGGCCGCCGTGGAGCGTGTGGTTGGAGCGGCGCCGGCGGGCTACACGGGTGAGGAGGGGGACGCGGGGCAGCGGGGAGGGACCGGAGCGGCAGCGGGTTCTTTAACCGGGTGCGTCGCCCGCAGCTCTGGCGGTGAAGTTCGGGGAGCGGCAGCGCTCGGCCCACTGTCTTTTGGTGAAGGAGCATCAGGTGCGGGAAGGGGCCGGCACCACGCACCCGCCTCGCCGCACCCTCTTCGTCCTCAACGTCCCCCCGTACTGCAGCCCGGTGAGTGGGGATGGGGCGGCCCNCAACTGCAAAACTGTAACGGTAAGGCTTGGGGGGGCGGGGGGGAACACACCTGATGCTTTAGTGGGCAGAAAAGTTTGTGAGTACTGAATGGTAATATTTGCAGCATGGCACCTAAGGGCACAATGTAATGGTGGACTTGGCAGTGTTAGGTTTACGGTTGGATCTTAAGGGTCTTTTCCAACCTAAATGATTCTGTACAGAAGAACCATCTGGGGGGATTGGGCAACATGATCACATGTTTAAGTTTTGGTTTTTTTTTTTTTTTTTATTTGCTATCCCACTGCAACTTGTGGGTTTTTCTTTTTTCTTTTTTCTTTTTTCTTTTTTCTTTTTTCTTTTTTCTTTTTTCTTTTTTCTTTTTTCTTTTTTCTTTTTTCTTTTTTCTTTTTTCTTTTTTCTTTTTTCTTTTTTCTTTTTTCTTTTTTCTTCAGCTCCTTGCTGCATCACCATTTTCCCTGGTGTATCTGACTGGCCTGGGTGTCTTTTTCTTTTTTATTTTTAAGGGATTTCAAGTAGCATACGTGGTGTTCAGGAAACCATCCGGTGTCCAGGCAGCCAAGGCCCTGTCACGGGAAGGTCCCTTGCTGATATCAACAGAGAGTCACCCTGTGAAAACCGGCATTAGCAGTAAGTTAGCCCTAGGTATCTTCCTGCTAGCTAGTGCTGGGGAAAATCTATCCCCCTTCCTCGCTGAATCCTACCCTTCATGTCCCAGATTAATTCTCACCATTTTGTACTGAGCCAGGAGATGTCTACTGTTTCATTGTCCCGCTTCTATTATTCACAAGGCAGCGATCTTGTAGCATTGGACACTGTAGAGTCTGATCTAGTGACCCTTTGGGAGAATGGGGTCACTTGGTACAACGGAGGGGCAGCTTTTCAGTATCACATAGATTCAGAGAAACTGGCTGCATCTTGCCCTCAAAATGGAAGTCAGACTCAATAACGGGCACCGGGTATCTGTCAAGATGCCAGCATTTTGGATGTGACCCCTTGGAAGGAATGCAGCCCTGAATGTCACGCCTCTTGGGCTTAAGGCTAGCCTACTCCTGCATGGGAAAGTTGCGAGCTCTTCCCATCGTTTAGCTTCCCGTTGCTTACTGGCCTTGGCCTGGGCGGCAAATTGGTTGAGCTGTGGCAGTGGGGAGGCTGAACAGAAATGGTAACAGTGTGTCCCCCCCCACAGTGGTTCTCTCTAGAGCTGCCCAAAGGCATCACACTAGGGCTTGCTTCTAACAGAGGCTACTGCTGACTCCCGCCCTCTCTGTCTCAGAGTGGATCGCCAACTATGCCGCCTCAGTTGTGGATCAGGAGGAGCTGAAGGCTGAGGTGGACGCCTACATGCAAGACTATGACAAAAAGATAGCGGAGGTGAGGCCAGGCTGGGGAGGGAACCCAGCTAAGCAGTTTGGGGAGGGGAAAGGAAGAGAGAGGATCTCTCTGTGCCCAGGCCTCAATGGAAAGGGCGGAGGGAAACATGCTGGCTGTCGAGGTTGTTTTACTCCCAGTTGCTGGTGGCAGTCAGGTACTGGTTTGGTCCACAACACCTGACCCTTCTACAATAGGTATCCACAGCTAACTTGGGTCCTGGCTGGTGTGCAGTGTTGTGACTGAGAGTTGAATGAATGCCTGTGCCCTTGGTCCCACACCTTCCTTCAAATCTTGTGCAGAAGTAGGAGCTGTAGCTTTGCACATGTGCAAGGTGGGGCTGTTGAGGAGCTGTGCATTGGGCAGGCTGGTAGCCCATCTGCACTGAGCTGCCTCACTCTCCCGTCTTTACAGGAAGAAGCCCAAGCAGCCAAGGAGGAGGGTGTTCCGGATGAGGAGGGCTGGGTGAAGGTAACACGGAAGGGCCGGAAGCCTGGCCTGCCCCGGACAGAGGCTGCCAACCTGCGGGTGCTGGAGAAGGAGAGGCAGAAACGGGCCCGCAAAGAGCTACTCAACTTCTATGCCTGGCAGCATCGTGAGACCAAGAGAGAGCGTGAGTGTCCGAGTCTTCTCCTACTCCTGCCCATGTCTCTTGTCTCTCACACTGGCCCAAAGAGCATCCTTTTTCCTTCAGTGGAGGCTACATCCAGCTGCAGATGAACAGTGGGCTGGGTGGTTGTGCAAATGGCCTTGCCAGCTCTTGGGGGCCCCTTGCCAGCACCTGTGCTAGCAAGGGCTGCTGGAATATTTTGCGGGAGAGCATGCACGTCGTGGCTTTCCAATAGATGTTTCTTCAGTCTGCAGAAAGGCAGCAGTTGAAAGGGAAAACTAGCCTGTTTCCTCCCCAAGAGGGAGCTGCAGCACTGCTGGAGATGAACAGCCAGAGCTCCAGCTTGGCTCTCAGCCCAGGCGCAAAAGGACCTGCTCTGGGAAGTGTGTTTGCAGGTGTCAGGACTGAGCTCTTCCTGGTGTGTGGAAGTGAAGCTCCCCAGGAGAGGGAGATCTGCTGCTGCCTTTGACCTGTCCTCTGTCTCTTTCTGCCTCTTTCAGACATTGCCCAGTTGAGGAAGAAATTTGAGGAGGACAAGCAGAGAATCGCGCTGATGCGAGCCCAGCGCAAGTTTCGGCCATACTAAGCTGTGCCGAGCTATTTCTTCAGATGCCTGTGCTGGAGAGGGCAGCAGAGATGTCTATGGACTCCATGTGCCAAGGGATTTCAAGGAATTGAGGCAGCTTCAGGTCATCCCTGCCCTTGGATCTGAAGTGGGAGATCCCAGAAACTGTTGTTGGAAGAGTAGTTTCCTTCATTGCACGGGTGTCCTCCTGCTCTCCCAGCCATCGTCCAGCCCTGTGGCACCACTTCCCAGGGTGCTCAGGTCAAGGGGCTGAGCCACTTCCTGTGATAACCTCTATCTCCCTGCCAACCAAGGCCCTCCTAAAGCTTGGTGTGAGCTGGGATTGACCTAGCACAGCCTCTGCAGGGGCAGGGAATGGCTGAAGAACTGTAAATAAACTGCTGCTATGTTCTGAGAACGTGGAAATGCCTCTCTCTCCCGTGGTCTGCTGTGGGGGACAGCTTCTTGTGTGCTGGGGTGGTGATAAAAGTCATGGCTTGTATGCCTGTGCTCCTTAGCACATGTCATCTGGGTGTGAGTAAGAAGAAGAGGGAAGTGACCTTGGGAAAAGCCCAACTGGGAAGTTCCCAGACCTGTTGTCGCAAGCAATGATCAGTGGTGTGGTACAGAGCCGTACCCCTTCCCTTGGTGTTTCCCTCTCAGGCAGCTCCCTCTCAGCCAGGTGTTGAGGTGCCCAGTCTTCCAGCTGTGCATGGACCTCTACAGCCAGAGCTATGGGAACTTCTGTTCAGCACCATCACTAGAACAAGGTGAGACAGCAGCCTGGCTTTGGAGGGAGAAACCACACTCTTGCCAAGGCCCATTTCCACTTAACCTGTCACCAGCCCACAGGAGGCAGGTAAGGGTGGCAACAGGCACATCCAACTGCGGGGCAGTACTTCTGTACTGCCCACATAACACCTCTGCAGCCTTGGACTTCATGATTGTTCACCCTAGCATGCTCTGTGATCGGAAAGGGGCTGAACCCACCCCCCACCCCCCAGGCTTCTATGCATTTATTTTACTGCCTGCAGCCTTGACATGGGCGTGACCATGAATGTAAGGTGGAAATGTTGGTAAATTCCACAGGGCTGGGTTAAAATGGATTTACCCTCCCCTAGAAAACCCACTGCAAATGCAGTTTCCATTGCATGGGGAGACTGCCAGGCCTGCTTGCTTTATTTGGCTTTTTGTATCAATTTAACTAGAGGCAGATGGATCCTTAATATATGCTGTTATCTAAAGCAGAACGCCTGTGAAAATCACTGCCTCCTAAGACTGGTGTTTTAGCTGCTTGGGTGAGCATCCCAAAAGAAGGGAGGTTCATTCTCCTATACAGTCAAGACAGAGTTAACATTGGGAGATTAATCTTTTATTTAGAAGGACAGAAATCATCTCTACCAACTTTTCCATTATTAGTAGTTCTCCCAGCTGCTTCAGCTAGAGGATTAGTGACTCATTCCCTAGGAGTTCATTAAAATGGCCTTCTGTGCCCAGGTGAGCTCTTATTTAAGCTGACTTTTAAACCAGCAGCAGTGCTCACAGTAGAACAGAGACACTGAGGCCTTCTGAGTTCAGGCAGGAGACTGGTTGCATGATCCTCAGGGAGGAGGTGAGATGAGCCACTGACCTCTTGCAGTGCTACAGCTGGTATTGCTGCTGCTCCCACAGAGGATGGCCCTGCCTGTATTCCTGCTCCATTTCGGGGTGCAGGTTAGGACCAAGCAAGGGGAAGGCCACTCTGGGCCTCCATCCCTGTACTCACAGAGCTGGGAGCGGAGGAGGGATTCCTTTTCCCTTTGACAGCTGAGAGATTTTGCTCAGCTCTCCTCCAGGGAACCCCCACCAGACCTGCTTCCACCCTGCAGTGAGCTAAGACTAGGGAAAGGTATTGTGAAACTGATGTTGGATGTCAGGTAGGAATGGTGACAATTCTTCCAGAGCCTGCTTTTTAGCTCCCTGTTCTCCTGGATTGCTGCAGCAGTGACCCTTCTTCCTAGAGCCTGGCTCTGGTGTTCTGCGCTGTCAGGAAGTTGCTGATGATCCCAGACACCACCTCGGGCTCATTCAGGTGCACAAAATGACTCCCAGGTACTTCTACTAGCCGGATGTGCTGAAGGGAGAGGACACAAGATGTGGACCAGGAGAGTGTTCCCTCAGGCAAGCTGCGCCTGCCGCGTGGCACTCGAGGTGGTGGGAGTGAGACAGGACAAGGATGGGAAGACTAGGGAAGAGGCTGGGTCCAGAGGGCAGTACGGACTTGGGATTTGGCAGCAGGGGCAAAGTTGGCTTCCCCTCGTGTGAGGGCTGTGCTGTTAAGGACAAATCATCTAGTGGGCATGTCCACCAGGGTGAGCTGCTTCCCAGCTGCTGCTCCCAGGTTGGTGGCACATAAAATGGAGATGCAAGGATGGAGTTTGCTCTCACCTCTTTGAGGGTAGACTCAAATGCCTCCCGCAGAGCCTTCACAAAGTGATTTCTGCTGTGTAGCTTGTGCGGTACCAAGAGTCCATCTTGTGCTCTGAAAAGCAACAGTAAGGCTCAGTACAGCACATGGTATGCCTCTGTTTGTCTTTGCTGCTGTCCTGGGCAGAAGCAGTGTCCCCAAGACAGCAGGGTGACAGACCCAGCTGCTCTTTCCAGGCTGCTCATAAACAGCAGGGTTACAGGGTCATACATGGTAGCCAGAGGAGCACCACACAGCTTGGCTAAGCAGCTATTTTCTATCAAACTATCTGCTTAAAACCTTGGGTGACTGCCTAGTAGTACCAAGAGTGAAGACAGGTTAAATATTGTCCCCCCTGGCTGGCTCCTTAACTCATTAGAGTACATCACTCCCTGCCCTCACCGTCTTCCGCTCTCCATTTTTTCCTTCCAGCCAGCTTCTACATCTCCCCTCTGTCCCTTTCCCTACTCCACGCTGCTGTTTTAAACAGGCTGTGCCCTGCTCGGAGAGGGAGGTACCAGGGTGGTCCTCCTGGAGAAGCCAGTATTAGACCACCTGCAGAGCCAAGATCCTGCTGTCTCCTACTGTACTGCAGGTGATGGGACAAGGTGACATCCCAGGCTCAAAGGCATGTACTCTGTATAGTATAGAGGGCTTGTCCTCACCATGGTGTTGCATTTCTGGACAAGCACGAAAATCCTTAAGCTCTTATGATTTCAACAGACTAGGGAAGCCAAAACTGCATCTCATTTTTCAACTTCTAGCATTTCCTCTCATTTCCTAGAGTCTTTTCACAGCACCACGCAGGCCAAGGTAGCCTGAGCCCTGCACTTCTGGCCTTCCAAGGAGATAGGAAAAATACAGAGGACTGACAGAACCAGCTACCCACCCAGACAGCTTAACAACTTGTGGGGCTCTGTGCAAGCCACTGGCTGCCTCCCTGCCCTGGACACTGCAGGGGAGAGCTTGCAAGAGCTGGGTCAGGCCAGGGACTCCAGGACCAGCTGGAGCACATGGAAACTGCCATAGTTTCACCTGTTTGCTCAGGTGAGAGGCTTTGGGGTCTGGAGAAGGAGGCAGACTGGGTTGCTGTGACTGGGGGAAGAGTCAGGCCAGGAGGAAAGCGATTAGGAGGGGTGCTGTGGACTGTCGTGTGTTTGCCAGGATGGTCCCTTGCTGTAGGGCCAAGGGACAGAAAGTTGTGGAATGGCAGTGTGAAGGCATGAGCGTGGGGAGGACAGGGCAGTCAGGCATTTTGGTCAGTCTTGCAATAGGGAGACCCAGCCTGAAAATGCAGTGCCAGGCCAGGAGGAGGACGCGCCAGCTGCTCTCTGCCTGCTCGAGGAGGCTGCCCAGCCCAGGACAGTGTTGGGAAACTGGAAAATGCTTCTCACGTGAGGCTGTACTGTTGGGTGTACTGGTCTGGGTGGCCGCTGCAGAGGAGGAGGTAGCAGAGGACTCCTTTCTAACCTTCATCCCCCTCCACCCAGGGCTGCAGGGAGGCAGCAAGGGTTGCTTTGGCTTGTGCCTCACTCACACAATGATGAGAACACGGTCCTGAATCTTCTGCAGGAGCTTCACGCACTGCTCCACTGTGAAGGACTCTCGACTCTGCTGCAGGTGCAAAGATAGAGTGGCAAAGGTCAGGGACAGCAGCTGGGGGCAGAGGGCGTCCCTGACCCCTGCCACACTAGTGACTCTGAAGGCAGAAGAGGCTGCAGCCCCAAAGCTGCTGTGTGGGACATAACAGGCAGCCAGGCTGCACACAAGAGTAGCTGGCTCTGCAAAAGCTCCTTCTGTCCAGCTGTTTCAGGGCTGCCAACAATGCTGCCTGCTGGGATGCAGCACATATGGGAATGATCTCATAGCAGAGAAAAGCTTTAAAAATCTTTTTACTAAAAAGGAGACAGTACAGTACTCTGGCTTTCATAGCCTGGCAGTAGCACAGGTAGAGGAGGCCCTACGTGCTCAAAAGTGGCACAAAACTATCAAAATATCAAACATAAGGGTTTTGCTCCACTCTCTCTCCTCTTCTTATACGGGTGACCTGACGAAGAAGCTGACCTAAAGCATCCATCTATCTGCTGCTTGAAGACTTATAATGGCAGGAAAATGTGGCCAGAAGGCCCTGGGGCAGAGGAACTGCTAAAAAAGTCTGTAACATTTTCCAGTGATTCTGTAAGCTGAGTCAGTTAATGATCGAGTGCAGGCTCTTTTAACAGCAGCATTTAAAAGAGATGTGGGAATTAGGGAAGCAGAAAGTAAACACTTGGATGGAGGCATGGCCTGGGCTCAGTGAGTAGGCCTCCACTATCTCTGAATTTTCTGTAAGCTCAGGGGCTCAGAAGCAGCAGGGGGCACGTCAGAAGAGCAATGCTCACCGTACGGACTCTCATGTCTCTGTTATACACCAGCCCTGAAATGAAAAAAATAAGAGAAGGTTTTCCTGTCTCATAGCAGCAGGAGTTGCTCTCCTTCTCCTCACCTTTGGCGTCTGCCCAAGACTTTTTGAGATAAGAGGAACAGGATTAATTCAGATTTTTCCTTTTTTTGATTTCTTTTCTTTAGCTGTTCTAGGACTCGAGCACCAACCCCAGTCGCTGGGAACAGAGAGCTCTGCCTCCAGATCTAATTGATCCCATTCAAGCTGCGTAAACTTGTAGCTAGGGCACTCTGTACCCTATGGAAGACAATGGCTGTTGGCACCATTCCCTTCCCACACCCAGTGCTGGCCCAGCACTGTGATGAGCCCTGTCTCCCAGCAGCCCCTTACCAGAGGGTGTCTCAGTTGCTCCTCGCTGCAGTAGGATTGCCCCACCCTCTGCTGTCAGATGTCTGTTTGCTTCTAAGAGCCTAGGGGAGACATGGCAGAGAGACTGTTCTGCTGGAAAAGGGAGGAAGCGAAGCGAAAATGGCATGACAAGGTGACAGCAAGCTCTCAGGCTGCTTCAGAAAAGAGCGAGAAGAAGCAGCAGCTTCTGGCAGCAGAAGCAAAAGGTCTTGCTGAAATTCTAGAGGACTTGAAAGGGGAAGTACAGTGACAGTTTCCCCTTCTGGTCCAAGCAGCTATAACGCTGTCCAAGATGAAGGCAGGCAGCAAATGAAGAGGACAGATGGGAACCCACCTCTGCAATGCTGCTTCGGGGCTACGTGCTATGGGAATTTGTGGCTTTGTCTCTAGACTCAGTAATCTGTCAATTACCATCCGTTTTGATTTCAGCCATGCCTCAGTGTCCTGAAACAAAGAGACGCAGGGAACAAGAGTGACCCCTCTCTTCTGATTCGTTTTATCCCTTATCTGAGGGTAGAAGAGGGCATTTCACCATTCAGCATCCCTCAGAACTGGTACCAGTTATGGACATCATATTAAAAATGCCTATTTCTGGGGAAAAGGGAACAGCAATACTTAAAAGGCAAGGTAGGAACAGAATTATAGAATGGTTTGGGTTGGAAGGGACCATCAAATCACCTAGTTCCAACGCCCCTGCCATGGGCAAGGACACCTCCCACTAGACTGGGTTGCTCAGAACACTTCCAGGGATGAGGTATCCACAGCTTCTCTGGGCAACCCAGTGTCTCACCACCCTCACAGTAACAAAAAGCTAAGCACTGCTGTAAAGAACTTATTAACTTTTTATCCCTGCAATCTTTTCTACCTCACTTTTGAGTTGAGGACAACTGTCCAAAAGAACAAGGGAATCTAGTATCTTTTGTCTCTCTGACCCTGGGCTTCTGTCCCACTTCTGCCAACCAAAGCCCTGGCATCTGGTAGCAATGATGGCAGGTTGGAAATGTAGCTTTGTGTTGGGCCAGGAACAGAAAAAGAAATCCACCAATCTTGCACCCAGGTCACCCAACAAGCTGTTGGCAAAAAGACAACCTCACCTGGCAGTTGCTTGGACAGAGGTTCCAGTTCCCTTTGTACAAGGGCCTGGCACATACAAGTGAATTCCAGTGCTAAGAAACTGCAGGATGTGGAGCACGACCAAGTGTCCCCCAAAGGTCACCCTAAGCAGGGACCTCAGCCCATGCAACAAGAAGCAGATCTGTGCCTGCTAAAAGGAAGAGCCCTGAGACTTGTGTGACCTGCCAGGAACGGGTCACATCAGTGCTTTCTCTGAACAGATGAGGGAAATAAAAAAAGCCATCTATTTTTTACTTAAAAAAGGGAGGGGAAGGACACATGAAATCTAACCTCTGGAGCTAGCAGAAAGCCAAGATTTTCCAGCAGGATCAGCTTGTCCACCATCTCAGGATAAAGGAAACAGAACTGAGGAGAAATGAAACAATATGAGAGAAAGAGAAAAGCTGAGCATTGAGTGATGTCTTTGTCCTGCTACACTGGAGAGGGGGGCAAGGAAGGGCCTCTCCTCCCCTTAGATCCAAGTCCCACACAGTTTGTCCCTTCATTCCTTTCCCATTTGTTGTTCCAGCTGCAGAAATCACAAACTTCATGAGAAAAGGATGATTTACTCACCATTCCTGCCACAGACCCACCTGCAAAGGAAAGAAGTGGGCTCAGTTATACACTGGACACCCCCTGGTAACAGAAACTCCCCTTCCCCACAGCAGGGGTTGCCTTAGAAGCACAAATGCATGTTGTACTAAGGGACAAAGCCCCAGCTACAGAGTAAAGCTCTCCCAGCAGGCAGAGACCAGGGCTATTGGGCAGCTGGACTCCCCGTCCTGTGGCATCCCCATCTGCCTTTCAGACAGCAAAGGCCAGGGAGGAGTTACTAGTTAAAACAGTAGGGTGCGCAGGTACTGTGAACTGTGGCCAAACCAGCCCTGGGGAGCAAAACCCAAATCGTTGCAAAACCCAACCATGTCCCAAGCACAAAGGGATAGAACCTGGAGCCTGGTTCCCCTCAGCAAGCTCCATGACCCACCAGGAAGGGTCCTGTGGTGACCAGGCAGGAAGGCCTGCTGCAAATTCTCCTGCCATAGACCACCCCTCTTTGCCCATCACTGTTCCCTCCTGGGGGTGGGGGAAAGGCCCACAGCAAGAGTTACCACTGTTTGTACTACAGGGTCTTGAAAGTAGTGGTATTTCAAACAAGGGCACAGATTTTTTAATCACTCAAGCAGGAACCTGGTACTTGACACAAGGTAATAAATATTCCAACCCAGCTCCTAGCAGCATGTCTTGTAAGTTAATTATCTACTCCTATTTCCAGAATCTCACAGCTTACAAGAACAAGAGCCACTTACCCATACTGTGACCCATCAGGGTGAACCGTCTCCACTGCAAGGCTAAGTGGCAACAGACAAAAACAGACAGTGCTGCATTAGAAACCAGAGCAGCAGCACCCTGCCGTTTCTCTACCAACATGGGCCCCCTCTCCTGGGAGGGCTTTTGCACTGCTTAATTTGCTTCCTAATCCAGAAACAAGGTGGATAAGCACGCCAGTTTTAAAGAATAAGAGCATCCACCACCTCATTTCCTTGGCAGAGCTCTCAAGCTCTCTCCGTATGGCAAACAAACTACAGCAAATTCCCATTCATTGCCAGACACAAGACTGGCAAGAAGTAAAGGAGCCTGACTGGGCAGCATCTGCTGGAAGAGAGAGACCTTGACAGAGCATCCTGCTGCAAGGCATTCCGTAAGAGCTGTGAGGACACAGAGCCAGGTCGACTGCCTTGAGGAAAGTATGATTATTCCAAGTGAAAGCTCTCTGCACCATTTAGCACATCAGGCTCTTCAGTCCATTTTTAGGGCACTCTGAAAGGCTTATGGGAAAATACTGCTTCATCAGTGCTGCCCACGTGAAATACACTTCACTGAAAGATGTATTTTATCCTCTGGCATGTCAAAAAACTTTTAGAGACTCTTTATATACTGAATGAGGGATGCAAAACTGCACACACCACAGCCTCCCCCAGGATCAGCATACAGATGGAGTTATGAGGAGTCCAAGACACCTTGGCTTTCAGATTTCTTTGTACGATACTAAAGCAAGCAGCAAGCTGTCATCAGGAAGAACCAAAAGAGTCTCCAACATACACCTAACACTGGTTAGAGGTCACTGGCTGCTTACAAAAAGTCAGTCTGGCAGAACTATTTAGTTGCATCCACCACTTTGCCACTACTGCTTTTAGTATAGAAACACTTGCTTTCCAGGACTTACTGTTTCTTCCTTTCACAAAATAGTGAGAAACAAGGATGCTTACTCAGTCTGTGGTCACAAAGTACCAGCTAACATCAGGCTCAGGAAAAGCAGAGGGAACTGACCCTTCTGCTGGCAGTAAATGCTGCCTGCTTGTTCCAAGGTGCAAGAGCAATATAGCACCCCTGCATAAATATCCCCTCAAGGGTCCCTTCAACTACCCACCTGCTGCCACCCGGCGCACATCGCTCACATAATCCAGAAAATGGTAGGGGGAGCCTGCAGGTCGGTGGGATGACAAGCCATGGCCAGAAAAATCCATTGCCACATAATAGCAATCTGAAAGGGAGACAGTATTAGATATGCAGCTCTGTAACACAACAAGAACCATCCTGATGAGCCAGACCTACCTCTGGGGAGCAGTGGAATGAGCTTGTCAAAGGTGTTGGCGTTGTCCAGCCAGCCGTGCAAGCACAGCACAGGGTGTCCATCCGAGGGTCCCCAGGCCTTGGCTGCCACATGACCCCAGGGCACGGGGAACTTCAACTCTGAGAACATGCCCAAAATAGAACGCTCGTAAGTGATGTCCCTGGAGAGCCACGTGCTCGGAGTAGGTCCCAGGGATCTTGTTAATGGCCCAGAGCTCTGAAAAGAGTAATACAGGTCTTTAATAACTCACCAGACTCCTGTAGTCTTAATTAGCAGCTTGCTGATTTATAGCTCCCCATTCAACATCCCAAGCTGCCGCCCCTGCCTGCCTGTTTGGGAAATCCTCCTCCCAGCACGTACTAGCGATGCTCCTAGGAAGAAACAAGCTTTCCCTACACAGGAGGAGAAAGCCTCCTCTCTGTGTCTCTGCAGCAGCTGCAACCCAACCACAAGGCACAGGAGATCTGGCAAGAGGGAACCACGCAGAATTCCCCCAGCTAGCTGCAGTCAGGCAGGCACCTGTCCTGGACCAAAAAGACAATTTCAAGAATAAGGATGCTGCCCCCAGTACTAGACTGTTACCACCTTCTCTTTTAACTTAGTGCTTCTCCTCTTTCACACCACCAGTCGGCACCTTCGAGAGAGCAGCTGGCTACATGCCACACAGCAGATCACTGCTGTCACCCTCCCGTGCAACCCTCAGGGCCAGGGACCCTGCATGGGATACAGGTCAACCAGCCAGGCACCAGCTTGACCTTAAACCTGTCTCATCACTGCTGATCTGCCTGGCAATCACTGAGCTACATCTGACCTTTACTCAACCCCAGGCTCCTGAGTGAACCTCACAGTACTACCCAGCCTCTAGGGATCTTCCAGGGGTGGTTCGAGTATCTCCCCTTTACCCCCAAGCCCTTCTGACCCCTGGGGTCCCTCATGGGCAGCCTGACTATCCCTATCCCCTAGTCTCTCATGCCATATCCCCTTCCCAATGACTTGTCTCAGGTCTCTGCTCCCTTAAATAGCCCCCTGAGACCCTACAGCAATTAACTCACTCTACAGCAAGTCCCTCCTGAGCCCATACCTCTGTAAGGTGTGAGAACAGAGCGGGGTGAGCTGAGAAGGGAAGCTGCTGTCAGGGCCCCGACAGCACTTACAGGCCCTAATGGTCCCAATCAGCCACACCTGGGGCCTCCCTAACATCTTTCCCTCCTGCCCATGAGCCTATTTAAGCTCAGCCAGGACCAGGACTGCTGGTCTCCAGCAGCAATGTCCTAGCTTTGGGGATTGTGTCCCTGTCTGCTGACCACAGGGCTGTATCTGACCTCAGCTGCCTTTGCCAGGCCTGATACTGACAACCCTAGGCTGGCTTCCTGGTGTGACCATGGACCTGCCCCTTCCCCACAGACCTGCCTGACGACCTGGGCTCTTGGCCAGAGCCTGACTGCCCTCCCCGGGCCCGCCCTGCCTGGGCCCAGTAGGGCTCCGGCCCTGGGGTCTCTCTCCCCGGCTCTGGGGTGAGGGCCTCCCCAAGCAGGCAGGAAGAGCTGCTACCCTCGGGCCTTCGCCTCAGAGCGCCCTGGGGCAGCTGCTCCCGGCCGCGGGGAAGGGCTTGCCCGGGGACCGACTCCCGTCCGGCGCCGAGAGCGGGCCCCCGGGGCGCCGCGGCTGCTGGCGGCCGCCCCGGCCCCGCTCCCCGCGCCGCCCNGGCTCCGGGGGTCCAGCTGGGAAAACGGGGTGGTGGGCGGGTGGGGGCACAGCAGCGTGGCCTCCCCTGCCTGGGGAGCATTTCAGGGTTCCCCACCTCTCCCCACCCTTGGCCCTACAGGGAGGGGGCCATCCTGGCAAACACCCGACCCTCCGCATTCCTCCTGGCCTGGCTCTCCCCCCCGCCCCGGTCACAGCAACCCAGGCCCCTTCTCCAGACCCTGAAGCCTCTCACCTGAGCAAACAGGTGAAACCGTGGCAGCCTCCAACTGGTCCTGGAGCCCTCAGCCTGACCCAGCTCTTGCAAGCTCTCCCCTGGATGCCCAGGGCAGGGAGCAGCTGTGGGGAGGTAGCCGGTGCCTTGCACAGAGCCTGTGTTTGGATGGGTTTCCGTAGGAGTAACAAGGAGTTAATGATGTCCATGGGGTCCAAAGCTGCGATCAGCCTACTGAGCATGATAGGGAGATAGGGACCTGTGAGGAGTCACAGTCGTGGAGGTACGGCTTCGTCCTTGACTACCTCCTGAAGACACATTACTGATCATGGAAACTGCCTGCACTGCAGCATCGCAGTGTGAGATGTTTTAACTGTGACCCAGGAGCATCGTAGCGACATCAAACAGGCTCAGTGCTTGACACCAGTGCTGAACTTCTGTCACTTTCTGCTGGAGAGACTCTTCTGAACTCTAATGCTTGCTGGAATCACGTTGCTCCAGGGGCTAGAGTCACTCTCCCATACTGCGACCCATCGCAGTGAACTGACTCTGCTGCAGGGCCAAGTTGCAGCAGATAAACAGCAGACGGCACTGCCTTTGTCGCTTCACTCCTCTTCTGCAAAAACAGACCCCTCTCAGCCAGTGAGGTTTCGCTGTGGTTTTCCTCATTAGTTGCCCAGAAAGGGGGATGGCTGTATAGATTAGGCTTTGAGAAAGTCAGTCCCCGAGTATGGCCCGGAATAGTGCTTGCTGGTGTCTCACATTCCCTCCAGCAGTCAGAGTCTACCAAGCCTAATGCAGACTACGGCCATTCCCCTTCAGTCAAGGACTCAGCAGTCAAATGAAGCGAAGTTAAACCTTGCTGTGAGCAATGAGATGCCTTGCTGGAACAGTTGGAGAGAGCAGAATGGATGTCTGTTCTTAGGGAGTCATTTTTATATTGGTAATTGAAAACTGTCTGCTCAGTTCAGCACATCAGTCTTCGAAATTACACAATACATTTTCAGAACAGCCTGCAAAGCTTGAAAGAAACTATCACAGAAGCTTACAGCCTGCCTAGTTTCTCCTGCCTAGCTCAAACTCATCCTGGCAAAACAGTCTCTGCACCACAGCAGTTGAAAGGTAACCTTGGGGGCCCATCACAGAGAAGAAACGAGAGCTATGCAGCTCACAACCTCCCCTCCAGGTGAGCTGTTAGAAAGGAAATCAGAACGTGAATTCTTATAGGTTTGGAAAGTCCAGTGCCTTGCTTTTTCTTAGGCCTACATGAAGGAGGAGCAAGAAAGCAGACCGCAAGCACCTGGGGAACCATTCAGAGGGAGAAAGGCCACAGTACCATCTACAACTTCTTTCCTACAACTGTCAGAGGTGTGTGTCTCATTACAAAAGGTGAAAAGCAAGAGATAGTTGTGGGGGTTTTTTTGTAGAACAGATTTGTAAAATGCACTCAGTAATCAATCACTGCTGCTGCTGTTACGGAGGGCAGGGTCATCCTGTGAATTGCTGGGATTTCTTTATGACAAGCCACCAGAAAGCTGTGTAATTGTTAGGCAGGGGCTTCTAGGATTGCAGTTCTTCTGTCTATGGTGTGGCTCTTAAGGAAGAGGACCCTGTGTCAGGAGCAGGAGTGATGCGGACCCCGTGCACAAACCTCTGCAGTTGGTGGGACAACAGGCCATGGCCAGGAAAATCCATTGCTACTTAACTGCTGTCTGGAAAGGAGAGAGCATCAGGCATGCAGACCTGAAGCACAGCACACAGCCCATGCTTGTGAGCCAGACCCACCTCTGGGGAGCAGTGGAAGGAACCCATCAAAGGTGGTGGCATTACCCAGCCAGCCATGCGAGCACAGCACACAGTATCACTCCACGGTCCTCAGGCCTTGGCTGCCACATGTCCCCAGGGCATGGGGAACCTTCACCTCTGCTGAGAGCTGGTCCCAGGGAGCTTGTTAACAGCCTAGAGCTCTGGACAGAGCTTGTAGATATGTGGTAGTTAGTAAATTTGTCTGGCACCCCTGACCTCTGCTTAATACCAGTTTTCAGGCACAAGCCTTGTTGGGGTTAAACCTGGCATCTTGATGTAAATGCTTACCATGGTAGCATGTGCATTGCCACTCACAGATCTTGGACTCTCACCCCCATCACCTTGGACCCTCTTCCCCACTCCAGCAGCCAGTAGGATCTGGGTTCTCTTTGCTTTGCGTCCCACAGATGACCTCTGGGTCTTGGGTGGGGAGGATTTGTTCTCTAGTGAATTCTGACTCTTGTGACTTGCATCCCAAGTCACTTCTGGTATGAGGCTCCATCAGCAGGAACCTCATGGAAAGGAAAAATTCCTCACGGAAATCATCAGCGATAGGTGATGTGGGATAGAGCTCCAAGTGGTGAAGGTTGCACTGGGATGCAGCCCTGGACCCTCCCTCAGCAGCAGGACTGTCATCCTATAAGCCAAAGCCAGACTGTTGAAATCTTCTCCAGGTCCCTCAAGTGTTCTGTAGCAACGCTACTTACCCCTCTGAAAGAGCAGCCCAGCATCTTACAAGACTGCATATCTCTCCTTGCACCGCCTGGCAAACCACCCCCCAGGAGGAGGGCGCTATGCAGGATGCATGGCAAAAGTTGGACAGCTCACAAAATTGATTTTGCTGCATCTACTTCTAAGAAATGCTGCAGACTAGTGCAGTGGAATTGCTGCTTGTGGAGGACCAAATTGGACTCTACCTGGCAAGGTGCTGGGGTGTTGGCTGGGCTGCACTGACCTGGTGGTAAGAAAGGCTGTTTTTGCTTAAGAACTGGGAATTAGAGATACCCCATGTACTTAGCAAAGGATAATTTAACCTCTGTGTCCTTGCAAAGGAGGAGGAGACTTGCAAGGGTGAACATTGGGACATGCAAAACTGTTATGCTCTGCTGACGTGGAACAGCATTGATCAGTTTGTGCTAGCTGCAGATCTGGTAAAGAAACTTTAAGTACAGCAGATTGATTGCTACCAAGGGACAAATTCCCCATAGCTGGCTGGATTCAAGCACTGAAGTACTGACATATTGATCTATTTATGGTGATTTATTAGTAATAGCCCTGCACCCCAAACTCTCTTGTGCAGTTATACAAGTAAAAAAGCATGCTATTGCCAGCTTAACTGATTTCTTCCAGAGGATATATAGAGGATATACCTCTATATAAAGCCCCACATTGTGAGCCTATGCTGCAGTCTACAGTGGACAGCAAAATATAAGTGATCACAGGGCAAAATGTATCCCATAACCAGCCCCAGCATGCTGCCTCCCAGGCTTTGGGTTTGTGGGCAGCAGGCAGGTCTGGGGTGCTGTTGAGGCCTGCAGAGCAGTTCCTGCTCTGGGACAGGGACCAGCTCCTTCCCTGCTCCAGCAGCCCAGAGCAGGGGAAGGATCCCTGTGAGGAGACAAGGGAAATCTGGTGAGTGCAAAGCTGATGGTCTTGGGTGCGGGCACTACTTGGGCAGCCTACAGTGGGGTTGGCAGGATCAGAGAAGCACTTAATGACCACAGGGAAGACCCCACCTCCTCAGTGCATGGATCCCGAAAGGGTCTTCTGCCCTTTGTCATGCACACTGCTTGGTGTCCCCCTGCCTGAGGAAAGCTGCTCTTTCATCCCTGCCCTCTGCATGAAGTTGAGGAGGTGAGGACCTCATCCCCTAATTAGACTTGTTCTGGAAGGAGAACAGGACTTACGAGAAAGAGAGGCCTCGGTGAGGGGCTGAACCACAGATCATCGCCCTGCAGTCATTTCCCATTTGACATCTCCCTCCCTTGAGCTCCATCCACAAACCTTGCTTGTCTTGGAGGTGGTCTCAGGGAGTCACAAGGGTTTAAATGAGCTGCCCACATGGGAAGAGTTGAGGTAGGATGTGAAATCCTGCAACCCGAGAGGTCTTGCCATCCCAGGCTTTGCTCCACAGCTGCAGACCCATCCAGGTACCTCGTGTAGTGTACTTTTCTTTTGGTTTTACCTAATTTCCTGTTGAATTTCACTGATGTGAATGAATCTCTGATGCTTGAAATAGCCATTGACATATTAAACTCAAAAAATGCTGTGATGGCTTCAGCTGGTTTCTCTCCCCTTGCTCCAGGCATGTGCCTGTTGTGTTCCTTGTCCCAGAGCTCTCCAGCCCTACAGAAGGTGTGAGAGACAAATAGATGCTGGCTCTTTACCCACCGCAGTCTGGGGCCAATGCAATAGTTTAAATGGAAATCTTTGGCAGTTTAAGTTAACAAGCCAAGCTATGAATGGTTGAAAAAGTGGCATGCATGTGCTCCAGGGATTAACCTGCGGCAGAATTTGGATAGTGGGGCTGCAGGAGTGTTAAATCATCCCCACATGAACCACTACCATTCAGCTGGAAGCAGCCCCAGGCACACACCATGCATCAGCTGCAACTGGTGCACATTTGTATCACTTTATTTGCAACTAATGAAATAGCTAGAAACATTTATTGCATATAAATTATATATGAGCACCCATCATACAAATAAACTCTCTCCTGTCTCAGCTTTCCATTTCCTACTTAATCAGAAAGTCTTTTCTATTTTGGACAGATTCAGGAGCCTCTGCTGGTTCCCATCCCCTGGGCCTGTTTTGGTTAACTAGCTAGGCAAGCTACTCTCCAGGTCTCTACAAAACCCATATACACTGTTAGAGTGAGCACCTATTTTAATGTATTCAATTGAGAAGCAGCAGGGGAAGGAGGGGAGTTTCTCTCCAGCTCTTGTCTAGACTTAACCTTCCTTCGCTTTGAAAATCTGGCAGATTCCCCATAGGCTGAGACAAAATAATAGTGAAAACCAGAAGTAATCTGACACGTGTAATTACAGGCCTACCAGCTCCTTATTGACCTCAGACAGAATAAGGAAACGGCACATACAAGGATGATTTAAAAACAAGGGAAAAGTTCTAGTAAATGCCAAGTCTCATCTGTTTATGGAAAAGAATCCATAAAACTGAGCCGGTAACTTCTGCAGATGTAAATTATAGGTTTGGGTTATGGATTTGGCTGATAAATGTAAAAGCTGTTGACATAATATGGCTCCAGCAAGGAATGTGATAGTCTTACACTGTGTTTTGATTTTTAAAAGACTGGAATGATATCAAACTAACAAATTCTGTAGCAATTGGACTGAAAATTGACTAGTTAGCAAGTGTCAAAATGTTAAAGTTGGTACAAGCATGTAACATGGGTTTTAGAAACAGCTCAATGGTAAGTTACTCAATGCGAGCCACACTTCTTGTCTGGCAGCTCTGTCCATGGAAGAAGTGACTCTGGCAAAGGCTTGACTCATGATGCAGGAGCAGCTGAACGTGAGCTCCCAGTGCAATGCTGCAGTCAGAAAGGCAAATTCCATCCTTGGATGTATGAGCGGGGAATGTGGACCAGGTGTAATGAGATTACATTGCAGGAGATTATATTGTGTCTACTAATTCCATGGATGTGATTACTGATGTGAAAGAATCCCCAGTTTTGACATCTACAATTCAAGGAGGAAGTTAGCAAGTTGGAGAAGCTTCCTGCAAGAGCTCTAAGGACTATTAAGGCGTTTGAAGACATCTTATGGAAGAGGAAAGCTTAGGACTGATAGGATCAAAACCTAAATATACCTATGTAGGGTTGAAGTTTTGCTCCTCTACTAGCTGCTCTGCCCAACAATGGCACAAGAAAAAACAGTCTCTGGGGGAGGTATACATTTGATAATGGAGAACGTAGTTAAGTACTTGAGCAGTTTACTTAGGGTGGTGGCAGCTTCCCAAACATCAGCAGTTTTTGAATCAAGATAAGATGTTTAACAAAGCAACAATGATTAATGTGACAGAGTCTTTTGTCCTGTGATCATCAGGAAAGTAGACCAGTCTGGAAATTAGTCTAGTGCAACAGACACCGCTGTCAGATGGTACCAGCCTGCAATGCTTCTGCTACAACCACTCCCAAAATTATAGCCCGTAGCTGCAGTCCTTCTTGCCTTCTATGTTGTTTTTCTTCATTTAGAGGCTCAGCTTCCTCAGCTGAGGAAGCCCATGCTCCTAGGTCCAGCAATGACTTAGGACCTTTCTGCTATGGGGTCTGTGTCTTGGATCACTCCCTGCGCTCCTTTGGGGTGGCCTCTCATGGCTGTTTTTGTTTGCTTTGGGGAAAACACTGAAGCAGGTGGGCACAAGTCAGAACTTGGAGCCTGTCATCTGCGAGTCGGGCTCAGCATCACCTCCTGTCTCAGCACAGGGGAACAAATCTGGGGAAACATGGGCAGGGCTGAGGCTACATGTCCCAGGCAAAGAGTTCTGAGCGGAGTGCTCCAGGCAAGGTCCACCATTTTTGGACAGCACTCCAGGAACATGTCCTGAAAATGTGGGATAACAGAGAGAAGCAATAAGTCTCAGGGGCACAATGAAATCCTTAACTGAGTTTCTCCCTGTGTCTGGTAGGCAGCAATGTTAGGAGGAGTTAGCTGAGGTGGTCATGGATTTGTGGGGCCACAGAGCCCCAGGGAGCTCACACATGAGTCCATTGGTGCAGCAGGCTGATACCTCCTTTCCCCTGTCCCGGATCATCCTCTGTTACTGCTCTAAGGTGTTTGACATATACGCCAGATTCAGAGGTGAGGGAGCGGTTTGCTATACAGTTATAAAAGGCTGTTTGTTTTCTCTGCAGCTGCTTAAATCTGACCTAAATACCTTCTAGGCTATGCAGCCTGGTGCTTTCTTTGAAAACCTAGAAGGTCACTGACTGCTGGGTCTTCCTCCCTCAGATAAACCAGGGGCATGTATGGAGCCATAACTGCACTGGCAACAGGTGAGAACAACCCTCCCTTTTTTCCCCTCCTCTGCTTTTGGAGTTTAGCAATAACAAAGATACAAGGCGTTGCTAGACTCATGTCTTCACAGAAATAACTGTGCATATTATAAAAACCTGAAGCAGAAGGTTGGGTACATTTTAATCTCAGCTTTTTGGGCATACGTGATTGTAGGGAAAGGAGCTGGTTGTGCCCACCTACCCTGCTTTGCACAGGGAAGCCCCTTCCTTGAAACAGCAGCCTGAACAGCCACCAGCAAAGCATCCCTCCGTCCCACTGGGCTACCTCTGCCCAGCGCTGCAGCCACTGCTCGCTGCAGCTCAGCCCCAGGCTGCTGCACCCCGCAGCAGCCTCCCTGCGAAGCCCAGCCTCCCAATGGCAACTGCCGTGCCGGGGTTCAGCAGCGTGGTGGCTTGCTCGGCTCCCCAGCTTCACCTCCCGCCCTTGCTGCCTGCAGGCACGTCGGGTTGCACGTTGCCCAGTGGTGCTGGGAGAACGTGCCCATGTTCCCCGCTGCTCCACGAACCTCGGGCCCAGATGAGGAAAGTGCAGGAACCCCGTGCCAGGCTGGCAGTGCAGGCTGAAGCGCATGAGCACAGTGCCTGCTGCGGTTGTGGGGGAAAGCCAGAACAGCAGAGGGTGTTGCAGACTGGAATGAAGGCGCATTGGAAGCAGCGTGTGGGGTGCCCATGACACGGCTGGCTATGGCTCCCCACCTTCAAGCCCTCTGCGATGTGCAGCATCGCTCGCTACAGAAGTGCACCAGCTCAGTGCTGGAGGCTGGCAGGCTGCAAGTAGCGGCGCACGGCTTCCCACAGCTGCCCTAGGTCACTCCGCTCTGGGCAGCCCCTGTACCTTCGCTTTCCTGGAAAGCAGTTTCTCTTCATTACTGAGAAGAACCCTGCTCTCGGAGGGGAAGGAGGGGCCTGGTCACCGCTTCAGGCAAAGGGGCCACTACTTGTGCTAATTTTTCTCATAAGAGTCGAACTAATACATCCTCCACTCTAAACCACAGAAAGATGTTTTTGTTTGGGGTTTTTTTCTGGGGGGAGTGGAGGAAGGGGGCTGGGGGACTTTTGTGTGTTGGTTTTATCCTCTAGGCTTTCTCTTTTTGCGTTGTTGTTTTTTTCTTTTCTTTTTTTTTTTTTTCCTTCTTCTTAATGCTTTCCTGTTAGCATCTCCTAAAAGGAGGATTTTAGAAAGTTATGAAAGGGACCACCTAGAAAGGGGAGGAAGGGTCAAAAAGGAAAAACCACCTAAGACTTTATGCAGTCAAAGGTTATACATTTTGTACTGTTTTCAGGCTGGTCTTGCTGCACATGAGGAGATCGTGGCAGTCATTTCCTACCCACCCCCCACGGAGCTTTCCATGCTCCTCTCTGTACAAAATCTCATGCACTGCCTGCGTCACCTCTCATGCCAGGGTACCCAGGCCTGCCCCATGCTTTCTTCTCTCCCTTCCCTTCATGTTTGACCACCTGGCAGGAATCCCCCACGTTGTGTCTGGGCCACTTGGATCGCTCCATCGCCAGGGCAGTTTTACCGCCCTTGTGCGCACAAAGCCACTGTGCACACCGGTCAGCGACAGCATGTTTGGGTCAGGCTGGGGGCCCAGTAAGGCACTGAGCCTCTAAATAATTGGTCACTCATCCTCTGGAGATGATGCTCCAGCTCCAGCTGAGCTCCCACTCATTTTGCTTGCTGAAGGGCAAAGCAGTACTGACACATCTTATGTGTTCACCCATCTTCCCACCCTCGTGCCCTCTATGTTCTTCTCCTTTCGCTTTTCTGTACCTCTCTTCCTTTCTTTTGCAGATTTTCAGTGCTTCAATCTCTCCACCTCAGTTCTTTCCCTCACCATATTACCTTCTCCCTTCCTCTGGGGCAATGCATGTCTTTTGCCTTCCCAGAAAAGCATCTTTATTCAGCAGTTTGCAGTGACCTGCCCCAAAATACCTTTCTTCTTCCCACACCTCCCACACTGACAGGGGCAAATAGGCAGCTTGTGGCTCTTTCTGCCTTGTGCGGGCCGTAAGGAATCTGCACACTGAGAAAGAGTGAAGCTGTTAGGGTGTTACTGGCTCTTGGGCTGTTGGATATTAACATCTTTGAACTTAGCAAAGACTTGGGGGTTGCTGAAGAACAAGCAGAGAAATGCCGCAAAGCAGAACTATGATCCAAAGGTAGAATGAACTCAGACCTACTGCCCTCAGCGGCTGGACTTTAGACAAAACCCTCTGGAAATTGTTCATTCCGTCAGCAGCTCTATCAATTAATGCTTTCATGTTTAATGTTTTTTAAAGTTTTAGTATCAGGGATAGTGAGGGTATATGTATCTTTCGGAAGAGGCAAAAATAAGGTGTAGGGTAAAACTTGTAAATTGTAAGAACAAATCCTGGCCTGTTCTTGGGAGCTACTCCTCTATGCTGTCATCAGCATCCTGGGCACCTCAGAAACTCTGTCTTTAGGACGGATCCAGCTTTCTCCAGTGATGCACCAGTGGGCAGTGTTCAAAGCAAGTTGCTCATGGGAGGACCATTAGCCTGCCTTCATCCTCGCTGTCATTACACAGAGCCTTTCAGGTGGGTATCCATGCGCTGAAAGCAGTTGGGGAAAAAAAAGCATCAATCCAGTGGTAAGAGCATGGAGAGTCTCTTGGTTCTAGGGAATTTACTCGTATTCTTTTTTTTCTTAAGAAAGCTCACTTAAAGGTAGGGTTTGTTTTTCACCTTAAACACATCCAGGCTTGGTTTCAGGCTAGCAGGGAAGAAACGGAGCACTAGTGAAGCCAGTGTTTGAGCATGGTTTGGTTGCCCTCTCCTCCTTTGTGTCACAGGACACAAAGCTACTTCAGCATCCTTGTGTTTTCTACCTATAATGAAGCCACCTCAGAGGTACCTTGATCCTGAACACATTTTGGGCCCTGTGAGTCAAGGCTGAGCTTTGGAAAATTGTGGTCAACGGTGCCATCATGACATCTCACCAGCTTTTATTGCTGAAGAGGATTGCTACAATACACTTCATCTGTAACTGCTGAGAGGTCACAGTTTCAAGTGGATGAGAGAGAGAAGAGCGAGACCCACACTCTCCAAGCAGTGAAGCTGATTGTTACTTTTCACAGGCAAAGATGAAGGGAAAGAATAAAAGGCAGAATTAGACCAGTCCATTTAATGTTAAGGCAAGGTGGCTGATAGAGCCTATGAAGTCACCCAATAAATGCTATAAATATCCACAGAGGGAAACGGACTCCCTACTAGGCAACTGTAAAGCAAACCACAGGATATTTTTGAAGCTGTCATCCAAAAATACAAAGAAAAGTGTGACAAGCCTACTTAAAAACCAAAAATGGAACAGATGAGCACTTCGTCTCTGCTGTGATTTAGGGCTCCAGCGGCAGGTCCTCCCACTGAAGCCTCTCTGAAAAAGAATGAAGGGCTTTGCCCAGACTCTTATGGAAGTTCAGAAATTCTTCTGTGGTCAGCAGCATCTTCACGCTTGGTTGAAAGAAAAAACAAGGACTGATGTCTCAATACTCAGTGGAACTTCTGGCAAGGCTGCAGATCAGATTCAGTGGTGTGTTTCTGACTGCTCCGTGCTCCCTAGCAATGCAAAGCAGCTGTAAAGCTCTTTTAGTCAGCTGCTCAACCCGGATTTACAGCTGCTTTGCATTACTAGACTGGTGCAGAGCAGCCAGAGCATGTCTGTGTTCGATGTTTGCATACAGCTTTTTCAACAGGGCAATTCACTTGGCATGCACGTACCAGGGAATGCCCGCAGAAGTCTCGGCGGCATCTGGAGAAAGTATATAGGTGAATGAGAACTCCAATGGTGTAATCAAGTCATAGCCTAATTGCAGACTTGGCCTTTAACAACTGTGGGGTTTGCACTGAATTCCAAAGTTTATCTTTTCTCCTATTACATCTATTCTCTCTGAGCAGTAATATGCTTACAGCATGCACTGTGTGGTGCACTATTTATATTTTATGTCATAACATTTTCACATGTTTTCCCATTTTTTCTGTGATTTCCAGTATTTTCATTCGACCCGCCAAGGCAACAGTACACGTTTAGGCACACTCCTCAAGTGCAGGTTATGCTGCCGCACACACTGCGCTGCCAGGGTGCCCACTGCCCTTCTGAGGACTCCTGCAGTGCCCAGAGAGGAGCTGGGAGAACTCTGGCAGTGAAGGTAAAGACCGGGACAGAAGCCCTCCGTTTTCCGCTGGTGTAAAGGGGCCTCGTTTGCTGGCTCCGCTGCCCCGGCCCCGTGCACAGCCCCCTGCCCCGGAGTTTCACAGCTCTGCTGCCCCAGCTTCGGCATAGCACCCCTTCCCCGGTGCTTGCGAGCTGCGATGCCCCAGCCCAGTGTTGGAGGGCAGCAGACGGCAGCCGGGAGGAGGAGCAGAGCCCGGTCCCCCGCTGCCGTCTCTCCGGGGCGACGCGTGGCTCCGGCGGGTCCCGGGGGGGGCGGTGGATGCTGCGGTGCCGTCCCAGTGGGGTTCCTGTGCCAGTCTG
>VYXH01008574.1:221164-241416 GCA_013397275.1 Burhinus bistriatus
TTCAGGTTAAATAGCATTAAGTACTGGGGAATCTCCTCAGCATCCTGTGCAAGAAAAATAAGATAATATCTGCTTGCTTATGTAGCTTTTTTGGAGTGTCCTCATCCCCACTTGCTGGTGTCCCAGTGAACTAAACAATTTCCCCAGTGGTTTTCTGTTTGATAAACTGAAAATGCCATTTGTTTTCTGGTTTTTGTTTTGTTCATCTTGGCTACCTGCTGTCCCAGTTTCGTGACAGCCATCCTCACGTAAATTTGCTCCCTACCATCAGTAATTTATATTCCTTTATATCGGCCAGGGTTAGCTTTTCATCTTCTGAAGGATTATTGAGGTTGTAGAAAGATTTGAGCAGAGACTGTGGTTTTGTAGTGTGTATGTGTTTGGTGCCTCTGATCCACAGCAGAGGCAGTTGGAGCTGTCGCGCATACAGCTAATACCTGCGGTGTGACCTGTGTTGTCCCCTGAGCCTGTCCTCTTAGCCAGGCAGCGTTTGTGGGAGGTCTGCACACTCTGTCACTTTAAGATTTCCTAAATAACCTCTCTTGACTTAATTTTTTTTTTTCCTTTCCACTTTTGACTCTCAGGACTAGTTTCTTTATTTTGTGTGTTGGAAATCCCCCATTATAAAACTTAGTGTTGTGGTGCATTTGTGCTTTGTGACCCTTGCCCCTTCCTCTGAAGGGACAGTAACTGGTGCTGCTCAATGGCTCCTCGCATCTTCTGAAGCCGGTCCTTCTGAAGAGTCAAGGGAGGATCTCTCCCCTGTGCCTCTGTGCTCTGGCTCGTGTTGGTTAAGCGCCCGGGAGTCTTCTCTAAAATCCTAGTTCTGATCATGATACTGAACCAGTTTTAGCTGCAGACAGTGCTCATTTCTTAGAGTTAGCTGCTTTTTGAATTCCTTTCCTGCTAAATGCGATGGTTTTGATAAGAGGTCACGGTCATTGCGTGGACTGCTGACGGCCTAAGCTTCTCAGGATTTACTTGTTTCCTCGAACAGGCTGCTGGAACAACTAAAAAAGTCAATTTAGCCGAGAGAGGCTGGAACAGAGGAAACGTACCTGTGCTGCTGGTCTGGGGGAGCTGGCAAGGCTGAGGAGCCGTGACCAGCGGATGCAGAGCTCTGCCCCAACAGAGGGTGAGGATGCAGCTCCAGGCATAGCTATCTGCTTCCCACAGACCCTCCCCTCTAGGTGGGGAGATGGGACAGAGCATTTCCAATAGGGAGCCACGAGGGACTGGTGTTGTCTTAGCTTCTTTCTTCCTCCTCATCATGCCCTCTCACCATGTCCTCATTTCTGCACCCAAACTGGGGAGAGTGCCGGGCGCCTTCCCGGAGGGCTGCTGCCCCAGCCGGCGGGCAGTGGGGAGGGAGGGAAGGCAAAGCAGCCACGCAGAGGCTGTTTTCCCCGGCTGAGCACAGGGCTGAGGCTTCGTGTAGCTCTGGTGCGCTGACATTTGCAGGCATGGCTGCTCGCTATGAAACTGCAACGCAACCAGGCTTCCCTCACTTACCAAAAATGCTGTTGTGTTGGCCAGAGGTAAGCAACGACAACTCTCTTTCCTTAAGCCATGGCAGGATAGCCTCAGCTGCAGCTTTGAAATGATTTCCTTTTTCTAACAGTTTTTTCGTAATTATCTTTTCCCCAGTTACGGGGGGAGGGAGGGAAATAATTCCGTCTCCGGTAGAAGCTGTCTTCACCAGAAGTTAGTTGGTAGTTTTGGTAGTTTTACTTGCTGTGGAACAAGCTGTAGTTGCTTGTGGCTACTGCATAGCAGCCTTCAAGTTCAGGGAAGCGATGTGCCTTCCCTGTTATTCTGAAATGGCAGGATTACAGTTTCACACTGGGCTATTTCTACGAGGAACAGGCTGTTTCATTTGGAAGTATTTGTTCTGAATGTGCATAGTATTTCCAAGGTGTGAGGAGGCAACCCTGAAAACAGGGTTTTTCTTTCAGCTCTTTTGGTTAGTCCAGCAAAAGCAATTACCTTTCCCTGTAAACTGCCACCTTCCCTTTTATTTGAAGCATGTTATGCAGAAACCAAACGTGCTTGCAGACTTCGCTGCCTTGAAGAATATTTGGCACACATCACACTGTCTTGTGGGTTTTCTTGGCGTAAAAACCTTTTAGCCTGTATCAGCAAAGTGTCATGTTAACGCAGAAAGCACATGTCATAGAAAGTATGATAAGAAGTACAAAACCTAAATATCAGATGAATGGAAAGTTATTTGTGTGTTTTGAAGTATGTTCTCCAACCCCAAAAATTTGGAAAGGGTTTGATAAGACCAGTCCTCTTGCAAGGTCTCTAGCAGCTGGTTCTCAGAGCCCACATGGAAGCAGGAACTATCATAGTGTGTGTGCTGCCTCAACTTATTTTAGATATTATTTATATATTTTATATATTTTTTTTTAACTATTACATCCTTGTTGAACACTGGTCTTATAGGGAAACACAGTTTTGGTTTGGGGCATGTATGTGTGGTATGGGTTTTTTCTTTTTTTTCCCACATATTCCCTCATGTGTCAGACATAATAGCAGCCTCGCATCAAACCCTATTTGTAGCCATGGCATAAAAGATAGAGGGAACTGCAGTGTCTCCTAGGCCTGCTTTGTGCTGGAGAAATTGGCTGTGATTAACGTTGGTCCTCTTTGCTGAGCTGCGCCACATTCCTTGCCTAACCACAGCTCCCTCTGCGCTCTTTGGCGCATGTCTGTCTGTGCATCTCCTGCCTTTCCCTTCCGCCTCCGTGAGCCCTTTCTGGATCAGCCTTGGTCACCTTGGCCGTGGTAGGGTGCTTGTGACAAGGGGCATTGGTGTGGCTGCGCAGCCACGCACCGTGGCGGTGACGGCATGGTTTAAACTGATGCCAGTGTGTGGCAGATGGTGGCAGCTGTGGGAACCAGGCTGGCCCACCATTAAAACACAGCGCTGCGTGCTTGGCTCTTACCAGGGAGGTTTCTCTTCCAGACATTGGCTCGAGCTTCCCTTTGAAACATCCTCTCTAGCCACAAATCAGTAGGCAGCGCATTTCTGTGGGATGCAGACGTGCAAGCAGGAGATGTCTGCTCAGGCTCTGCTGCCTGAAATGGGGACGCTGCTGCAAGGGCTTGCAGAGTACCTCAGGGAGAGCTTTTCCAAATTATCCCAGCCTCCATCGAACTGCTTTGGGGACTGTGGGATTGATAACTGGAGGTTGCCAAAGCCAAATGGAGTGCGTAGCGTAGTAATGGGATAGACCCGCAGTTCTGCTAGCTGCGAGTCAGCGTGGCTTCTGGGGTGTGTGCCCAGTCTGGGCTCAGCTGGGTGGGATGCAGGGAGGTGATGTTAAGTAATGGAGCCTAGGTATAAGTGAAGCCTTATGGGGACCACCTCTGAAAGGCGTGCAGAAGGCTGGGTTCATTTCTTCAGCTTGCTGGTGGATCCACAGACAAATATGTGATTGCACAAGTGGTGGTCTGCTGCTCCACCGGGTCAGCGGGTTTAGTTTTCCACCTGCTGGGTGAGAAAGAAAAGCCTCAAGAGCTGGGGAAGCAGGGCAGAATAGTGCAGGCCAGAATGGACTGTGTTGCTATTCGGATAACTCAGCAGCTGATGGCTACCTGTGCTGTTTCAGATAAGAGACTTTGTGTTGTGCATTGCTCTTCCGAATCATAGTTTGGGTTGGAAGGGACCTTTAAAGGTCATCTAGTCTAACAACCCCTGCAATGAGCAGGGACATCTTCAACTAGATCAGGTTGCTCAGAGCCCCATCCAACCTGATCTTGAATGGGGCATCCACGTCCTCTCTGGGCAACCTGTTCCAGTGTTTCACCACCCTCATTGTAAAAAATTTCTTCCTGCTATCTCGTCTAAATCTACCTCTTTTAGTTTAAAACCATTGCCTCTTGTCCTGTTGCAATAGGCCCTACTAAAAAGTTTGTCCTCATCTTTCTTATAAGAAAGCCCCCTTTAAGTATTGAAAGGCTGCAATAAAGTCTCCCTGGAGCCTTCTCTTCTCCAGGCTGAACAACCCCAACTCTCGCAGCCTATCTTCATAACAGAGGTGCTCCAGCCCTCTGATCGTTTTTGTGGCCCTCCTCTGGACCTGCTCCAACAGGTCCCTGTCTTTCCTATGTTGAGGGCTCCAGAGCTGGACGCAGTATTCCAGATGGGGTTTCACCAGAGCAGAGTAGAGGGGCAGAATTGCCTCCCTCTCCCTGCTGGCCACGCTTCTTTTGATGCAGCCCAGGATGCAGTTGACTTTCTGGGCTGCAAGCGCACATTGCTAGCTCATGTCCAGCTTTTCATCTACCAGTATCCCCAGGGTCCTTAACCTTAAGAATCCTTAAGCTTATTCCTGTTGCCATCATCTCGTTAACATTTGGGTTTTATGGTTCCGACTTCCAGAAGATGATGGCAACTTTAAGGTCTTTGCATTTGTCCTGAGGCCACCTGTAATCTGTCTGGACCTAATCAGCTCATGGCTTTGGAAGCAGCAATAATAATAATAACAACAATAATCTGTTGTCTTTGCTGCTGTCTGAAGTGCCATATACATGCTTCTACAATAATACAGGTCAAAGAGGTTGAAACAGACAACCTGTGCCCAGATTTGTTGTATTTTAGGTTCACATTATGGCGAACTAATGGGCTTAGTCAACTGTTTTATGGATGTCTCTTTCTTTTCAAAGGATGGTTCTGCTCTTAAGTAAAGCTTTGCAAAAACTGGGAAGTGGTACATCAGAGCTCTTGAATTTGGACCGTTTCCAGGCTTGACGTCCAGAAACTCATCTCTATGGGTGGTAAATTTAAAGAGGTAAGCTCTTTCAAGTGTCCTGGAGGAAGGGTGGAAGAATAAATCGTAGCTGAGTACTTGAAGCTGCTGTTGAACATGCCAGATGTGTCAAGCCCCAAGGTGCAGGGCTGGTTTATCTGACACCAGACGCTGCGTACAGTCCCCTGGTTTACTAGAATTGTCTCCTTATATGAAATACGCTGCTTTGCCTGGGTAGTGAGCGAGGAGGAAAGCAGAATGCCCTGTGTCAAGAGCACTTAACTTTGAAAAGCTCTTGAACTTGCAGTACATCAGAAAGTCTGGGGAAACTTATCCAGCCTTTTAATTAGCGGGATGCCAGCTTTTTAGGGTATATTGCTTTGGCTGCAAGCACTGTTCTGACTGTCTTGCAGTAGGGAGGTAGTAACGTGTTTGGGTGTTGGGGCTTTTTGGGCTTTTTTGGAGCAGGGGGGCGTGGGAAGGGAAAGCAAATCATGTTATGGCAAATCAAAACTAATTAATCATGTGTATTTTGTTACACCCCTGGGCTGGTTTATTCCTAATCCCGAGAGTCTGCTCATCCTCCTTGACGTGGGAGGCCATGTATATGTAGGACCTGTTGACCCAGTAAAAGTGAACCTTAAAGGTAATATCAGGAAGCACTTCTAGAGCTAATATTTATATAACTAATACTGTGCGGCAGGCCAGGCAGTCATCTGTTGGAAATGGGTCACTGAAGCTAAACAAATTCACACCATCTGAGACTCTGACCCATATGTAGATTTCAAACCGAGTGAACAAATTATGAGGGTGCTATTTTTGCACTTACTTTGAATTCGAAACGATGACACAGTCTCAGTTCTTAGTCAGTCAGACTTCCAGTAGCAGTGGATTTTTCTTAAAGGACTTGGGAGAATGACTCAAGGTTGAAAACTGGGACAAACAAGTTTGGGGTTTTTTTTTTTTCTGTCGAATAGCATCTGCAGCCTTAAACAAATTATCTATTTGTTTGTTATTTTTAAAACTAGCCTGGAAATGAAAGACAGCTGCCTGCTTCTGTTTTCCTGCTTGAATTCATTTTCCAACCTAGACCCATGAGATTGGCAAAATGTCCGTTTGGACCTAAGAGAAGTTGCTGCTTGGGAAGAGTGGCTGCTGGTAGGAGCAAGGCTTCTTCTTGCTCCCATCAAGGCTCTAGCTGCAGCCTTGGAGGCAGCTGGCAGGAGTATGACCTTCTTTTTCTATAGTAGCTAATGTCAGAGGGCTGTATAGCTTCCTCGGCCAGTAGAGAGGAGAAAGAAAGGGACAGAGATGGTGCAACTTCTTGTGGCGCCTACAGTGCTGAGTTTTTGGTGGTGATAGATGGCCCTAGATGCTGTACATGGTGACTGTGTTTACTTGTGTTCTGCTCACTAAATCAACTTCCCCTAAGATTTATTCTGACTTGCTGAACCATCTGAGCAGCTTTCAACTGCCTTTTTTTTTTTTTTCTTTTAAAAGGAAAGAAAAAACCCAACTTGATTAACTCCTTCCTACCCCTCCCACCTTTCTCTAAGTGTGGAATTTCCCTCCTGCAGTGACGCTTAGGTAAAGGGCAGGATTGGCAGCATTCAGAGTGATACTAGGGACGTTAGCGACTTGTGGACTGCAAATCACAGGGCTAAAAACTGGAGAAGCTTCCCAGGTTGCTCTTGGAAAGGATGTTTATGGCTCCATGTATGGAGACTGTCTGACAACTATGTTATTGGTATTACTGTTAAGTATTGAGAGAGAAGTTAGGAGAGAAAAGATGACTGTAGGCAAGGCACTGCTTGGCAGATGCCTCCTTTCCAAAACTACTGTGCCCATGCAAAGGAAGATGTTTGGCCCTGCTGTTCCATGTCCTCCCTGGGGTGCAGAGTGGCCTCCACACGGCTATCCAGCTAGCACGAGCACCGAAAAGAGCACGAGGCTTTTGAATAGCCAGCAAAGGGTGTGAGATAAGGGGAACCTCACACGGACTAAGCCTAACCTAAAGCTTTCCCTCCAGAGCAAGCCCACTGCAGGTCCCTGCATGTTTGCCGGTGTGCTGCCTGCCAGCTGTGATCCCTGATGCTCCCACGAGTCTGTGGTGGGGGGGATTGCCAGAGACCGGAGGAGCATGTCTCTTCCTCTGCTGCAGGCTGCGTGTCAGCAGTCTGTTCTGCTCCAAGCATTGCTGTGCTGTCAGCGAGTGTGACTGGGTTAATGGAGTATGTCAAGGGACCGAGGGCAGGGTTTGGCGGTGAGCTACTGACTTGTCAGGCCTGGGGAAGTGGTATGTAACAGCTCAGCTTCTCACACAGAATGAGCCTCTGGCTTGGGGCTGTGGTTTTTATGTTTATGCATATATATATATACACACACACATGCAGAATATGTATTTTTTTTTTATATATAATTGAAATGACTTGTATGGCTGATGGCAACACTGGGTTCAGGAATTTGCTTTTCTGGAAACAGACAGCCTGGTGATAACACGAGTTGCAGCAGGTTAGCAGAGTTGTGACAGTAAAGGAGGGCACTTTGAATGCAGCATATTGAGTGGAGGATGGCGATGGAGACAGCAGCATCATCTGCTGGATGGGGGAGATGTCCCTTTGGAAGAAACAGTAGTTAAGGGCCTGGAAGGGCCTAAGCAGAACCATTCCTGGGGTGCCAGCAGTGTCTGGTATTGGCGTTAAGTGATCTCATTTGTGGCAGTCCCAGCCCTGAAGTTGATGGTGTAACATTTCTTGAAGGAGTCTTGATCCAAGACCTTTGCTTTGTCCTAACATAGTGAAACAGGCACGTCCTGGGATGAGGGAGTGGTTCATGAGGCTTGGTGGAAAAGGCTCATTCACATCTTCTGCTTCTTCTAAGTCCTGTTGTCTGTCCTTTTGTTGGAGAAAGGGTCAGAGAGGCAGGAGGAAACCTTTCCACCTTTCACTGAGTGACAAAGTGATCGATACTTTCCTACTTTGGGAAAATTTTCCCTTCTGATTTGGAGTATCATTTCCCCTTGCCAGTCTCCAGGCCACTCTGAAAAGCCCCTAAATATCCAACAGAGGCAAATCTCGAAATACCGAGATCTGCTAGGTTCAAACCAGCCTGCTGAAGGGTGTGCTGGGGAGCCCCTAGCTGTGAATCACGGAAACCCAATGGATGCAGAGCTCTGTAAGGTACTACCTTGTGCTGGTGGGGACCCAACCGGAGCCCTTCCTGCATATATTTCCTTGGTTGTCCCTACAGCTGTGGGTTAAGGACATACAGTGACTCCCTGGTACCCTCTTTGGTACTCTTGCTTCTGTCTTCTCCCTGTGAAGCATCTTCACTTGCCCAGTTAGAACAAGGTATTGGGTTTGCCTCACTCTCCTTCTGTTCTGCAGGCTGGATGCAAAGGAGGAAGCATGGTAAAGGCAGCATCTTTCCAGGATCCATGGGCTCTTTGAGAGATGATCAGAGGGAGGCCAGATGATCTGCACAACACACATGCCACTGTTTCTCATCCGCAAAGGCATCATCGGAGCGTTCTCCCCAGCCCTGTGCCCACTGGCTTGCCTGATCGTTTTCGGATGTTTCGCAGCTGTGAGTGGGAGGTCCTGGAGCGATCCCTCAATATCCTCCAGGCCAGCGACTTCTACTGGGGCCCCTTGTCTGTAGGGGAGGCTCACGCCAAGCTCCAGCGGGAGCCCGTCGGCACCTACTTGGTGCGGGACAGCTCGCAGGGGAACTGCTTGTTCAGCCTGAGCGTGCGGATGCCGACGGGGCCTGTCAGCCTTCGGATCTCTTTCCAGGAGGGCTATTTCCGCCTGAAGAACTGGTTTTCAGACTGTGTGGTCCGGCTGCTGGAGCTAGTGGTGGCAGGGACCCGGAACAACCCCTTGCACTTTGATGAGATGGGGGGAACCCCCCTGGTCTTCTCCGAGCCCCTGTGCCGGAGCCGCCGGACAGTGCCCACACTGCGAGAACTATGCTGCCGGAGCCTTCCCGCTGGTGCTGCGACTGGGGACGGAGCAGGGCTGGGGAGCTCCTCGGGGATGTGCCCAAGGGAGGAGGTGGTCTCACCCCCAGGTGGAAGGGGAGGGTCGGAGGGGAGCCTCGTCCCCAGTCCCTCTCCGTCCTGGTCTAGGAGATGATGCTGTGCACGTGGGAGATGAAGGGAGGTGTCGGATACGTGGCTGTGCTGGTGGGACGGATGCCATGCCGGTGGGGCTGGACTGGCTGCTGGGAGAGGAAGGGGAGGGCAGGGGGAGCAGGGCTTGAACCCACTGGCTGTAACAGCTGTGTCCTCGTATGTGCACAGTGTGTGTGACCTTCCCCAGAGATGCCTGGGGTAAAGCCAACCTGAAGAGCAGAGAATTGCCCCCCGACCATGTCCTGCTCTTTGCTCCATTTATAACTTAGAAGCTTGAGAAGAAGGTGAGTTGCCTGTCCTCCCAGGTCAGCCCTGTGTTTTCCTCTGCCAAAGTGCCTGAGCTTGTTTCTGCTGCAGATCTGCCCTTGTGAAGTGGTACGGCTGAGACAGTCCCACAGCAGTGCAGCTTGGGTGTCGGTGGGCACGACCCCTCTGCTGACTAGATACCCACAGAGCTGCGGCCGAGCGAGACCACGTTTCACTCCTTGCAGCACAAGTGCAATGCCTGCCACTCCAGACACCCACTTTTGCCCTAGAGGGAAATCATTGCAGCCATGTACGATACGTGCAGCTTCACTGGCTTTTGCATTGCTTTATTTGAACAGATTTTTGGGAGTGCAGATGAGTTACATTATACTAAGGGCATGGTATTCCTGCGGAGGTAACCCTGGTCTGGAGAGTCGGGTCTGCCCTGGGAGAATGTGAACAGATGGGATCCAGAGCTCTTACACTCATCTGATAGTATGCTGCTGCCATCTACAGAGCATAAAAAAATGGTCTGGTTTTGCCTCAAAAAAGGCAAAGAATTTTTTATATGACTTTAAAAAATTTTAATAAACATGTTTTTGTACTTGTTTTTAAAAGTCAGTGAATACATGGTGACATTTTCATTCCCTTGAATGTTTGGAAAGCCGGTTAGTTTAGTGCCGAGACATGGCAATCAAACTGAAACCGAACAAATGAATTTCTTACAAAGACCACGTAAATGGTGGTCCTAGCTGGGAAGAATAAACTTAATTCATCTTATAGTTTAATCAAGTAAAGAATTTACTAAATGTAAGATACTTCCTAAAAATGTAGGGGTGAGATTTTCAGAAGTATTTTTAGTACCTTAAAATTTGTACTAAGTGTTTGAAAGAAACATGAGTAATTCAAGAACAGGACACAGCATCAGTGAACTCAAACTGGTGAGGATGAGTACAAGTGACAGGAACAGAGTCAGCTTAAATACGGTTATGGTTCATTTCAGTGGTGCAGGCAAGTATGATGTCTTTGAAATAAGTGACTGAAAACAGCTACGTGAAAGGAGAAATTCAGATACTGTAAAATCTGAGTAGAACTGTTTTGCGTGCCGCCAAGGATCCACAGCCATGCGGGCAGCTTGCTGAGCTCACGCTGACTTTCCCCTTCAGACCTGTATGGGAGGAGAAAAGCCGAACCCGAGAGAGATTACTCTGAATTTGCTCTTTTGGCTTCAGGTATCTTATCTGAGGAACCAAGCGTGCGGTCAGCACGGAGAGAGAGATACAGGGTGTGATTCATCACAGAAGCCTAACTTGGACACTCTAAATTATTCTCTGGAGGGCTCTGTCGCTCTGCTGATGGCAAGGTGCCTGGCCTCCTGTCTCGGGGCAATGGCTTATGAACGAAAGTAGTGAAATAAGTGCCAGAGAAATGGCTATCTTCTCCCTGCTGCCTGCTCCTCTTGGTCTCGGGGAGGCCGGGAGCCGCTGGGTAGCCCTGCAAGCTGCTGCGGCTCTCAGCCCAGCACAAGCTGGGATCGTTCACTATCACAGGGTTCGCCTGTACTGTGGCAGCTGACACATGGGTATGGTGTTGCTTGCCACTGGAGCTGTAATCTCATGCAGGGCCAGGGCAAAAAGCTAAGCGGGTAGTTGTATCCATCTTCGTCCCTGGGTCCGTTAGAGGTGGTGAATTGGAGCCCTTGGATGCCTGAGTCAGGCTGTGATGCCCTGGGTGAGGGCTGGGCTGCTCTGCGTTACCCCAGGCAGCGGCACGAGGAGGCTGGGGTTCGACCCACCCTGAGTCCTGTGCATCCGCTGCTCAAACACACACCCTGTCGCTGAAGGTTATTGGTATCTCCAGCTCCTGAAGCAGCCCTGGCCGAGCACTGTAACCTGTGCAAGGACCAGGGGTCTTGGCAGACAGCAAAGCTGAATCCTCCTGCAGGCTCTCTGGCAGCAAAGGCCACCAGCATACTGGGCTACACTAACAGGAGCACTGCCAGCAAAGGAGGGGACTGATTACCTCCTCCTCCTCGCCATTCCTTAGACCCCAGTTAGAGTATCGCATCCAGTTTGGGGCTCCTTAGTCCGTCAAAACCACAATAAATTGGAGTGAGATTGGGAGGAGGGGTGACCCCAAGAAGCTCAGGGAGCCAGAGCGCTTCCCCTGCGAGGAAAGACTGAGGGAGCTGGGCTCGTTAAGCCTGGAGAGGAGATGACTTTGGGAGGATCTAAGAGCAGTCTGCCTGTACCTGCAAGAAGGTCAGCGAGGAGCCAGGCTCACCACAGTGGTGCATGGCAGACATAGGGGAAATGAGTCCAGGCTGGCTATGAGGAGACTTTTTCCCATGAGGGCTGCGGGACAGGTTGCCCAGAGAGGTACAGTCTCCACACTTGGAATTTTCAAGACACAACTGGGTCAAACCTGGAGCAACCTGGTCTGACCTCAGAGCTGGCCCTGGTGTGAGCCCCAGTTTGGACTAAAGACCTCCTGGGGTCCTTTCCTCTGAACAACTCTGTGGTCAGGCACTTTCATAGGGCAGGGAGGTGGGACTGGCCATGGAGTAGGTGGGGATGGTAGTGCTGTCACTGCAGGTGCTGTGCCTGCAAAGTCCCCTGCAGAGGCACCAGGATGGTGGCAGTGCTAGCCAAGTGCTGTGGCATGTTGATAGATGGAAAACCATGTCCCTCCTACTTCCCCCACGCTATGTGGAGCGACCCTGGGTCAGATGTGCTCTGGGTGCTGCCATGGATTTGGCCTGGGCTTGGACACCATGCTGTTCCTCACCTTCAGTGCTCTTTGGGCAGAGCTCCAGCAGGGCGCAAGTCTCCTGTAGCTCCTATGCCCACGCTGCCAGGCCCTGTGGGCATCTCAGGTGGCTCCAGGTACCTGTGTTTTGGGACGATGCCCTGGCTCTCAGGTGAAGCCCCTGCCTTGGCAGGGTCTGCTGCATGGCTGCCCTCCCTCTCTGCCTGACGCAGGAGAAGCGGAACTGGCTCTGCTGCCCCAGGCACCCTGCCTGTCCCCTCAATCCTTTTCTTCCTTGGTGTCATCACTGAGATGCCTTGGCTGCCTTCCCACCTTCCCTTCAGAAACAGGGGAGGGGGGAAGGAGCGGGCTAATTTCTTCCACGTTTATAACTGAGCACAGGAATGTTTCTGTTTTATGGCCACGGTTATAGCTCGCTGAGGGAAGAGCTTTTGAACTGGATTGCTCTGACCTGGCTGTGAACCATTCTCATCTGGCTGAAAACGAGCATCTTGGGTTGTACGGCTGCGGGCTGCGGAAGAGCCCCATTTGTGGCCAGGATTGTGACTTAGGAAAATCACATGAAGGGAGGAGGAAATAGTTTGGATTTTAATAAAGTCTACTTTATTTTGCTCATTTATATTTTTTTCAGTTGCACAGCAAGTGCTCATCTCTGTCTTACAAGTAAGTCAATTCCATGCAGGGCTGTAGCAAATTGATTTGAGATCTGTGGATGAAAAGCAGTGAATGACTGCCAAGAATTGTTTTATTATGGAAGTTTAAAGCACATTATGGGTGAGTATCCTCATTATTCCTGAGGAGAGGTCACTTTGCAGATCAGGATTGGTGCAAGAAAGGAAACCAATTTGGGAAGAACAGGACTGTGAAAAGTGCATCGGCTGCGGTAGACTTTGCAGAGTCCTCCTTTTGCTTGGACGTTGGGAGAGAAACCTTTTTCCATTAGTCTTGACAAGTCCTAGTCTTCAGAAAAAGATGTACAAAGTAAAACCCTAAGAGTTTACTTCCATGGGGTGACTGCAAACAATGTTCTGCTGCTTTCATTAACAAGTGGGGGATGTTCATTTTAATCACCCTGCCTCTGAACCGGTCCCTCTGCCATGTAGGAGCAGCTCCTGGTGGCCCGAATCCAAACGTTTCTTTTGGTGGCTCCTAAAGGGACTTATAAAGAAATTACAAACTTCCTCACAACCTCTTGAGCACCATTTGGGGAACAGAAGAAAATTGTTTGCATTTTTATACGTTATGTTATACATTTCTCCAGCTGACTCATTTCAGTTTGTTGAGGAAACTTATACAGCCTTGCAGATGTTTTTTTTCAACAGTTCTTCCTAACAGCAGAAGTTGAAAAGTTTAGTCCTTGTGAGAGGGGCTTCCTCTTAACGGGTTGTGAAGGGCCTGGATTTTGGTCTCAACACGCCACAGGCATCCAGCAGGAAACTGCTCTTCATCTGCTCCCGACTAGCCGTCTGTTAGCGGTGCTCTGGGGCCCCAGGGGTTAATTTCCCAAAATCCTTTGCTGAAACTTGTTAATAACTTCCATATGTACCCATGTGTGTGCACAGGAGGGGCCCCACAGCCAGCAGCTCTTGTAATAATACTTGATTACCTCTGACATAAGGGTCTGTATGCCATTAGGGATCTGCCTTGATGGATCAGGATTCACCAGAAACCACAAGTTTGTGCAAACGCATTTCAGAAAATTTATTAACGTTGGGCATCCTCAGTGTTTGGAAATAAGCTCCTCTTAGGTAGGCAAGCTTCAAAATAAAACCTTCTGTGTACACACAGCTGGGTCTTGGTTTTGGACCCTTACCCTGATGTCCCTCCCAAAATGTGTATTTCCATCATTAGTCTTTAAACATGCTAAAACCCTTAATTTACAAGAATACCTTGGTTAGGGGAATGTGATGGTTTTGTCCAATTGAGTTCATTTTGCACCGATTCCTTAGATGTTTGGCATGTGTAAAGTTCTAATAACCGCATGTGCTGGAGCTTTCTGCCTGCCCTGCGCCGTCGCCCGGTGCAAAGGCAGGGCGACTGAGGGCAGCGTTGAAAGAGAGAGCAGGCGTCAAAGGAGAGGGAGATGCGGCAGAGCCGCTCTGCGATTCCTGATGCCTCCCTGCAGAGCCGCCCGGGTCTCTGCGTGCTCCTGCTGCCTTCTGATCTCAGCTGGGGCTGGTGGAGCTGGGGTTTTGATTCAGGCAAAGCAGAGTACTTCCAAACACTTCCCATGTAAAGGGCTGGCTTGATAGACTAGGACTTTTCAGCCGGGAAAAGAGATGGCTGAGGTCTGCAGCAAGGATCTGTGAAGCCTAAATGCCATGGACTAGGTGACGAAGTACGCGTGTTCTCTTAAAAAAGCAAGAAGGCATCTGATGAAATACTCAAGTACAAGACTCAAAAGAAACAAAAGGAGACATTTCTTCATGCGAAACATAGCTTAAGCTGTGGAAGTCCCGGCCACAGGCCACGGTGAGGCTAACCAATTTGTGGTACAAAAAGGGATTAATGGTGATTAATGGAGCACCTCCGGAGGAGGAAAAGCTGAGTCGGGAAATAGGGGAGAGGTGGGATCCAGGTGCAGCTTTGAGCTCTGTGCCTCATTGGGCACACCTCTGCTATGGCAGGAGTCTGGGAACAAGCCAGCCTAAGCTCCGTCTTGGGCTTAGCAGTGTGGGGTGCAGCCCAGGCCAGCTGAGCCAGCTGCTCCGCAGGGGATAGCTGTGCTGAGCTCCGGGTGCGCATGGAGCTCCTGGTACCTGCGCTGGGGTCTCTCGAGGCAGAGGGGTGTCTGCATGTGGCGGCCCCGTACACCCACCCACACAGCATGCAGGTGCATGCCCTAGCAGTGGTTTGATGGCAGTCCCAGCGGGAGCAGCCCTCGGGCGCTTCCTCCCAGCTTTCATGAGCAGGAAAATGGGGACACTCATCTGATGCCTGGAGGCAAGCACCAGCACAGGAGAAAAACGTCCATGGTCCAGAATGAGTGAAAGAGCCTGACTTGGCAGCTGAGGGCATCAGGGGAGGCCAGCATCAGCTGGTTGGGACAGGGCTAACCTCATGTCAGAAAAGAGCTACACAACTTTGAAGAAGCTGTGCAAAACACTGTATAGCACTGGCAGCCTCCTAGATCTGTGTTTGATTCATCCAACCCAGAGCAAATGATGTGCATACACATTTAAAGGAAGATTTTTTGGCTCCTGGGCTACCTGCTTTCCCAAGACACCACCTCTGCCTTCAGAGTTCTCGACCTTCAAGCTGGTCCCAGATGCCATTGAAATCAATGACCAGATTGTTGTTCCTCTCAGAAGATTTTGGATTAGCACACACCACCACCCCCCATTTTGTCAGACCAATGTAAGCAAATGTGGGTTTTCCACACTAAAAGTAATCAAAACAAACCCTGCTCCCACTGGCTTCTGCAACAAATCATGCTGGGGGAATTGCTGGCATTCGGCATGATTAGCCCAAGCGCAGATGCCTTCCAGCTCGTAAACAATAGCCTAAAGGATTGGAGAGGATCACAAACAAAGCACTTACAGACAAGACAGCATTTTCAAAAGGGACTTGAGAGCTTATGTCCATTGGGGGTTTGTCTTTTAAAAATAAACCAGAAGTAAACAAATTGACAAAGATGGTTCTGAAGAATCTCAGAGAATAAAAGTGAGGAGACTGCATGTAATACTCCGAAAATGAAGTTGGGGGAAAACTTAAGGCAGAACTAAAATGTGCCCAGAGCCTTGGGGATGGGCAGGCACTGGAAACCCCACCTGTCTGTGCTGATGAGGCCAGGTGGGATGTAGAAGGGATGCAGGAAAAGATCCTGCTGCAATTCACAGGAGGAAAAAAAAAATCCCTTAAAAAGCAGTGAGAGCAACAAAAGAATTAGGCAACTTGTGTTTGTTAAGTTTTATGGGGGCTCAGTCTGAAAGGGACGTTCCCTGCACTGTAAGCTAGTGATAAATTGCTGTGATTTTCACAGAATCCCAGAATGGTAGGGGTTGGAAGGGACCTCTGGAGATCATCTAGTCCAACCCCCCTGCCAGAGCAGGTTCACCTACAGCAGGTTGGACAGGAATGCATCCAGATGGGTTTTTAATATCTCCAGAGAAGGAGACTCCCCAACCTCTTTGGGCAGCCTGTTCCAGTGCTCTGTCACCCTCAAAGCAGTTTTTCCACATGTTCAGATGGAATTTCCTGTGTTCCAGTTTGTGCCTGTTACCCCTGGTCCTGTCACTGGGCACCACTGAAAAGAGTCTGGTCCTATCCTCTTGACACCTGCCCTTTAGATATTTATAAGCATTGATGAGATCCCCTCTCAGCCTTCTCTTCTCCTGGCTGAACAGACTCAGGTCGCTCAGCCTCTCCTCATAAGAGAGATGCTCCAGACCCCTGATGATCTTCATAGCCCTCCGCTGGACTCTCTCCAGCAGCTCCTTGTCTTTCTTGAACAGGGGAGCCCAGAACTGGACACAGTACTCCAGATGTGGCCTCACCAGGGCAGAGTAGAGGGGGAGGATAACCTCCCGCAACCTGCTGGCCATGCTTTTTAATGCATCCCAGGATACCATTGGCCTTCTTGGCCACAAGGGCACATTGCTGGCTCATGGTCAACTTGTTGTCCACCAGGACTCCCAGGTCCTTCTCCGCAGAGCTGCTTTCCAGCAGGTCAGCCCCTAACCTATACTGGTGCACGGGGTTATTCCCCCCTTGGTGCAGGACCCTACACTTGCCCTTGTTGAACTTCATTAGGTTGCTCTCCACCCAAAGCTCTAGCCTGTCCAGGTCAGACTGAAAACAGTTCTGTTCATGTAAACCATAGTTTTAGTATCATGCTTTTATTATTTTTTTTAAATCTCTTTTTTTTTTATAATAACATTTTTAAATGCAGGCTGAATTATTTCAAATTGTGTCTGTTTTCTCTGGGCCCTGGCAGAGTGAAGTAGCAAGTGCCCAGTTTCACACCCAAGAGCTCCTGCAAGGGGCCAGCAAAGTTCTTGACACTGATGGAGCTGCTCGCTCAATTAGATGCCACGGTGAATGAGAGCTGCGGCGGGAGCTTGCCAGCATCACTGTAACTGAGATGGCATTGCAAGTAACACTGAGTCCAGAAAGACACCAGCATCCGTCACACCTTCCCTGGTTCTGTGCATGCCGGGAACACGCGCACACAGCAGACCCCTTCGTTTGAAAGCTTCAGCCTGAAAGGTAGCAGCTATTCTGACCACAGAGTGTATACGTTAGCACAAGGTGTGTGCCAGATCCTTGCTGTTAGACTTTGAGGTGCATCTAGGGTTGTTTTGGGATTCACTGAATCTCAAGCCTAAAATAATACGGGTGCAAATCCAGATGTTCTAGGTAGTATCCATCCTCTAGGTTGTAACTCTTGCTCTGTGGTCCTGGGTTGGGTGAAGAACTGATGTCTCCTTTTATCCTCGGACTTCTGTGAAGAGCTCTCCAAGGAATTGGGAGGGGAGAACAGGGCGGTGGAGAGCAGGAGCTGAAGATCTTTTCCTGCTCTTACAACTGTGCAGGGAATCGGCCAGATATGAAGGCAGCTCTAATGTACGTGCTGAAATACCTAAAATAAGCCATGCAAACAAATCAGTCGTATGTTACCCAGATGGGACTGTTCAAATCCAATAATAGCAGTAAAGTGCTCCCAAACTCTGTGGAGAGAGAGATTATAGAAGGATCAGGTATAATTATAGTGCCTTATTATTACCGTTCTCATCATTCTTTCTAACAAAGCTTTTCAATAGGATGAAAAACTTCTTGCAGGAGAATGTAATGTATTTGCTGGCATTTTTTCATTCTTCCTTCCAAGGCTGTTCAAGTCAGTCCCTGTAAATGGTGTTAATAAATACCATCATGATCTTGGACTATATTATCTTTCAGACGATACCTACTTTAGCATCTCTGTATGGCCTTGACCACAGCAAACCCTTCTCCTGAAATGCCTCACTGTTGCTACCACGAGTGAGAGCACCAGCAAAAATACCCTGCTGCTGCTCTGATCCTTACTTTGATACGTGCACTTCCAAGCAGGATTAAGCAACGCCCTAAAAATATTAATGGCTGCAAGTGGCTTGTCAATGTACTGCTCCATAACTGGAGTAATATAGGCGGAATTACTTAGCGAATATTATCTACTTTGGACAAAGTCACAGAGCTGGAGGTACATGTCTGCAAGCGTGAGTGGATGTTCTCCCCTACCTGAGTCCTGTCTCCTCTGAACACCATCAGGGCTTGTGAGAAAAGGCCAGGGTTATCAGAACCAGACCCTGGGCAAAACGGGCGTGGGAAACACACGTCTTTGTGTGCAGATTGGTCTTGTGGGCTGGCACCGCTGAGAGAAGGAAAAAGGCCTCCCAACAGTTTTTCAGCAGTATCCCTTTCCCGGTCACTGCAGATTCCTGGAAGTACTGCTGTCAGAGGAGCCTGATGGTGCAAGGGAGCCATGCTTGCTGCGGAGGCATGGCACAGCCCCACAGCAGCTCTGCAACCCAGCGTGGACTTCCCGGGGAGGGGATTTCTCACAGGAGGGAAGTCCCAGGTGGCTCTTCCACTTCTGCGGCTCCCCCAGCCTCGGAGCAACTTAGTATGGGGGAAAGCTGTCAGTGAGTTCGTGGATGGTAAAAACTCTACTGACGCATCTCATTCTTAATCTGCAGCACTCCCTGCGTTGCCGTCCTCGTGGCCCTGATTTGGCGAAACCCTCACACCTCACTCAGCCTGGGGAGATGCCCGTGCATGTGTCAAGCGTTGCGGTGCAGGAGAGCGTCTCTCCCAGGCTTCATGTCTCCATGCCCTGCTCGCCTGCAGGACCTGGGCAAACCAGGAGGAGAGGCAGTGCGGTTCAAACAGACGCAGCAGGCTTGGGGGGGGACAGGTTAGGTTTGCTTCTCGAGGTGGGAGGAAGCAGGGGTTTGCTGAGATGGGTCTTTCTCTTTTCTCCTTCTCTCCTCTTCTCCTCTCCCCTGAGCACCTTGGCAGAGCCTTGCTCTCAGCTCAATGAAAGTAGGGCAGAGTCTAACCACATTTCAAGCTGTCTGCGTTTTTGGATTCTGGGTAACTGTGATCTCTATCTGTTCCTAGAAAAGATTTAAACAACTTATAAACCACAGCTGGGCAGAGATAATAAAGGAAGCAGTACTGGGGTGGGGAAGGATCTCCCCAGCGTGTGCAGAGTGGGGAGAGGGGGTCTGCGGGAGAAGCTGTGGGCCTGGCTGTGGTAGAGGGTCTCCACATGGCTACTTGGGCTGTAGGGGGACACAAGGGGGCTGCTTAGGGAAACCTCAGCAAGTATTAGTAGCTAGGTATAAAATATGTATGTGTACAAGTATATACATGCATATATACACACATGTATATAAAAAGAACAAGTGGAGATACATTTAGCCACAGGAGAAAGGCCTGAAGCCCGCTGTGGTATCCACCTAGTCCCACCTCCACGCGCTTGTTCTCACTGTGTCTCCATGCAGACAGGACATGCTTCCTCTTGCACTTAAGGTATTTTGCATTTCCCATTTCCCATCCCTCTTGGATCCACATTTACGATCACACAGGTTTACAGGCAGGAGAGACCTCTTTCACTGGAGGGTTTGGAGTGGGTTCAGGCTCAATTCCCAACCTCCAGGTCCACACAGAGGTTCAGAAAACCCCTCCTAGGTCTCACCCTGCCCCACAGCAGCCTTGCGTGCTCCCAGCGGGCTCAGCAGTACTCTGCAAGGGTTTGAAAAATAAAACCCAATGATGATCCTCTTGCATGAGGCCAAAACTACAGATCCTTGTCCTGCAGTCTTCTCAGCCAGGGATGTAGACGGCAGGTGGGAAATTGGGGGGTGGGGAGGAAAGACAGAATGAAACACATTTCTATATTGGCAAAAATCCTAGCAGAGAGGTGGTTCTTCCAGCAAATGCTTTTGCCAGGATGCTTTATTTAGTTTGGATAGCCAGAATAGGGTCTGGTGGCAAAAAGATGTTTTGTCACCCTAGGAGAGTATGCTATAACAGCTATATCAGCCTGTATATTCTTCACAGTTCACAATAAAAGCAAAGTTGAGGAATTAATAGGAAAAAAAGAGCAATATTCATTTGCTAGTGAGATACTTAGCTACCTAGTCCCTTCCCAGCCTTCCCCCCAGGAGCCGGCAGAGGCCTGGAGTGCACGAAAAAAGCTGTGCCAATCTAAAGTGGGGTGCAGTTGCACGCATGTGTGTACTGCGGGGGGGCTGTGCTGGTTCCCGAGGTCACTGTTGCTGTAATGAGGGTCGTACCCCCCCAACACACTGAGCTGGAAAGCTGCTGCAGGCCAAAGAAAGGGATCCAGGTTAAAAAAAAAGGTA
>VYXH01008574.1:243814-264564 GCA_013397275.1 Burhinus bistriatus
GCGGCGGGGCGGGTGTCGCTCTGCTTTAGCCGAGGTAGCTCTGGTGTCCCCCCCGGTGCGGGTGAGCTGCCCTGAGGCAACCTTTATGCCCCTTGCGCGAATGGACGAAACATGGCAGCTCTGGCCTCACGGCAGCCCCGGGCCCGGCCAGGTGGACGTTTCTCCTGGAAGGTGTCAGCCTGAGAAGGTAAAGAAGTCCTTCCAGGCGAAGTCCCGCTCCCTCTGGGTGGCCGCCCCGGCTGTGAGAGGGAGCCTGTGAAGGGGAGCCGCAGGGAAGGCTGTGAGGTGGAGGCGCAGCCACGTAGCGTCAGCCCCTGAGAGCGCACGAGGCGTGTGGTGATAATTTAGTCCTTGGGAATCTTTCCAGTAGATGAACAGAAAAAGAGTAGAAGCGGGGTGATTTCTGAGGCAGACTCATTTTGCTGGTGAAAGGGAATTACAGAAGTGCCCCCTCCCTTCCCCACGGTAGTGTCAACACCTTTCTTTTTCTGGTTTCCCCTCGAGTTGCTGATTGTTCTCTTCCCTAGAGCAGTTCAGCGGGTGGAAAAGTAGCAAGGGCATTGGCAGCTTTTACCTCAGCATCATCCAGCCCTGCTGAGAGGCACTCGACACACAACAGTGGTAAAAACGCTGGCAGAGGTACGGCCCCGCTCGCGCTGGCTGTCCTATCGCTCCTGCCGCCAGACGGAGGGAAACCGTACGCCGCAGAGTCTGGGGTTAGAGAAGTCAAAGAGATTGTGAATTCTCAGAGGTGTGTGTGTGTGTTGCTGCTGGCAGGCTTTCAGCGATGAGGGGATTGAGCTGGTCTCTGACAAGGCAGCAAATCCGGAGCTGCCGTGCTGGGGAATGCTCTGAAGTGCGCTCTGTAATCAGGCTGGTTGAGTTGCTGCAGCTCTTCTCTGCGCCAAGTGGTGTTTCTCTTTTGGATGGTTGTGGTGTTAAATGCTTCAGCAATAAAGAGGCTTTGTTGTGGTCTCTGCAGCGTTGCTTTTGCCTTGGCTAGAAGCAGCCTTTTTGTTTGAATAAATGCTTTCCCTGGAGTCGGCTGTGGGGGCATGTGTGGGCACGTGTGTGTGTGTGCATGCCTTTACTTGTGGGTGTACGTTGGACACAGCTGTGAACAGGCAATTCTGGTAGGTTCAGCACTTGCCCAAACTTCTTGTTGTTCGTGCGCGCCAGAACAATGTGCCTTTTCCTCACGGTTGGGAATGCTGGCCACTGTTGCAGGCTTTTAACAGCGCTTGAGTGAAATTAATGGCCGCTTTCCCACTACAGGCAGAAACTGTTGCTCGCACCTGGCCCAGTCCTGTATTTAGTCTCAGGAAGTGATCAGCATTTGCTGCATCAAAGGAAGGACCAAGCCACGTGGATCCCAGCCAGTCTGTGCTGTGGCAGGGCTACAGCTGGACAGGCAGTTCCCTCCTCCTCATGCTGCAGGGACTAGCTCACACATGGTAGTGTACTGTATAATACATGAGTGGAGGTCATACGATGACCTATTCCTTTGGAGCTTTGTAATTTATTTCCTTTAGCACAGGTATCCTGGTTAGTTCCACCTGAGTTTCTGGGGGACCAGTTCAGCCCTGCTACAGGCTGGTAATAAAAACACACAACTCCCCAGCTTTTCCTCATCTTCCCCCCATTTATGTCTCCAGGGTTAAAACCCAGTCCAGAATCCCCAGACCAAATTGAATTAGAATTTAACATTCAAAGATTCAGGCTCCCTTTAGGCTCTAAGGAACAGAATGTCATCCTGTCTCGCAGTTAATAGCTGCTGGGTAGTCGTTTCAAAGCCATTTCTTTTCAGCGAGCTCTACCATAGCAAATTCCAGCAGTGAATGTATTTCTGGCCCGGCCATGCCTCTAATCCCCCAGCTAAGTCTTACGTGTGATCTCTTTTGATATGCTAGATCTATGTATTTTTTTTTTAAATTCCAGACAGCGATATTTCTAGGACTTGGCATTTAGAGTGGCAAAACGGTTGTTTATAGGAAGAGAAGGGAACGGATGGAAGGAGGATGTTGACCTAGTAGCCCTACAAACCTACCGCACTTAATCCACTTATCCGTCTGAATTCCTGAAGCAGATAGATGCTGATAACAGTTAAAACACATCACTGACAGGAGCAGCATGTTCTGTCCTCTAGAAATACATCAGTGCTGGAAATGGCAAAGCTGCACACTGCCATGGAAATGAGTGTGATACAAGAGCCGAGGAAGCCCTCACTGTTCAGCAGAGTTCTTCCACAGCGGAGTAGTAAGCCCCTGCCCCCTTCTCCCTCCCTGCCCCAACTACCCTGAGGTGCCGTTCAGGCCTGAGAAATGCTGCCGAGCACTGTTCTGATCCCACAGCCCCCCACAGCCACAGCTGCCTGATCTATGCCTACATATCTAAAATACCAAGTAGGCCCCAAGTGTCTTGTTACCACTCTTGATTGTCCTTGCTGCTCAGCGTTAAGACCTGCAAGGAGCGATTTCCAGCTGAGACTAGCCCCGTGCAGCTCACATCAGCATGTCTTGGGGAGAGGAGTTGGTTTTGGCTAATCTGAGCTAAACCTTCCCCGGAGGAGTGCAGCTGCTGCACCAGCCTTGCAGAGCCACACAAAGCCACTTGCTCCTCTCCCCATCTGTCAGGGCTCTCAGCAAGGTACTGGAGCGGTCCCTGGGCTCGGGGGAGACAGCAGCCGCAGCTGCACGCTGGCCCCTGTGTCAAGATCCCTTCCTCCTGAGGACCTGTCCCTGGCTGAACAGGAGGAAAAATGCTGTAAACCAAGGTTGCTTTGGAGCAAACCTTGCTCCTACAAACTCTGCAGAGATAAAATAACGAATAGAGTGAGTTCGACTATGCGCAGTTTACAGGCTCATCTACCTCCTTAGGTCTTTCTCTGCACGGCCATCCCCCACCAGTCTTCACAGCCCAGCAGCCTGTGTGAGTGGGCAGCCTTGAAATTGCAGCAAAGTGCTTTGTTGTGGACAGTGCAAATGTCTCACAAGAAGTGCGAAAGGAGGAAGCTGCCAAGAGAGAAGTGAAGACCTCTCAGACATCAGGTTTGAGTCAGATGCTGCTCAGCTGTTGCATTGCAGATATCTTAGCTAAAAAAAAGCTTTCATTGAAATCAAAGACTCTTCATGAGTATAGGCGGCAGGATCCTCCCACAAAGAAAGGGTTTTCTTCTTCAAAGGGTTCTCCTTAGATTTCCCTACAATAGACTGCTTAAGGTTTGCCTGCATTGCAAAGCTGAGTCGGAGCCAGCATCTTGTGGATCAGAAGCATCACAGCTGTTAGGGATGAATTTGCTGTCTGGTTGTTCTCACTTCTGGTATATGAGTGCCTTGCTCCAAAGTGACCTAGTGGAGGATCTGGCTGCAGAGGGAAGTTTTGTGCAGTCAAGAGGACACTGGAACCATTCCTCTGTACTGACTGCTGGTGTGGGTACTTGTTTTCTATGTTGAAGGCAAAACAGGTGATCCCACACTTGAGTGTTCACATAAAGGAGGAGTTTGACGGTGCTACTCTGCCCTGAACCCACACCCTGTGGCACTGCTCAGTAGCTTCCCCATGTGAACAAAGCACTTGATTAGGATAATTTGAAGTAAGGTGCCTTTATTCCAAAACCTGGATGGTCCATGCAGTGAGAAAATCAGGAATAGCTGATCCAAAACAACTGTGTAAACAAATCCTTGCAAAATTATGGTAAAAATCCCACTGTGCTACTTTTAAGCCTGTCCGTTGCTCCAGAGTCAATTGAATCCTTCACTGAATTTGACCCCGTTCACCTCAAATGGCCTCCATCTGCATCAGTCAAAGCACATTTTTTCCATTTTCCAGTGTGGGGCTTTGGTCACTGTGGAAGGTGACAAAATTTGCTTTAAATGCATGTGATATTTTACAGTCATCAGGAGACAAAGCTCTATATGTTTGAGAGCTTATGGTCTAGTCTTTGGACACCCACTGGTAGGTATAACACCATCGTAATAGTACAGAGAAATGAACCTCGGTGCAGGGAGGAGTCTGACCAAAAAGCAGAAGAGCCTGCGTTTGCCAGGAACAGCTTGCCAAAAGCAGTGTGTGTCCATCCTGCCCGTCCCTTTGCAAACAGGAGGATCAACCAGCTGCCTGGGCGTGGAAATACCTGACAAACCCCCATCTCTTACGCCTTTTGGATCTTTGTATCTGGTTGCTTTTTTACAGCCTTTGACCCACCCCCCCCATCATGACCTCTAATCTGAAAGTCATCTTCCTGTTTCTTTGGTTGCTTCGGTGTGGAGGTAAAAACTATTTTTTTATTCCTTTTTTTTCCTCTCATGTTTCTTCATATTGGAGCATTTCCAGCTGCTAATTTCCAGCTTTTGCTAATTTCCAGAGATCCCCTCTAGGAATTTGCACGCTGCTGCTATTTCTGTCTTTTAAGCATTTCAAAGCTGAGAGAGAGAATCCTCAAGAAAAGGGGACATTGGAGAAGGGTTAGATAACCTAAATAAAATGGTTTGGCTTTTTCCTTGGCTTGTTCTTCTCAAGCTCTTGGCTCCTGGGATACTGTAAGAAGATGGATCTCTCCTCTGTTTTTTTACAGCAGTGCTTAGCCATGCCTTGTATAGAAACTATATTCTTGTGTGTTCTGCTGGGTGAGATGAGGAGAAGGTTGATGAATGATTTTAGAAAATAAGGCCCAGAAGAGACCGCTCGGATTATCACTCCCACAGTGTCTGCAGGATTTTCTGTTACTTTCTTTCTATAATATTGTATCTAGTGTACACAGGACTGTGCACTCACAACGAATGAGCATGTCCCTTAGGACTGTACTGTATCTTGGTTGCTTTTACAGCTAAGAACCTTTTTCTAGTGATGTAACCTAAGCTCTTCCTTACTCTCGGGCTATTGTCCCTGGCTATGTCATCTGTAGAGGATTTTCCTGAACGGATGTTACTTCTCAACAGTCATTTCTGGACAGTGGCTGTGCCCTCCTGCCATTATTGCCCCCCACAACACTTTCTCAGTGCTCAGCGTTCAGCAGCACTATGTCTGAGTTGCCTTTTCTGATGCCGAGTCCTGCTGTGCAGAGCTGATGCTGCTGTTGCGATGCAGCATTAGTGCACGATGACAGGAAAGCAAGCCTGGCTGTGCTTTGGGACAGCTTTAATGCCTTGTTATGAGCCTGTTCATAGATGCAGAACCCCAGGGAATCCCATCAAAAGCATGAATGGAAAAGCCTGCCCAGCCCCTACTTTCTCTCGCTACTTTTTTTTCCCCTTCTGTTTTCATGTCTCTGAAAAAATCCTTCATTTTGTAAGAACACTTGCGTGTAAGTTTCCAGTTCCCTTTTCTAAAGACAACAATGGTTTGCACAGGCCTCCTCTTAAGTTGCTTTATAGGTGGCGTTATGTCAGCTGCCAAACAAATAGATCCAGAGACTGCCTGATGTTAAACCCAGATTTGGCTGGGAAGCCAAAGAGATCCTGTACCCCAGGCTCTTCACTAGCCCATGGCTCACTCTTAGCTTTTTTAATTTTTTATTAAACAAAACAGGGAGTAAACTATGGTGTGGTTCCCCTTCTGTGCTTATTCATCCTCTCTTGTAACTCCTGATATCATTGTCTACTGAATTGCAGTGATAGATCGCTTCCAACAGCCCTGTGTAAGGAGGAAGCTCATGAAGGGCACGATCTCCCATCTCTCTACCTAAGATACTGTCACGTATAGATACTTAAGATCTGCAGTCTTCTGCAGATAGTTCCCGTATCTAGCATCGAGTCTTGCACTTTGCTGCCCACTTACAGCAACAAAAGTTTGGAGTGATTAAGCTGTGTCTTACTTCTTATGGCCCTGGTGCTGGCCTCTGTGCAGAATATGCAATTTCCTTCCTCACTCATGCTTCAGAAATACACAGTCCCACTGATAACGCTTGTGTACAGCACCTTCACTGGTGCAGAGTCATTACATGGGCACACGTAGATGCTCAAGCAGAGGTTTGTAGCTCAGGAGTTTCAGGAGATGCCCAGCGAATGTTTGTCTTTGAAAATCGCTTTCTATTCATCCATTGTAAATATAGTCGCACACCACTGCAAAATCAGTTCACTTCCTGCTTCATTTCCTGTCTTTCTGTGTGCTGGTGTTGTATGGAGGACCTTACAAGGGAAAAGGGGAACCCTGTGATTGCAACAGGCTGTTGCTAATCACACAGCAATTACCTAAGAGAAGTGGCAGATCACACAGGGCATGTGCTCTGAATCACTCAATTTCTGACAAGGACCAACATTGCATGCTTCCTGACATATGGTTATTTTCACTGTGCAATCCTGTCTTTGGAGCAGCGGTCGGTCCTCTCCTGACTTAAAGTGATGTTAGGTGACTGCTAACAATTATTACCCTTACAGGGAGAAAAGTCAATGTACAGCAGAAACCTCCAATCCAGGTTGCACTGCTCAAGGAAGGAATATCCATCCCCTGTGAAGTCATGTTCCCTTACATGCCGAAATACACCAAATTTTCAATCTCCTATTACTGGATTAATTCACTGGGCCAGAAAACATCTATCCATAATAAGTTGGAAAACATAGACATCCCTTCTGGAAAGGAGAATCAGACTGCTACCAAATTTTACGACTACAGAATCGTGCCACTTGAAGACACCTCTTCTACTGGCATGTACTACTGCGACGTCAAATGGAATGACATCCAGATAATGGGAAAAGGAGTGTTTGTCCTTGCTAGAGGTAAGTGAGCAACCAGAAAGGAAAGGCAGTTATGAAGAGATGAACTTTGCTCTTCTTTCCTCTACCCAAACATGCTATGAAGGCAGGTGGGAATAATACTTTATGCCTAATACTTAATGCCATTAGAGTTGAATGTGTTTTACACAGGTGGCCTGTGCTGCTGTTCCCAATGTGCATGAGGACATGAAGATGCAATAATTTTTATCTGACCTGCCGCAGCCTCATGGGAACAGCGGGCTTAAAGTCAGGGTCTAACCAGGGAGCCTGGGCGCTGGGTCAGAGGGTGCTTTTAGGTGTCAGTGTTCAGGAGACAGTGCGGTTTGGCCTTTAGCAGTGTGACAGAGATGGTTGAACACGAGGTCAGTGGTTAGGGTGCTCGCTGTAATCAGATGTACAGGTTAGGTGCTCACCATTAGGGGCTCATGAACAGGTTAGGGGCTCACCTTAATCCCTCCCCCTTTTCCATGTGGTACAAGGTGTCAGTTGTTCTGTTAATGCACAGACTGGAAAGCAAGGGAGAGCTTCATGCCAAGATAAGAGGAATGTTACAGAAAAGTGATAAGGACATGCATGCTGCTGACTGGCTGGATTTGTATTACTGAATGCTGGATATGAAAAACTTCTTAGAAAGTCTAAATGCAAAGAACCGTGACAAAATAGCTTTGCTACACTGGTCAGAGGATGCCTACAGTACTCACCCTGCTAGTTTGTGTGGCATGTGTGCTTTCCACTATCTGTCTTTCTGCCCCTGTCACTGAAGACCTTTGCCAGCCTCTACCTGCCACCTTTCTTGCCTCTCATAGTTATGTCCACTCCCTCTAATCTGCATAAAGTGCAGCTGCTTATATCCTGTCTCTTTTGCATGATTCTTCAACTGTACCCTGCTCTCTGTTCAGTCAGACTAGGTTTTGAAGGGTGTGTGCATCTGTGCTGCTGTATTCTACACTGCTTCTGTATTTTAGCTCTCTCAAGGCTCTTTCCAGGGTTAAAAATGCAGCAGGATTGTAACTTCCACTCGCACTGTGAATCTTTTGCCTTCTTTCTTACAGGTACAGGGTACTTAGAGACCTCTTATGGGTGGGAAGTCCTTGTTACCCTTACCGCTCTTCTTGCTGTATTGAGCATCACTGCAACAGCTCTGCTTCTGTGGAAAAGAAAGGCAAGTTATAACCAAATAAAAAGCAATACCTGACATGACCCATTCTAGAAATTTATTTCATTTGCTTCTAACTTGGCTAGATTGGAAGTCCCCGTGCTGAAATTTTCCATGCTGGGTGTCTGCCTCAGGTTTATTTTCTTTTTTTAAGTTCAGTCTTTCTGAGAAAAAAGATTACAGGAAAGACAAAACGAGTCATTGATTTGTTCGTTAAAGAAATTCTGGTAATCATTTTGACTCCAGCATGCTCTGCTTTAGAGCAAAGATCTGACACAGGGCAAGAAGTCACACTAGCAGTGTGCTGGCCCTGAGAATATTCAAGGAGATGTAGCCTTGTGATGGGTTTTTGGAAGACTGCAGTTTGTGCATGCTCAGTTGTGGCTCTTGTCAATTTAGCAGCTTAGTTGTCTAAAGGAGCCCTGTGAGGCCGCCTTTCCACGCAGTGCCAGTCAGACAGGTAACATCCTGTGCAGTCAAGCAAGTCAAGCAGCCCTGGTGGCAGGAGGATGGCAGGACTTTCCCTGTTTCTAATCCTCTTTAAAGATGGGGGCTACTCTGGTGCAAGGGCATGACCTGATTGCGAGGAGACTGTGCAACTGCATTCCTGAGCCATGGCTTGGGCACCATAGAAGAAAATAATCTGCAGTGTGGAGGGGATGGGGACCAGAGCCTTGGGCACCTGTTTGGCAGAGAAAACATTAAGAGACAGAGTGAGAAGGGAAGGTCAGGACAAGGATTCCAGGGAAGCCTGTGTGTAAGTCCCAACTAACTGGAAAAAAAGAGAGAGATAAGGACCTGAGGAGCAACCTGCTTTAGTTGACTATGCTTTGAGCAGAGGGAGATTGGACTAGACAATCTCCAGAGGCACCTTCCAACAGCAGTGATTCTGTGAGGGTGGAAGAAGGAGCCTCGGGAGGGAAACTGGGACTGGAATCCAGACCAAGGAAGCACTGTAGCTTGGAGAAGAGTGTTAAGACTGGACTGACAGGGCCCCTTGGGTGAGCAGACCAGTGGAACAGGTTGGGACCAGCTGGGTAAGGAAGTGGAAGCTGGGATGAGTAGCTGAGGGCAAAGGGGAAACCAGGAGTGGGGAAGAAAGGACGTAGAGAGCAGGAGAAGAAAAGCCAAAAATAGGGCTGAAAGATCTGGATGAGACAGGGGCCCTGTGGAAAAAAACTCTGGAGTCATGATACTGGAATCCCTGTTGTTTGAGGAAAACCTGCTGCTTCTAGTACTGCCACCATCAGGCGTTCACAACAGCATCCTCTGCACTCTTCCAGTGATCTCAAGGCTGTCTTAAAAAAAACTGATGTCTTTTAGAATGGAATTTGGGGATTGTTGTTTTCTAGGTACAGTATTCCCCCGTATTTGCTCTTTCAACCTGCTCTCTGCCACGATGACAGCAGGCTCTCTGCATGCATTTTTATGTGGTGGCTGTGCTGCTGGTACAGTCCTACGACTTCAAGGAGCATCAGGCACACAGAGTCAGAGATCGTGAGGTTGAAAACAGAATGGCAGCAGTTGGCAGACCTGCTAATCTCGTGAGACTTACCTTGCAGGCAGTCTGATGGAGGGGGAAGGAGTGTAAGCGGCAGAGTGACTAGGCTGGAGACAGACCTCCATCTCTGCTTGCCTAGACACTGTCTCCATGGGGATGAGGAGGGAGGCACTGTCACATCTTGCCAATTGGCGTCTCTAGGTTTTGAGGTGGGCCAGCAAGTCTCAGACCTATGGGCTCTCCTTGGGGCCTGAAGAGATCGTGCAGTCATTGCATTTGCCCTCCTGCAGAACACAGCCCATATGTCTCACCACAGCTTGCTCAGACCTGCTGGTTTAAAAATGTTTATCTTTAAGAGAAGCTATTTAGCATCCTCCTTAGTTACTAATGGACTGGAAAGCAGTTCATCGTTTTCATGTGATGTGAATATAATCATCCCACTTCTTTCCGAATTAGAACAGAGATACTTAGCAAAGCCTTCTGCCTTTTCTGCCTCCTCTCTTGCTTGCTGAGCAGGGCTAACCCTTATCTATGCATGAATGGAGAGTGTCCAAGGAGAACTCATCCAATGCAAGAAACATTTCAGAGGAAGAGACCTTCTTCCTTCAACTTCATGCTGGACTTGCACATTAGTGTATCACTCACTGTATGTCATCATTAATGGTTGTCTGGTGCTCTTCTCTAGACTCTCTGTATTAGCAGAAGCTTCCCGGCCAAATCCTGACAAAAGTCACTGCATTTTTGCCTCTCTGAAGTTCTCCTCCATACTCTGAATAGGGCCCTGCTTTACTCCCTGTCCTACAGCATTGTTGTGTGCTGTTAAATACTTACACCCAGTGTCCACCTAAGCTTCAGTGGTGGTTCAGAGCCTAGTTCTCCTTTCCACTGTTGCAGTGTAAGTCAGCAGACTCCTCCATTTTACACGGTGTTTTGTAGAGAGTGCCAGCACTCTTTGCTGAGGAAGTACTTAAGGGGGTGTGCGATCAGCTGGCTTTGACATGACATTGGTGTTCACTTCATCTTTGGGGAGATGGTGTTTTCTCCAAAATGTGTCATTTAGTGTCTTGTCCTCAGCAGGTGTTGTGCCCTAGAAGAAACCAGGTAAATATCCTGAGACAGAAGGTGGAAACACAGCCCTCTTCAGCCAGCTCACCACCACCACCTCCTGTCTATGACGTAAGTACCAGAATCACCCTCCATCCCTTCTGTCTGCATCATGGTACAACCTTCCTTTCCCTGCCCTGCCACATTACAGACAATGCCAGTATCATGATATGAAACATAAGCAATACCTGCATACCAGCCTGGTACTTGCTCCCATGCTCTCCCCTGCTTAGCTCCTCTCAGGGCTGTGCATGTTGCATGTCTCCATCCTGGTCCCACTCGTGGCCTCCCTGGTGCCAAAGCCTTGCACCATGCCCTGCTGGGAAGTGCCCTTCCCTCTGCCAGCAGCGTGGCAGCACGTGTGGGGCCAGAGGGTTCCTGGTAGTAAAGGTAGAAGGGTCTCCAGAAGTCAGGAAGGAAGAGGGGATCTCAGCCCCGCTTTGTACTGTAGGGTGTCTCAAGGACATGTGCCCTCCCCAGCTGGAGAATGATGGCTCAGGAAAGGGGCAGAGAGAAGTGGTCCCCACAACAACCCTAGCTGTTTAGAGGTCTTCCTGTGACACCTTCACCGGTGTCAGTGTCAGGGACCACTTCAGTCCTGAGCAGGCTGACTAGCTCTCGGGTGGAAAAGGGCAGGAAGAAAGTGAAAGGAGTCTCTTTTTTGGAACATTTCCCTTTCATTGCACTGGATCTTGTTTTTCTATTTCCCAGACTGGGGGACACTGTCTGCTCCCACTCCCTGAGCCCAGTAGCAGCAGTGTCATAGGTAATAGGATTGGAGTGGCTCTCCTGAAACGTCAGGCCTAGACCTCTGCTACCTCAAGTAACCGTGACCCCTAATCCCATTTACAACCCATCCAGCTCCATTTAAAATGGATTCCTTTTTCCCCCTTTACTCCCATGGGAGGGCTGCTCCACTAAGAAAGGAAGGGTATTTTTTCCCCTGTGATCTGTGGGACAAACGAGGAAGAATAAAATGAAAGTGAGTAGACAAGGATGTTGCCTGAGTATTAGGAAACCTTTCTGACTGTGAGGTCTGTAAGGGTTGGAAGAGTCTCTCTGAGGAAAACCTGTAAGCTCTGCTGCATTAATCATTTAAACTAAACAAAATGAACCTCTGGAGAATTTACTACAGAGAGGAACAAAGCTCTGCTAAGGAAGCAAGAGACCTGATGGGGGCAGATATGAAAAAGAGGATGGGCCTCCTCCCTTCTCATTTTCACTTGTGGGGGGACACCATTTTGTGGCCCTTTCATTTTTGGAATAGAGGTTTAAAAGCACTATATATTGTATGCGATATGTTTATTCTTGGCAAAAAGCAATGCTTTGGGTAAAGGAAGTTGCAGGTTATAAACCTTTTCATTTGTATGAAGTAATTTCTTTTTAATTCAGGCTTATAAAAATCCGAATGGGTAGTTTCCTGCTGAAGTAGATGATTTCTGCAAGGAGACAAAAAAAAATCAAATCCATTTCTCGCTCAGTCGGCCTCGTCATGCATCCTTAGCTCCATCTTAATTACATGTTTCATCACGTTGTTCTGTTCAGGAGGCCCCACTAAGGCTAATATAGCAAGCCAGCAGAGCCAGCCTTAGGCACAGGCAGTCCCGGGAGCTGGCTGAGCCCCTGTGCTTGCAGGAGCCCTATGGACCTGGCCCAGCTGCCTTCCCCTGAAGCCTGTTCACCACACGCCAGCTGTGTGTGGCTCTTAGCCAGCCCAGTGTGCAGGGCAGATGGCTCAGCCCTCTTTGGCAGAGCTGCAAGCAGCCTCGGACCATCTCCTGTGTGCTGGGGGGGTACCAGCCTGCCCACTGGAGGTTACTTTACCGTGGAGCAGCTGCTGCAGGGTGACTCGTTCAGGCGTGAAGCAGCAACTCCTGCCACAGACGCTGCAGGTGGCGAGAGCAGGGCTGTGAGGTGAGGAGGGGGGAGCATGGGGCTGCGAGGTGTAATGGAGAAGTTAACGGGGGAGAGAGGGCAAGAGCTGTGGGATGGAGACCCTGAGTTGGGCCCTCAGGACAGGTGAAGGGTGTGGAAAGTTGACAAACCTTATTTCCTTTGAAAGATTACTCTGGTGCCCCACTGCTATATTTTGTTGGGACTCTGCATGGTGTAAACCCAGCCCTGTAAACTGCGTTTGAAATTAGGTGCATTGTGAAAACCCATTGGTGTTAAATCAGGTGTTGAACACAGTGCTTAATTCATGGGGAGGGCAGAAATCTGTGGTCACTGTTGGGGTAAGCTGAGGGAAGGACAAATGAGAAGTAACTCCAAGTGATGAGATAAAGAAGGATGTCAGAGATTAGGGGACAGGACAGGAGGCCAGCACGTGCCAGGTGTGCTATCTGTGGGGGAAAACAAGAGGTCAGAGCCTGCAAAAGAGTCGGGTTGGGAAACTAGTGTCCTTGCAGGCCTGGAGCTAGAAGCAGGAGCAACTGGAGGCAGCACTGAACATCAAAATAAGGGCTTGGAACTGGCTGGTGCAGCTCATTAAATGCTCTGTGTTATCCTGCACGGCATCAAGGCTCACCCCTGGCGTGGGAATGGTCCTAGCACACCTTCTGCAAAGCCATCCTGCTGAACATCCCTAGGAGTAAATGCCTTCCCCACTGGCTCTTCCAGGTGCCACTCTACTTCATGGTCCCTGGGGGTGGGTGTACACACTGAAAAGCAGCAGGTAGCAAAAAGCCCCAGTAATAAGGGGGCAGCGGGGCACCCACTTTGTTCCCACTACACTGCCAGGTCTTCCTTGACCTCTTTGTCCTCCTGCGGCCCCAGAGCAGCTCTACCTCACTGCACTGCCCAGACCCAAACCTGTATTTTCCTCTGCCTTCCAGCTTAGCTGCCTAGTTAACGAGCAGCTTGGAAATAACAATCCGAGGGATTTGTTTCATCCACTTTACACTTCAAACAAGCTTTTTTGAGCAGCAAACAGAACTCCTGCGGTGCAGGCTGGTTCCAGAGCGCAGGAGCTTTTCCTGGTGCGAGGGAGACAAGGAGGCTGCTCTAGGACCGGGAAGGCATCTGCCAGCAGGGAGGAGAGAGACCTGTGTGCCTCCACTGTGATACTAGCAGGTGGTCAGTGACCAAGTAAAAGTAATTAATTTGCAAATGGCGGTTGGAGATACCAGCTTTCCAGCTGGCCAGCAGAGGACCAGCATTGTCAACAGCCTCCATGGGAAGACTTCTTGTGGAGTGAGGGAATCTTTTTTGGAGGTTAAACACCAAAAGGATCCTTCTTGCTTGCGAGTGGCTTCAGACTGGAACAGTGAAAGAGGCTGCCTGTCCTGCCAAGGGGACACAGAGCCAGGCTGCTGGGACAGCAGCACGTGGGACGAGGTCCTCACTGCGAGCATCACAAAGAGAATTGAAAATGAGGATGAGGAAATGGGATTTTCTGTGTGTGCATGTGCACGTGTGAATAGTTGGGAATGTCTGTGTAGGTTGTTGGGAGTGGGAAGCAGACAGGTGAAATAATTTGACTGTTCCCAGAGGAGAAGTGGGAATGGGAGAGCCATGTGGTGCTCCGTTCACTGTGTCCCCCTCCTGTCTGAGTGCCTGTTTGTTCCAAGCCCCGTTCCCAAATGCTGCTCCTCTATCGTCTGGTCCTGTTCAAAACACTGTCTTGCTGGCCACAATCCTGAAAGATGCTGAGCATTTGCAACTCTGGATGAAATGATGGGGATTCAGGTGATTGACAGCCCCAGAATCAAGCCCCCATGTTTTGCTCATCCGCCTTGCTGTGGTGCAGGGCGCCTCGCTCCCTTTGCAGTCTATCCACTAATACCATCTGCCCCTCTTGCGGCCAGAGCTCCTCCCATCTTCCTGTTGCCAGAGAAACAGCCACCTTGGCAACCTGCTGTCATCCTTGAAACACACATGGAAAAGTCCTCCTGATTGTTATGTTTGATCCTTCAGGCAGATCTGGAACATCACTCAAACTGACACGCATCTCCTGTGACATGATTACCTGTGGGACCAGCAGGTGCATACGCATGTAGGGTGTGTGTGTGTTTCTCTGTGTAGCTGTGTGGGACCATGGATATGTTTGAGGGCCTGGGAATGTATTGATTTTTTTTTTTTTTTTAATTATTCTTTGCTCACTCTAAGAAGAAAGGAGAGTTCTGTCTTGGAAAAAAAACCCAGACAATAAATAGAAATCATGCCTGATGTAGGGTTTCCCATTTTCAACAGCCCCTGTGCTTCAGGACCTTCAGCCTCGCCCGTCTTCTCACTTTTGTGTCCACAGAATAACCATAAGCAAGAGCTTGTGGGTGTCAGGTACCTAAACAGTCCTGGGCGATGCAGAACACTCCCCGTTACCTGTGGTCCCCATGGTGCACAATATCCTTTCATGTGGTGGAGGGGACTTTTTCTGCATTCTGGGACAATTTGGAGCAGAAGGAGGCAGGGGCACTGGCATTCTTCTCTACTGCCTACACAGGGTCGGTGACATCAAAGCCTGTCTCTGTGAGCCTGAAAAGGGAAGATGATGCAGCTTCATTGTAGAGATTTCAGGGGAAAAGAATTTTCTGTTTGCCCAAGTTCAGGTCAGGAACTTCAAAATTTTGGAGATGGCAGGGGTTCCAAAAAATTGTCAGGCACGAGACGGGGAACAACACAATGGGCAACTAGTTGTCTTAAATCTAAGTAATTTATTTGACTCCCCACTCTCTTCTCTCTTCCCTGTGCAGTGCCTGGATTTGCAACAAGTTGATGTCTATTCTATCCTCGAGAGCTACACAAACAACCCATCACCCAGAAAGAGTCCTCCAGGGAAGGTAAGGGCTGGGGGCCTGTTCTTGGAGAGTTCCCTTATGCACTGGGCACATGGGGAAAGAAAACACACAGAGTCGCCACGGCCCTAGCAGGCAGTAAGTGTGTCTGCTCTTTCCCCACTTCCAGTCCCACCAAAAGGGAAAAATGGGATGTGGCATCCACTTGCCAGCTGAGCTGCACGTGTAGCCTATCTTCCTTCTTCCAGCAGAACCCTTGCTCCTGCAGTGCTACCAGTTCTGGCATTCCTGGTTTCATGCAGATGCTTTGCTATATGATGTACCCCAAACGGAACTGAGGAGTTTGGTGTCGCTGCTCTGTCTGAACAGGACAGATGTTCATGGAGAGTTGGCCAGATGCTGGCCTCCACTGTTGCCCTTTCCAGATTATTTAGGCAGCTGAGAAGTCCTCCCCAGTAGAGGAATCTGTGTACCAGGGGCAGACAGTGGACACAGCTTTGCTGTCACCGGCATTAAGCACCTGAGAGCCATTTCATGGTAGCAGAAGCTAAAGTGGTCTGAACAGAGGCTGGACTGATACAGTCTCTGTCAGCACTGGGGTTCAGGAAGAGGCAATGTGGGTACATTTTAGGCTTGGATCTTCTTTGTGGGCTGGGAGTTACGAGCTAGAGACACGGAACTAAATTCACTCATAGTGAAAGTAGCCGCAACTTGGAATATGCAGGTGCAGATCAGTAGTGGGGGCCACGTGAAGCAGACCAGAGGCCTGCACAACCCTCTACCGTGCCTTTGGCAGGCATCAGCTGTTTCATAGGGACAAAACATGCATCAGGCACCCCAGGGAACACTTCCTTCCTGTCCTCAGAACTTCATTGTTCTTTTCCCCTCCAGACCTCTTATCTGCTTAAAAAATATATTCACTCTTCTAACATTGGAAAATGTTCTTGAAAAATGTCTCTTGCATCCTCCCACTGATGTCCTGTTGGGGAGACTTCCCTGGGTTGACTGACTATGCAGTGTGGAGGATGGCACCAGCTTCAGTCGGCACCATGCCTCTGTTTCATGAAGGACAGTATTTTCCAGTGTCTGAGACATTTTCACAACTCCCACCTCTTAGGAAAAGGTGGTCTAAAATCAAGCAGCCTCTCTGTGTCACAGCTACTTGCCATGTGATCTGGTCCCAAGGCCACTGGCCTCCTACAGTTACTGCTTTGGCACCACGGTGGTTGGTGGTAACAAAGGCAGTGGCAGGTATCTGATTACTGAGGGGAAGTGTGGGTTATTTTATATAGGCTGTCTTATACCCCAGTGCATCATATGCACTGGAAAAGACAGCATCCCTGGTTTGATGTTCTTCCTGCATTTTGAATCAGTTGGATAGGGAAAACAGCAGATCCTGATCCCTCTTCCCTGTCCTATTTATTCTTTTGTGTACCTTTATCAGCTGCCCCCTTTGAAATGATTCAGTCTGGATGATGAGATGCCGTATATATGGGTTTTTTTCCCTACTGTGGAGCTGTCTGGGCTGTGTTGAATCGCTTGTGTGTGGCCCATACCATTCAACCGCTGCTTGGGGGGACAGCGAGTCTGTAAAACAGAGCAGGAGCAAAGCAACAAAGCAAAGTAGCATCTGTGTGTGAGTGGGTCTGGTGTTGGTAGTCTCAGCCAGGACGGGGTAAAGGTCAAAGCAGAGATGGGAGAAACAGAGGAGAAGAAAGAAAAGAGAGGGGATAAGGATGAACTCTCACACCAAGTGCAGACACCACTGAGCGTCCTCAGTTCTTGTGCCGGTCAGAAGGGAGATAAATATGAGCGGCAGGGCCCCGTTATCTCTACACAGGGGAGTTTGACTGCGCTTTCCACTAGTGTTGCAAGCACCTTCGTCGGCTTCCCTCTCAGTCATCCTGGGCTGTGACCACCTGGGACACTTGTCCTCCAGCCGGGTGTGCCAGAATATGACAGGGTGTTTTCCCTAAGAGTGAGACTTGTAGGCCAGCGGGTTTGGCCTGTGAGTGGGAGCTGGGATTGCTGAACGGAGGCTGACTCTGCTGCAGAGGGTCCAGGCCAGGCCTCACTGCGGGATGCTGCGCGTAGAGGGGGAGCTGTAAAGGGAAGTGGGGCAGAGAGCCCCTGAAACAAGAGCATTTGCATGCTGTCATGCTGGACTGCCAGCCAGCTTGGATACCTAGGGGTTAATCCTGCATGCTTTGGAGGTGCCTGCACTCAGCACTTTTGTAAAATGTTTCCCTTTGGTGGTGGCAACAGAGAAAATGCTAGTGTAGGTAGGGCTTCATTCACCCGGTGGCGTTTCAGCTACTTGCTGTGTAACCTTGCTTACAGCAGGCCTGTGCCACACAGCGCTTAAAATATCAGTCTGTCAGCGCCTTGTCTACACAAGGAACGGTTGTGAGGAATAGACTCAACTGTTGAAGAAACAGGAATGAGGAGGTCAGGGAATTCCTCCTTCACAGAATCCAAAGTGATTTATTTTTTTACCAAGTCCAATTTTCCCTCCCCTCCCTGTCTGACAGCTTTTTGGGGGAAGAGTGACAAGTAAAGGAGGCATCTTTATCCCTTGGGCTGGATTAGTCACGTTCATCTCTGGCAAAGCAACATTTCTCACTATAGTGGCTTCCGTTTCAGTGGATCACTTATAGCCATTTCTAACAGAACAAATGTCAGTGTCTGCTTATTAAGAATTAATTCATCTTCTTTGAATGATTTTCCTCCATTTCTTTTTTCTGCTTTTCATCATTCTGCAGACACCTAAGAAGCAAGCAACTCTAGAAGAATCCTCTGATACATTGTATGAGAATATCTAACAAGGAAAATCTGACCCTATGTGGACCAGACATCTTTCTGTACGGCAGAAGTACTCTCTTGCATCCCCAGTTCTCTGCAGAGATCCACAGTGACTGCAGGGCGCAACCACGAGGGACTTGTGAACCCCTGGCTCCTTCTAAACTGCCCTTCATTAACAACAGAATGCATCTGTTCAAATCCCACCAGGGCTCAGTCTGCGTTGATGCAGCAAAGCTATCTTGCAGCAAAGCCGTTTGATGCAAAAGAAAAGCTGCTTTTGTCAAGCACTCACACGTATCTTAGAAATGGTACAGATGGGATCTGTTCAGGTTTCTCTCGCCTGGCCTGGCTGAAATACTTAAATCTCGATCCTCTGTAAATGATAGGACAATCCAGAGACCTCCTTGCTTGCTGGCTCTATCTTCCAATCCTGACCTGCAGCAGTCCATCTGATCCTGCACCTATTGCTCTCCTGACATGGCCATCAGGCCTTCATGCATAGTTTAACTGAGATCCAAGCATCCACCTGCCCGTTTTTCTTTTCTCAGGAACCCCACAGTGAAACATGCTTTCTCATAATCTGCTAATCCCATCAAATAGTCACAGATGCCTGCTGTGACCAGACTCAGTTGACTCAAATCAGTGCCTCTGAGTAAATACTTTCCCTTCAGCAATATCAGCAGTATGTGGTGAGGACTGGATGCATGGACAGAGATAAAGATGGAGAAAAGGAAAACAGAGAAAATATCCCTCCCTGGCAACATCTCTCAGTGGCAGTGCCCTGTCCAGAACAAGGAAGAGGAACAAGGAGGAGGGAACCTGAGGAAACTCCCTTGCTGGGGCTGCATAAGACAAGTGGGTCTGGGGCCAGGTTCCAGCCCGGAGAAATTCAAGCCAAGCTCCCCAATTTCCTGTTCTTCTTCGCAATGGGTTTTGTTACTGTTTGGGATTTTGAGCGTCTGTGGGAGCAGGCATGGTACCTCTGCCCCACCAAAACCAATAGGCTTGCCTTTGTTTCAGCTGGCCAGTATTTCCCAGCAAAGCTATAGGGCTTCTTTACCCCTGCCCCCATAAGTTATTTGGCCAGGTAGACCAGTTCTGAAACAGAACAGCTGGAGGGAGGAGGGAGGGCCTAGAGGTGAATTTTCTATCCAAGCTTTTCTCTCTCCTGTCAGCTGGAACTTGCCTAACATTTGTGCTGATGCGTATTCTAGTTCTGATAGGGAAAAGGTTACATTAAATATCCATGTAACACGATCAAACCAGTGGATCAAAAAGATGAGGCTGTTTTATCTCAGATTAAAAAACAACAACAAAATAACAACCAAACAAAACCAACCCAAAATAAGAATATGCAGCATAATTTGAGAGGAATCACAGAAACCTCTTTAAAGAAGAAGATCAAATTAAAACTGAGCTCCAGGGTCATAGGACCCTCTCTAGTTGAAGATAATGTTGCTATGCATCAGAGATAGAGGCTATGGAAAATGTCTCCAGGGCCTCCAGCCTTCCCATACTATGTTTAAAGAGATAATCCGCTTATTGCTTTGCTCTTTTTATTAGAAGAGATTTCAAACATGCAATTTGGACTTTCTTTAACCACAGGAAAATGCTTTTTCTCTTCCCAGTGTTGAGGAATTCATTTCAGAAAGAGCAATGAATAGACAGCATGGCTTATTAGACCCGTTTTCCATTTTTTAAGTGACCACAACAATTATAAATATTTTTTAAGTCAGCGATTTTAGTGTTTACTGATATGACCAGAGAACAGTTGTGTTCACAGAAGAATTTACAGAGGATTGTATAGGTATAACAATTCCTTTCCTTAACAAATTTGAAGAAATGATGAGATGAATTATAAATATGTCGCAGTATGGCAATAAAATATTCAGCAGAAGCTGGTGGATTAGATGAAAACTGAAAACTTCCAAAATATGCTGCTTAGTTTTTCTGTTTTGCTTTTTAAATTTTATAAATGCTAAAAATACTGGGTGCTACTGGAAATTTCCTGGCAAGAAGCTCACTTTGCAGTGAATTGATTTGTCTTGTCTTTCTGTTACCTTTTAAAATAGTGTTTCTTACACTTATGCCTGAACAATTCTATATCTTAAGTAGCTGAAGCTGTTGAAAATGAAACATGAGAGGAAGAATGGTATTTAGAATAGAAAAGGCTATTCTAGAACAGTCAGTGCTAAAGTACTACAAGAATCACACCAGGTTCTGATCAATTAAGTAAAAAAGTAAAAATTTCCAAGAAACACCGGCAAGTCTGGGAATTTGGGCTGTGTGCCAAAGCTTGCCGAAGTCAGGGGGAGTCGCTGTGTTGATTTCAGTGGGTTTTGGATTGGCCCTGCAAGGGTAAAAGGCTGCTGCACGAGAAGAAGGAAGTTTTGAAGCTGCATAGCCACAAGCTAATATCACTTCTTTAGCATCATGCACTATGGGCAGCTGCAGTAGCATCAGAGTGTGTGAGAGAGAAAGGTATAAAACAGAAGACTGTGAGAGCAGGGATGTTTTTAAATGGTACAGAGTTTTCCAAGGAGGTATGAGGAAATGCCTTCAGGCACACATAGGAGAGACTAGGAAATATAATTTATATAATACCGGTATATCTACTGCGTAGCAGAGATTTGTTCAGGAAAAAGGCAGTCATTTGGTCTTTTTGTCTTACCTGAGAGTAGGTGCAGAAAATGCGTATTACTAGCAAGAGGAAAGGAGTTCATTTTTAAGTGTTGAGCAATTGG
>VYXH01008574.1:275129-293992 GCA_013397275.1 Burhinus bistriatus
GGTGTCGGGAGTGTAGAGGTCAGGAGAAGTTTGTGAGTAGGAGAAGGGGGTCCTGGGAAGGTGAGCTGGGGGTGCAGAAGGGGCTTGCAAGGGAGCTGGGGTGGTGCAGGAGCAGGCTGGAGGGCAGGCAAGAGCGGGCAAGGGGAAAGCACAAATCGTGGAAATGGGGTCTGTGGACAACCTGAGCAGGGGGCTCGGCCCTGCGAGTGCTCTCCCCTCTTTGTGTCTATGGTGCGATGCTGCTGAAGGGAATGGTTTAATGTGTGTTTGGTGGGGTTTTTTTGTTTGTTTGTTTTTTTTAATTTTATTTTTGGCCCACGACCCTCTCTGCTGTGATACAAAAATAATCTGCTCCTGGGCATGGCTAGCATCATCCTTCATATGCCAAGCAGCCACCTGGCTTGGATCTTAAGTAGGTGCCTGTTAACCGTGGTTCTGTCCAACTGGGAGTGTCCCTGGGAAGGAGTCTTCTTCCCCTGTGTGGTTATCTTGGCTTGTGGGGACGGAGAAGAAACCACAGTTCTCTTTCAGAGGAAGGCGCTAGGCTGGCCTTGATAATTGTGTTAAATCTCTTCTTTTAAGTCAAAATTAAAAATAAGTAATGCTACAAAGTGAGGAGGAACAACAAGCCACCCACTGTCCTCTGGGTGCCCAGTGCCTGTGAAGGCAGAAACAGCCCCAGTGGAGCCTTTTGTGTTCAGGTCATAGGGTAGGAGTGTGGTTCAAGCAGCAGGAAATCAATTGCATGCCAGGGAAGGCTGCGGGGAGAGGGGAAGCAGAGGATGCGTAGCACCTTCCAGTGCAGCTAATATGTCCCGAGATGTTTCACATCTCCTCTTGCTGCAGGCTTTGGAAAGAGCGAGGAGGTTGGGCAGATACCACTGGCAGCCTCAACTGTTTAAAGACTACAAGTTAGCCTGCTCGTGCTGCCCACACCCCGCTGTTTTTAAGAGTAACATTGGGGTCCTTGTTGGTGTCCTTCAGGGTGAACCAGATTTGCAAGTTATGCATATCTTCATGCCGACTTGGACCTGGAGTTTATTTTTAATGAAAGCCACCGATTTTATGTAGTGTGACTTCAGTTAAAGCAGCAGATACCCCAAAATATGGGGCAAAACCCTGAAAGCAGGCAATGCTGATTTTAATTGCTTATTTTTCCCCAACCCCTTCTTTTTCTAAGATTTCTGTCCTGACTCCCCTCCCTTTGCAGGGTGTTTCTTGGTCATGGTGGGGAACAGAAGAGAACTTGTCAATAGCCAGCTCACGTTCTGCTGATTAGTGCTGAAAATGAGACTGACTTTTAGTGTAACAGGCCGTGTCCCGAGCGCCCGGACTGGGACCCTGACAGTTTGTTTTGTGTGGGTCATTAGCTGCGATGGAAGATGAATGACTGTGGCTGACAACTTGTGTCTTTACAAAATAGGAGAAAAGGTTGGCTTTTCCCCTAGAGTGGACAGGAGGTTTGAAGTGAAAGTTAGTTCGTCTGTCCCTTCCCTTCAAAAAAATGTACAGCACATTTTTGAAACTGAGTCATCAGGTACAATTTATTTCAAGTATTTTTAAGCTGTTATGAATTTGATGCACTTTGGCCTCATGCTTACTGGAAATTGTAAGACAGTCTTGCTCAGATTTACCCTGGCTGGGCTCAGAAAGGTGATGAGGGAGTTTCCTTGCTGCAGCCCCTTTAGATCCAAGGAGAGCACGAGTGTCTTAAAAGGGTTGGGACGACCACCATATAATACCCTCTGTGCAGAGGTGGTATAGGAGCAGTGTAAACTGTCCAGTCCCATCTTTCTGGCCAGCCTTTGCTGATGGGGGTGAGCTGGTAGCTGTTGAAGTTGGAAGCAGGAAGGGGTGGAATATTTTGATGCCCTGTGCTCGCTCTGGACTAACTGGGAACGGAGAGTGCAAGGCTCTTGTCCATCAGCCAGGCTTGTGCCAAAAGCTGTGCTGCCCTCCCCCTGACAGACCATCGTTACCTTTTGACTTTCTCTGAGCTGTGCTTCTGGAGAGGTGTAGCACAGGATCGGCTACATGGTGTGCAGGGGGGCAAATCACCCCAAGTCACTTTGTCATGGAAGTCATAACAGGGATGTACAGCTTCAGGAATGATTATTAGTGTCTGATGACCTGGCCAGGGTTGTATAATGACACTGAGTAAGAGATAAAAGGTTTTATATCCCATAAACTTGGTTCTCACTTCAGGGTGAACCGCAAGGCTTTTGAAAGCGTGTGAGTTTGATGGCTCTCTGGTAACTGCAAATAGGTGTAAACGTTAATCACTTGAAACAAGTCCTTAAAAATAAGAACAGACACAGATGCAGGCTATAGGCAGGAAAGTGAAAGATGAGCTAATTGGTATTTTTTCAGTGTATTTTTTAAATCACATTTAATCCTGCATATATGATTCTGCGAGTGACCCAGCAGCTCCAGCAGTTTATTAATTTATTTAAAACAGCTTTGTAGTTCACCTTGAAAACCACTTCCTGCCATATGGTTATATTATTTCCCTATGCCACTTTTTTTGCTAATTATCAAGACCATTTGCTTTAAAATAGGTGTTTTTAATTTCACAGCCTTGTCTGCCTCTCCTGCTTGATCCTGCCCTGGAGTCAAGAGGCTGTGTCTGTTCATTCTCCATGGCAACAGGCTGTGATTTACTTATTTCAATTTAATTAAAAAGCAGCTATCAAATTCTAGGCATCTTATATGTTCCTTATATTAGAAAAATATCAGTGGATCAGTCTCCACAACAGATCTACCAACATAAAAAATAAAATTCTCAGTCTGAGCCACTGGTTTCTTTCCCAGTCCGTCCCCTTTGGAAGAGTTTAGGAGAGGGAGGAGTGCTGTGGCCTGTCCTCAGGTGGAGCGGATGAGGGCTGCTGGACTGGGGTCATGGTAGGAGTCGAGTTCTGGACTCCTGTAGGGTTGCTGATAACATCAGGGTGCCAGTTTAAACAGCGAGACTACCTGTTCAAGCCCATTAGTTCGCGTCTCTCCACCTGCTGTTGTTGTGCAGCTGTTGGAAGGTTCCGGAGCTTGATGGGTTGGCATGAACACCCCAGACCTTGCCTGGAAAGGGGAGCATGGGTTGCATGCTCTGTACATGGACTCCTGCTTGCTGGGGCAGGTGCTTTCTGCAGCAGCTATGTCTGCTGAGCCATTTTCAGGGCTAGTGCAAGGTTGTGATGCTGTTGCAGGTTTGGGTGAAAAGGGCACAAGTATCAGTGGGCGCAAACATCTGTACTTGCTGCAGTGAAAATGCAGAAAATGGCAGTTCTTCTAGAAATGTTACTGTGTTTATGAGCTCTCCCCGTGTGACAGATTTTACAAGTCCAAATCCTTTGTGTTGTGTTTGTTTTTTTGGTCTATTGTGAAGCCTCTCTGGTTTTTGATGCGTGCATGGTATGGCTTTTGGTTTTAAGCTAGTCACAGCACAGAAGCCCACAACGCCCTGTTGGTTTAAGCATGCCTGGTATTTGTATGCAGGCTAGAAATGAAGGCCTTAATCCTAAATTAGTTTTCCAAGTGCTCTGGTTGTACAAATACTAGTTTGTGTTAGTCAGGGATAAGGAAACGTATGGGCAATGACAGGCAGTTGTTGACTAAAGAGGGGATGGTGTCAGGAAAAGGCCCTTGGGGATAGATGGAGGAGCATGGTGAATTTACTAACCTACAGGTGTTAGGTTTGGTAGTAAATGGACAGAGTGTAATTAAGGAGTGCCAAAATTAACACTCCTTTTTTGTCTTCAATACCAACACCCCAATTCTTAATAGGATTATTTTCCCTTGAAGGGATTGTTCAGATGATTCAGCCTTTGGAGTACTTCGATGCTAGTGGTGTTTTCTTCCTAGGAGAAGCTGGGCCTACTAAGTTGTATAACTAGACTCAGGTGCTATTTCTGAGCTCTGCTAGTGTGTGGAAGAAGAAAAGTTGGCTGTGCATTTTTGTTAAGCCTTAAGGAGCAGTTATCATCAGAAGAGTGCCTCTGCAAAACTGCACCTTTTTTTTTTTTTTTTTTCCTTTTGGTGTTGCTACTACCAGTGCTTTTTCAAAGTCACTGCTGGCAATTTTAACAACAAAGGTTCTTGCTCCTCCTAGCCCTGCCAAAGCCTGTGAAGCTATGGCAGAAAACATTGGACTCTCTCCTGGCTTGCTTATCTTTATCGATTAAAATTATGTACAGAGTTTCTAGCTGCAGATTCCTGGTGATCATGCATCAGCTGGGAAGACCCTCTGAGTCTGTGAGGTTAGCAGTTAAGCATGTGTTTACTAGTAAGCGAGCATGTTTGGTCTATGGGATGCTCAGCAGTAAATCTGAAATCTCATGTTTTTCCTAATAAAAACAGACTAAACCCAAGCAAAACCTAAAAGCAAGCTTTTGTTTGTTACTGTAGTTAAGCAGATACATTCAAGGAATTTATATCCAACTGGTAACATCCTTAATTCTTTATTACTGGTTTTACTAGAGTACAGTCATGATCTGTATTCTTTAAGAGTTCATCTGTTCCTCTTGCTTATCCAGCTTTGAAGTAGACCTTGCTGATATTAATTTCTGTATAGCCTGTAACCTCATCTTTAAAATGAAGGGAATACTTCATACAGGCAGCTGTGAAGTTACATTTATTGTCTGTAAATTGCTTTTAGTAATTGCGCAGAGGAGGTGGAGAGGAATAAAGACAGTGGAGTAATATAGGCTTGTTGTTTTTTTTAATCGAGAAGAACTGCATTATTTTTGTTCATCTGATGATGTAGAAGCTGATGGGGAAAGAAAAATGCTTTATCAAGAATACTCTGAAACTAATTGTTAAGTTTGTAATGAAAACAGACATTCTGAGCATAGTGATGAAGGCGGCCATCTTGTTTGATAATAACTGACTCCAATTTAGAAATAGGCACAATTATTATCGGAAATCCTTCAGTACCTCTTCTATTTCTGTCTGGTTTGGGTCTGCTCAGTTTTAGTGTCATTCTTTACCTACGTAGCTGCTTTCATCATCCAGTTCAGAAATGCTATTGGTAGGTAGAGCCTAATAATAGGTAAAACTCCCTGTTTTAAGATTATTAGCAAACACCTCTTTTCAGCTTTCAGGCCCCTTGTTTTGTGCTGACCAGTATACTTGTTACGTGAAACCGCAGTTTCACATGGGTAAGGATGGATTTTCTTGCTGTAGCTGAACCATTCTAACCACTTGCTCCTTCTAAGAGTGGTTGGTGGTCATGCCTTGCTTGTGGCTCTGTGGCTGTATTTCTTGCCTTGTGCCCACTCTGGTGCTAAATGGATCCAGCTTGTTCAGCTTTTGGAAAGCTCACTTGCCCAAAAATATAAAAAAGTGAATATTTTTCTCCTGGGACAGAGAGCTGAACCTGCTCACCAGGTTCAGGCTAGTATCAGAGCTGCCGCACAGGAGGGGCAAGATTTGTTTTGCCAACAGTGAAAGGTAGGGAATGAAAGAAAGGTGGAAATGGGGCCCCCCTTTTTTGGCAGCAGTGAACTATTAGCCTGGTTCAGCTGTAATGTGAAACCTCACCCTCAGCCTTCATTTTCAGGTCCCTCCCTTCCCCTCCCTCCACTCCTCTCCTTCTTTCCCCAGGATATACTTGTGTGCCTCCAGATGCTGACTCTGTTCCCAAGCAGTATTTTCAAAAGGGGGGAAAAAGGGAAAAGGTTGAGTTTCCCTGCCTCTGCAGTAAAGAGACGTACTGCAGTTCCACAGAGCCCATTGCTATGAGCCTAAGAATTATTATTATGCTCATATATTATTATTAAAGGACTCCAAAAATCATAGAATGGTTTAGGTTGGAAGGGACTTTGAAGATCATCAAGTTCCAACCCCCTTGCCATGGGCAAGGACACCTCCTACTAGACCAGATTGCTCAAAGCCCCATCCAACCTGGCATCGAACACTTCCAGGGATGGGGCATCCACAGCTTCCCTGGGCAACCTGGTCCAGTGCAGCCATAACCCTCCCCTATGAAAGGGGACAAGGAGACTGCCTCAGGAGATAACTGTAGGCTGAGTTTGTGAAAAAGCTTCTCCAAACGTGGTGATGGTGGCCATTTGGACTGAGGCCTCGGAGTTGGTGGGAGCAGGTGATCCCTGAGGCCTGGGATGAATGGCAAGGGCAGGGAAACATCCGGAGAATTTTCTGCACGCCCATGGTGAGCCAGGCCTGAAGTTGAGTACCACAGCACCAGGAGGAGGTCACTCCATCTCTGAAATGTGACTTGCAGTTGCTCCAGGTCCAAGTGCCTGACTAATTTTCAGGCACTGGCAGAAATTGGGAAGGCCTTGCGGCGCACTGGTGTGGTAGTGCAGGACAATGCGATGAAGCCAGAGGTGGACTGAAGCTCAGACTCTGTGGGAACTGGCCAAGGCAAACTCTGCTTCTGCTGACCGGCATGAACAGTGTTTCTGCCTTGGCTTTGCCGTTGATGGATCGGTGTATCTGCATTAGCCCTTGCTCACTGCAGGAAAGGAGGGATGTGTCACCTAACGAGATGCGTGCCCCAGCATCTACTTAGCAGGGGCACGGTGCGGGTCAGAGTGTGCATTTGGGAGACTAGATGGAGGCGTCTGTTGGCCTGCAGTGATTGCTTTATGGCTAAAGGAGTAGATACTCTGTCTGTCTGGTGAATTTTATACAGCATGAAGGTGAAGATGATGTCAGTGAAGAGTAGTGTGCCAGAGGCAGCAGGATGCAGTGAACCTATGCATGTGTGGACTGACCGAGTGGCTATACCTGGCAGGAGGGGCGGGTTGCAATTGGTGTGGTGCACAAATTAGGAATGTTTGTGCAGCCGTTTTCAAATAACGAAGGTAGTAGGGAAGGACGAGGGAATTTGCTCCAACTTGAGAGTTGTTAGAGATTTGTTTCATGCTGTACTGCAGTTGGTTGGGGCTTCTTTTAAGTGTTTAAGCCTGAATTCTTCTCATTGGTATGTGAAGACATTATGGCAAGAGAAAGATTATTGTAGGGTTGTGTTGCTTTGCATGGTAAGATTATACATTGGGTGGCTGTTACAGTGGATTTGTGTTGCAAGGATGGAGTGAATAAAGGAGAGAACCAGTATATTGATATTAAATAATGGTGCTACTGGATGTGCTGAGCACAAAGTGTCTTTGTTTTCAAGGATATGTTTTTTTTAAATCTGACACACTTATAATCCATCTGCAATTTTTTTTTTTTTAAAAGACACATTTATAAGAGAGGGGGCAATATAGAAAATGCTGTAAGTAATCGCATTGAGAAGTATGTTTTTCTTCCATTTCCTTGCACATGTGTGCAGCCTCTGGGGAAGATGTTAGTGAAGGAGCTGGATAATCGGGGTCTTCTCTGGAGCTGCCATTGTTCTGATTGATGTAGTGGGTATTAGCTGGGAGATGTGTACAGATGCAGGGGCTGTCTGGGGTTTCATCTCTGCAGTCTCCCTTTTTTTCACTCTTCCTGGATAGAGATATGTATCTTGGCACTTTTGTCTTCCACCTACATCTTTCTCATCCCCTGTAAATACTTGCTGATTTTTTTAATTTTTTTTGTGTTCTTCTGGCAAATCTTCAATTGTGCTTGTAATAGGTGACTCTCCTCCTGTGCTGCTTAACCTGGCTCGTGGTGATGGGTGTTCCTGTAAGCCAGTCTTTTCCTGGATCTCTTTGCTGAATTTTCATGCAATCTGCCTAGCCTGGGGGCTTCTCTGCTGTTGTGTTGGTGGTTCTAGTGAAGATCCAGGTACCATAGCTGACACTAGCAATACTCTGGCTGCCCTGTGGAGTGTGAAGGAATGCAGCGACAGAAGCAGCCGTTCCAGGGCCCTGTTTGTCTTCAGACTGGAGATGCTGAGGGTATGTTAGAGTTCCTGTGTAGGACTGCAATAATTAAATAGTGCTGGGGGGAGGGAGTAGGAGAGCATGTGATGGTCACTTCAGATAGGTTAACAAAGAGGGGCTATTATGGTGCCAGCAGAAGACATCCTCTGTGGAGGTTCCTAGCCAGGAAATATTTAAAAAAGCTGTCCCAGAGAGTGAGAGGAAAGCCTGATAGGTCTGTGCTATAATTACTTGCCCAGATACTGCTGGAGGAGCAGCTTGGAGAAGGGAACTCATACGTGAGCCGGGTGTGGTGCAGAGAGGGAAACGGGAATTTCCTGAATTTTGTTTGCAAAGCTCAAGTGTAGAAGAAATTTTAGACATAATAGGTGGAAAGAAGGACTAAAATTAATAGATAGTTCCTTTTTTTTTTTTTTTTTTTCACTGTGTGCTCCTGGCTAGTGTTAGTTGAACATCAATTGAAGCAGTACAGAGCATGCTTGGGAACTGGAGACATTAAGCAGAAAGAGAGAGCAAATTTGATTAGCTCTGCTTTTCGTGCATTAAGCAGAAAGACGGGCTGAAATGTGATTGCAAACAGATAATAGCAGCAGGCTCCTGAGGCACCACCACGACCCAGCATATGGGGTGATGGATCTAACCATGCCATAGAACCGTTTCTTGTAATAGAAGCCGCTTGTTTTTGTGTTGTGGTTTCTGTTCTACTTTCTAATTATCCTATTCATCGCTGTCTGCCATTTTGAGCCTGGCCACACAGGATGGCTCAGTCCCCTGGAATGTGTGCCCTGTTGAGCACTTCTGCCCTGAATAGTAACCGTAGCACTGGTAGCCAAACGGTGGGAGGGAAGAGGTGCCAAGGCTCGAGAGTCCTAGCTATTTTCCCCACTTATTTCCAAGAATAATGGAAGTGACAGCTGCTGCTTTTGCCATGCTGAGAAAGATGAGTGCTGGTGTTGCGTGTAAAGCTCTTAACTTCACTCTGAAAGCGCAAGTATTGGGGTTTGCTGGGAGAAGGTTCCTAGTGACCTGAAAAAAGGGGCATCTATCAGGACTAATTATAAATAATAACTAACACTGGCTTTGCTACACCAGCCACTTTCTCAGCATAGTGGCAGGGATCCTGGAGCTACTTCTAGTCTGTGGACTCTCCTCCTCAGCGCAAATGCAGCTGAGGCTGCTGGGGGAGTTTTCTGTGTCAATGTGGTGACTCCTTCCCTGAAACAAGCTGCTCTCCTTTCTTTCCACCCAAGATTTTCATTGATGCAAAGTCTAAATAACCATTTCCAGAACTGGTGTGGACTAGGGGAATGCAAAGGGAGTGGGAAGAGCAGAGCTCTCCTTAAAATGTCTGAACAAAGCAGAGTAGTAAGAAGCTCACACGTGTGTGTGTGTATATGTATTTTAAGGCCAGAAGGGGCGGGTCAGACTAGTGTTTCCGTGACCTTTTCTCAACTGTGTCTTGCCTTTCCTGCCTGCTGCCTCTCCTTGTCTGTCAGGGGACTTCCACTTCCTTCCCACTGACCTGCAAGGCTGCAGACAGCCTCTCTGCCCTTGTGGCAGCTCCCAGCTCTGGCTCCAAGCCCAAGCTAATAATCCCGACAGATTTAAGTGGCTTGTGCTCTGCTCTGTGCCTTGCTCTAGGGGAGACGGTGTGCAAGGTTGTGGTTTGCATGACTTCGGCATCACGCTGGCCCTGGGATTCCACCTGGCAGCATCCTTGTGAAACGCAAACCTTATAATAAGCACTGGCTGAGCCTCTGGTAGAGCTTGGCTTTGCTCAGTGAGGCCTCTTGCTTCCTTTCCTGCAGGTGACTGGCTAGCACAGATGTCGTTCAAATACACCTTCTAATTGTCTCTGGCTGTCCGGATGATTGCCAGCAATATGGGGTTCGGGTGGAAGTAGGAGGTGTTGATAGGCAGGAAAGGAAAAATTCATCAGGTACCAGAGAGGGTAATGAAGATCTCTCACCATTCTCCCCACGCATCAAAGCACACAAAAAAAAAATAGAGCGTTCATCTTTGACCCCCATTAATGGCTGGCTTGGTCTGTGTAAGAGTTTTATGAGTCTGCTGCTGCTCCCACAGAGTTTAATTATTTAGAGCGTGAGGTGGAGGTTTGTGCTTTCACTGCTGATGGTCCGGGGTTCAGGCCCTCCGGATGGGCCCAGGATGGGGTTGGTTACAAAGGCAGTCTGGCTGGGTATGCAACCTCGTGCTCTGAGGAGCCTAAGGGAGGCAAGAGCTGCCACTGTGCAGTCCTTGTCAGGGCTGGGGATGTATCCTTCTCTCATTGCACGAGCTCCACGTCACTGTGTCATGTCAAATTTAAGGTCTGTGTCCTTATCTTCGGGGTACTTAATGGTCTGGACCTGAGATGCCTTAAATGACTACCTGAAGCTGCCGGGCAGGCACGCTTGTGGCCAGATCCTGCTTGTTGCTGTGCTTAGAGGCTAGGGGAGTTCCCCACAGTGGCATGCCTTCACCTGCCTTCTTTCTGCTAAGAGCGCCCTCCTATTTCCCCCAGCTCCTGCTCCACACTGTAGCAACCACTTTCCTACTGTAAGATTTCATCTTCAGCCTCCTGCTCCCTTCCCTTTGCAGTACATCAGCTTGTTCTTGCCTTCCCCACTTCTCCCCGTACAGTTGTTCTCTGCTGCTAATCCTCCCAAGACTTGGGAACACAGAACAAATATAAGGAATAACCAGGCAACTGACTTATGTGCCTGGAGACCTTTGTGCAGCTTGCCTTCCTGAACAGGCGACCAGCCAGCTAGACCAGGAGTATTTCCCAGCTGTCCTGCTGACCATTCAGCCAGGTTTCCACTTCTAGTGGGAAGGTGCTGGGCTCCAGGTCAGTTGACTGGGACGTGGGCTGGTCTGACGTGTCAGCTGTCACAGTGGAAGGGCCACACTAATGATGCTGGCTCTCTGGCCGCTGCTGGAATGGGTCAGTTCCTCTTGGGGTTATGCAGCCTCTTGCATTGGTGGGTCCTGATGACTTGCAGTGCTCATCAGTGCTGAAATGAAATGACGGCAACTGTTCGGTGCAAGGCTGTAAGTGGAGGCTTGTTTCAGAGCAGAAATGGTTGATATTGGTGGATCTGGGTTTGGCTGATAGCAAAATGAATTTATGGGCAGACTGGGAAGCCTTGTTTAATGTGGAAGGTTCACACTGTATTTCTCGTACCATGCCCCATGAAAATGCCTATCACAGCAGACACCAAGCTAGCAGGTCACCTGGTGTGTTGCAGCTTCTGAAGGCTGAGCTCGTTGTGCATGCTGAGGCTTGCTTCTGTACTCTGCCTGCTGCCATTTCTTACCCCCTGAGCTCAGGGACCACTTGAACCTTCACCTTCTTGCATCTGCTCTCCTGCCATCTCCTCGTACATGCCTGATCTCCTGTTTTCTGTCATAGCAAGGGCCTGTGCAGGCTTTTGATTGCATGCCAATGGGCTCTTTATGCTACCCCTATTTACCCTGGTTTATGTCTTCCCACTCCTTTCCCTATTTCTATTTAATTTCCTTTGGTGTGGGACTAAAGTTCCAGGTTGGGAGACTGGGTTGATCTGCGATGGCAGAAGGAGGGTGGAGGGGATGAAGGGGCTTATACTGAAAGATTGTGAGTTTCTGCCATCAATTCAGTCTTTTAGTTTGTTGATTATTATGGACCTAGCTAGATCAGCTGGATCTGCTAGGCAAATGCCAGGTGCTCTGTGTCCTGCCTCCATATTCTACTCTGTTTTTCTGTTTTTTTTGTTTTTGTTTTTTTTCTGAAAATTAATAGGATTCTGCCCATTGATGATTAAAACATCGCCTGGAGTTTTGGAATGGATCAGATGCATCAATCAAATGTTACCACATTGCATCCAAAGAGAGGAATGCCATCCAGCTGGGGGTAGGGTCTGTTTTTTCTTTGCCCCCATCAGTGTCTAGAATTATTGGAAACCTCTTTCGTTTTTTAAATGCAAGAATTTTTAATAGAAAGTACTAGTTTTCAAAATTAATTACTTTACTGTGTGAAAATTTGACTGCTTGCTTTTTTTTTTTTTTATATAGTAATGTTGTGCCTCTTTATATTTGAAATGTTAATAATCATGAGGCTTTGCAGGGCTTTGGTAAAGAAAACATTTCAGTAACTACTTCAGATATTTTGAGAGGGAAATTTGGTGTTTTAAATGAAAAGTAAATCTATTCTGATTACTAAGAAAGATGAAAATAATTTAACTTCTTTCAGAAATGTCAAAGTTCAGGTCATTTGTCCCAGTTCTAGAAATGAATGTAAACCAGACTAATACCCCTGCATAAACTGTTCCCCTTGCAACAAGGAAGAGGAAGCAAAAAGATCAGGAGGAAGTCATATCTTTATGTGCTGCTTATACGTACTTGGCTATTGTGACAGCAGGTATAGCATGAGACCTGGAATGAAATAAAAGGTCCGAGAGAATGTGAATCTGGAGCCTCGCATGGACTTAAAGCACAGGTTGCAGCCCGAGCGGCAAACTGAAGTGGCTTTTTGGCTCCCTTCCACTTGCTAGTGCATGGCTACCCATTATCCTCTTGCTGGTATGCCACTTGGCTGTTTCAGCAGAGAGGCTGCAGAGACAAAACACTTATCTGGCCCTCAGAAGGGGATGGACTTTCCAGGTCAGGCATGAGAAGATGTGTGTTAGGGTTTGTGTCCGGAAGTAATGCTGTTCCAGTGTTGCTCACTTGAAATCCGAAGTGCCTTATGCTTCATGTTGATTTCCCGTTCTTGTTAAAATTGCTTTTGCTTTAGAAATGAAGGGTCTTAAAGCTGAGGGGTTTGACAGAGCGTGCTGCAGAATGATTCTTTTCTCCTCAGTATGTAAGTTTCCCGAATGAATGATTTTGAAGTAAAGTAATATTTCCCTGCAGAGCCTGCCTCTGTTAAGTTTTTACACTGTCACAGCAACAGCAAGACTGCTAGTACAATATTAATAATTTATGTGTGTCCCTCATTTTGGACTTTGTCAGTCATTTCAGCCTTGGCAGGCTGGGAGAGATGAGAAAAGCACGTATATGTTTAGCTGCTGTTCTCTCTGCATATGTTCTCTGGGTAGGCAAAGGATTTTGGTCTCCAGAGAATGTCTATCTGGAACCTTTTAGCGGTGCTAAATTTACAGAAATAATACCAGAAAATAGTATAATGGTGTCTCGTTTCAGTCATCTCTGCATAAGGTTGTACTGCTTTCATTGGATGTCTGCAACAAGTGTGGTTCAGATGTTCGTGAGCTTTGCCTGGTTGCAGTAGGTGAGGGAGAGGTGAACCTTTTATGGGTCCCTTCTGTGGGATGAGCCCAGCCAGGGTTTTGCTGCATGTGTATAATCAGTCCCAAATGTTTCTGTGCAGCTGCACATAGCTTTCTTCAAAACTGAGCTTCGTATCCTCAACTCTCCCCTTTGCCCTCTTCTAAAGGGAGGGAGATGGTCAGGTAGTTTGTGTGTTTCCTGAGTAGGTCTTGCTTGAGGTGAGGAGCAGAAGACTCTCTGAGCCAAATGAAAATGTGTCTTCAGAGATAAGGCTGATGAGAAGATGTCACCAGAGAATTCAGTTGGTTTAAATACAAAGCGTTAGTGTGTCTGTGCTTGTGCTGAATACTGGAGTTAACTGTTGCAGGCTTGCATTTGGTGTTAGCAATCATCTGAACACCTTCCAGCTTGGCTGTCTACTAGGTACTTCTTCAAATTCTGTTGGAAGCATGGTACTGTGTTTCGGGGAGTTCTGAAGGGCCACTGGTGTAGCATGCATGAACTAGTTAATGTGTTTCGGCGAGTCTTTGTTCTTGCAGGCAGATACTGAACAGTTTGAGTCAGATCAGTCTACTTTTGAGTGGTATTTAGCAAACGGATAAGTAGTTTGCAGGAAGTTGGAGATTTAGCTCCTATATGTTGCTTGTGTCCAAAGTGGTTGATTCACCCCAGGCAGTGGGGGACCCATGGGTCCTGTGCTGCTGGGTCACGGATGGGGCTGTCTGGGAGAGGAGAATGTTCTGCGAAGAAATTAATCTGTATCTTAAGCCTGAAATAGCTTTACTGAGGAAATGCAGATTTCTACAATAATTGTTGGGGGAAAACTAATGTTTCTTTAAAACTGGATTACATTGTTTCAAATTCTGGTTTTGAACATCTTGGCTTGGAGAAAAGTTTGGCTCAAAAATTGTTGTGTGTATGCAGAAGGATCTGCAGAAAGATTAATGGATAAGAAGAAACTTGGTCTAATTGTTTTGTGTTGCGCTCATTAAAAGATCTTTTCATTTGAGACTGAATTTTTTGCCACAGTTTGTACCTTTGTAGTTCAAACATACTCTCCTGCTGGATTCTTGGTTTTGTTAAGCCTCCCTGAGAACTTGTGTGTACAGTTTGAAGAAGACAAGATGCAATTGAGTTAAGATTTCTTGAACTTAAATTTTAATACTTAAATTGTATAGCCAAATGGCCTGACTGCTGGTGAATGGTTATAGTTTAGAAAGACACTAAGATGCCTTGTTGAACTTCAGGTACCTTGGTTGCAGCAATGAGATTTTTTTTTTTCTTCTTTTTTTTTGGACTGATAAAGGGCTAGAGATTTTCTCCTGGCTCTGCACTTGTGTGCTTCATTTAATGTACATATGCATTTGTAACAAAAGACTTTTTGCAAAGCAGCACTGATTTCTTCTGCAAAACAGAGAGAATTGGGAAGCTGAGTTGGAAGACTGTCTTTCCTCCCCACCCCGCCCCCCCCCGCCTTCTTTACAAGAAGTTACTTTAAATAGGGAGCTGTTCAGCAGGTTGCAACCAGAATTCTATAATAAGATCTCTATTCGCTCTCCCTACTTTTTCACATGCAAAGTTGTGGTTGTAATTATATGACAGCTGCCCTCTTGGCTGACATGCAGCAGATTGAACTGGGGATCTCCAGAGCTAAAAGTGTGAGCTGCTACTCTGTGAGCTAAAGCTCTATAGCTGGAGGCTGTAATGATCTATATCCTTCATGACTGAGTGTAGAAGGGAGCTGCAAAAAGCACTTGCTGAGTTATGGTGCGTACAGGGTACTCACTGTGTACATGGTTGCTTCCCAGGTGTACTGGAAGATTTCTTTGAATGGTTTGTGATAATTGTACAAACTGTTGTCAACTCATGGGTGCTTTAAAATGACGCTCCATTTTGAAGGCTTTCTACATTAAATAAAATAACTTTACTAGCCTATTTGTCAGGCATAGATGTTTGTTGCTGTATGTGTACGTTGTGCTGAGCATGAGGGACCCTGATGTTACTGAAAGCCTTCAACTGTAATGCAATGCAAGTAATTGTTACCAATACTAAGCGCAACATGAAAGATTGTGCAGCACCAGTGATGTTCAGACAAATTTGACTTTTGCTTTGCCATTACAATAGGTTTTTCATAGATGGCACCGTGGGAGCTTTGTAAAAGCAAAGGAAGGAGAAGCTGGAATTGTTGGAATCTATCCTGTTTCCTAAGGACCAGGAAAACCTGAGCAGTGCCAAAGTTTGTCAGGCTGAGGAAAAATGAAGGGAAGCAGAACCATATGGAGCTTCATGAGTAGTGTCAGCCGTGGGTAGCTTCTGCAACCACTGTTGTGGGAAAGGAGGAAGTGTGTTACAAGTTGAGACATTAATTTTGAACTTTGTGATGTTCTTAACACCTACTTTCCCCCCCCATCCCCAAATGAAAAAAAAAAACCCACACCAAAACCAAAAAAAGGGAGATAGGCGTCTACTAGCTTTAAATGGGGCAAAATATGCGTTCCTGTTGATCTGCACAGTTCAAAACCAAGCTGATCTTTTCCCCCATTCAAAAAATATAAAGAGGAAATGTTTAAAGGAGGCAATTAAACATTAAATAAAATCAAAACTGAGACAGTCTTTCAGACCTAAAACACTAAGCTAGTGCCAGCCTAGTATGTTAGAAACTTACTTGATACCATATGTATTATTAACAGTGACATTTTCTGCTCCAAATTAAGATAATTTCCATATATGTTAGGTCATGTCCAATTACACAAGTCTGACCGTACTAAATCGTGGTTTAGTTAATGCCCTCCACCCTAGTTGCGTCCTCCGCTGCCTTTCTGTGCGTGAATTCATGCACACACTGTTAATATAAGGACACCTATGGCCTGGTCTAAGAAATTTCTATTTCCTCACCTCCCACCTCACATTCCTGTCTCCTGCACCACCACTGTCATCCCATTGGTTGTGTGGATGCAACCATTGGTAGGACCATGGTGTAAAATACATCAGTGACCTGATGTGGGTCAAAAGCCGCATCCCTCCAAATATTTGAAATGACCCAGGCTACAATGATCTAGTCCACGGTGCTGCCTTGGAAGCAGCAGTGTTGGCAGAACTGGGGAGGAGATGTTGCAGGAGGGGCAGAGGGAATTTCTTAAGTCGGTGTTACTCCTGAAAGAGGCGCCTTGTGGGACCGGCCCCATCAGGCCATTTCGCCAGTCCTCGCGCTCAATTCTCTATTGCCCACCCCGTCACTCCTTACGGAGACGGTGGGATGAGGCTTCCCTCGCTTCCTGTGGGAGTCTGTTCCACAGCCTAATAGACTTCATTGTCAGGAAACATTTCTTGATTATGCTTTAATCATGGGTGTCAAACTCCTGGTCCTGGGATGACCTTAGCCTGCATCAATACAAGCGGCTTCCTTGCACACACTGCTTAGAGCCTGCCTCCCCTTCTCTGGCATTTATTGGAGGTCTGTTTCAGCTGCAGGCAGCTGTACCTTGGCTCAAACTTGGCTGTCCTTAGCGCTGCTGTTGGAAACCATTGTAGAAGTACAGAGCTGGGAGCCCACATCAAGGGCCTGAGTTGTGATCTGAGATGGGCTGGTCACCCAGACTAGGTTTTCAAGAATCTAGGCTGCTGTCAAGTTGAGCAGATACAAGCTGAAGCAGCATTCATGTGCGCTCTACCTTGGATAGAGCCAAGTCGGAGGAATCTATTAGAGCACAGCTCTCCCCTGACCTAATTACGTTGCTGTCAAACACAGGAGTGCAGGTGAGGCTCCAGGATATTCCTGCAATCAGTTTAAATCAGGTCCCTCAGTTTTGTTTTTTTCTTTTTTTAACATGACAGAGTTTGTGCCCTCTATGTTGAAGCGGGTAGGGAGAGCAACCCAGCCAAGCCATTTGTCTGCGAGGCTGTGGAAGTACCAACCGTGAGCCTCCGCAGTGAAGACTCTGTGTGCAGTGTATGCAGTTTGGCAGGTGTGGGAAAGGAGTCTGCCTTACTAGCTGTTCAAGGGATGGCTCTCTACTATGACTGATGGCAGTTACTGCCAGGTTATGGTAGCTGGCTGTGAGGGATGGATGGGTTTCCGGGGGAGAGGAGTGTGCACCCACTGTGTTGCAGCCCTGGTACACAGTAATAGTCTGCTTGCACTAGAAGACTTTTTGCCCCCATAGTACATAGCTGTTGTTTTGCACGTGTGCACTTCGCATAAGAATTTGCTGTCTTCCAAGTCTCTTCTCTTTGTTGCTGCTTGCTGAACCCCCTCTGTTCCTTGTATTCCCTTTCCAAGGTAGGATGAGTTGAGCCGGTTTCAGTGCTGCAGAGGTGAATATATCTTTGACTTGTATCATGTCATTATGAAATCAGCGCTATTTTCTGGTCTGTTCCTAGTACAGTCAGACATTTTGCTTACTCTCCTATCTGCTTCTGTGGTATTGGTAGACCTCATTATGTGATGTTTTTTTACAGAATGGATGTAATTACTCCGGAACCAGAGGGTGTATGAACTGTTCAGATAATGACCTCTTAAACTGTTCACAACTGGAATGGTTGTGACACCAGAGATCTGAAGTAGCTTCCTCAGTGTTTCTCCTGATCCCTTCCTCTGCGCCCAGGGCAGACCCCTCTACATCCCCATCCTGCCTCTGTGTAATCGAGTTCATGTCCTGGCTCCCTTCTGCTCCTCACCACTCTGCCAGGGAGTTATTTCTGTGGTGTCCCCACACGATTTCCACTCATCACCTGCCGTGGGTTCTCATCGTCCTCCTTGCTCCTCAGAGGTTCTTATCCACCTTTCATCGGTGCTTTACCATTGTCGTCTCTTCTGCATAGCTCTGTCTTTCGTGACTGTACTGCCTGCTTCACAAGAGAGAGCTTTTTGCTTTCCCCCATTCCCATGGGAGAAATAAAACTTATGTCTCATGTAAAGGTGCATAAAACAAGGCCACGCTGTCATCACATTCCTGGGTTTTTTTTATGTCCTGTTTGTCTCAGGTCATCTTTTTCCAGTTAACCATGCATGAAGTATCCCTCTTTCCTTATCTTTGTTTTCATGGGGTTTGCATGCAGCGTCTTGCTCTCCTGGGGCTAAGTGCCATGCCTGTTGAATCCAAGGGTGTAGTTTTACGAGCGTTGTTTTCAGCAGCCCCTGCTGCTGCTCCTGAGCTGCTTGTTCAGCTGTGCCAGTGCAGCTGAACGTGCTGCTGCACACTGAACTGGATCAGGGAATTGATCTGGATTAAAGTAGCCAGGGTGGAGAGGAAAGCTGCTTAACCCAGCGATTTGCCCAAAGAAATACTTGAGAAACTACAGTTTAAGGGCACTTGGACTTGACAGCGCTTTGACTAACAACCCCCTAGTTTGGTAATCCCTTGTTTAAATGTAGAGTTGCTGCCTCCCACCCTTCAACCCCTCCTCCCAAACTAGTAACACCAGCAGCCACCTGCTTCGGGCATAGAGCAGCTGCTGCAGGTTAAGATGTGCTGTGCAGCCGTTCCACAAAGTGTGGGCCACAATGCCGTCTGGAAGGGTCGAGAACCCCCTGGAGTAAAAACAGACGTCTGTCAAAGAGTGTGCAAAACCATCCCTGTTGTGCAACATCTCAGACTTAGAAAAGGCTTCTTGTTTATCGTGATTGTCGGTCTGGTTTTACCCTGAGCCTTATTAATATTCCAGGATGTTGTTGTGTCTTTAAGTTTCTGGGAAATACAGCATACCTCTGGATGCCGGCTTGAAACTTTGAAAATACTTGCCCGTGCCCTGCTCTGCAGG
>VYXH01008574.1:294009-311758 GCA_013397275.1 Burhinus bistriatus
TGCTCTGCAGGGCACGTTTAACCTGCCCCATCCCTCCCGAGCCGCTTGAGCGGAGCCCTGCCTGGTGGCTCTGCTCCTGCTCCTTCACTCGGCTTTCACGCACCCTTCCCTGCCTTACTGTTTGTGTGCTCCCAGCTTCATGCTGTCCTGGGCTTAATTTTTGTTTAAGATCTTCGTTCCTTTAATGACAGCGGGAACCGAAGACTGTTCTCTGTGGGGGCTGTGGTGTGTGGCTGTGCTTGAGGTAATGAGACTTGATGAAAACCTCTTGTTACTGTGGCAAGATTTCTTCCTTCTCTGTGTTTAAGAAAAGGGGAGGGGGGGGAGAAAAGAAAAAGTGACAGACCCTGCTGGGTATGTTAATATATTTTTAATGGCTTGCATGTGGCTAGCTGAAGACTTATTTGTCCAGCCTGTGAGAAAAGTGGAGCAGCGTGTTATTCTTGTGCACCTTTGACTGAGCTTAGCCAGGAGTTGAAATGGGAGAGAGGGAGGGTTGAGTGAAAATTTCACAGAAATCCTGATGATACAAATCTGCTAGAGATGGAGGGGGGTTGGCGGGGAGAGGAAGAAGATTGGATCCCAGATACCTCCTCCCCTCCCCCTCCCCAAATCTTCCTCTTTTTCTGGAATATTCCACTGTCTGCGATCATCAAGAGAGCTACTGTCTCAGACTGTGGTATTTCTACCAGTGGTGAAGGGAGAGATTTTTCTGAAATAATTGCCATATTTCTGACGAGAAACAAAAGGGTTTATGCTACGGTGGGGAGCTGGGGAGGGGAGGGAGCTGGTGGGGTTGCAGAGGGAGGTGCAGGTGGGGGGGGTGCTGGGCTTTTTCCCCTTCCAGCCTTAACCTGCTAGTTAAGCTGCAGGCAGGATGAGGCTGGTGGTCTGAGCCATCTCCCCGGGGCAATGGGGGTTTTGCGGCTTTCCTGTTCCAAACGCACACAGAGCGCTGCTGGGGCTGGGGGCAGCCAGACGGGGCAGCTCTGGGTCCTGGGGGTCAGGAGCCCGGCAGCCAGGGCTGCGGGTCAGAGCAGAGGTGCATTCGATGGAGCTGTGAGGAGGAATACGCACGAGGAGAGTGAGAGCTGCCAGCGAAGAATTAATGCTGCATAGCCCTGGTGAGAGGGGGAGAGAGCAAGCAGCAAGGAGCCCTGGCGCTGGTGTGCGCTGATTAGATAGAGCAGCCAGGAGAGGATGGCCCTGGTGACACATTGAGAGGCTGGCTTGAAGGGGTTATAGTATGGATGGGTACGATGGATCAAGCCCACCCCCAGTGGCTCTCACCACAGGAGGGTTGGGGAAGCAGTGGTGTCTCTCTTCCGTCCTTGCACTCATATCTTACAAAATCCCAATTGAGGGCGATGTAACCCTGGGGCAGAAAGGACAGAAAATCACATCAACAGGAAAACAGCATTTTCCCTGGTGCCAGAAGCTTGTTGTTCCTCAGGAAACAGCTACTCTGCCAGCTCTGTATCTCCCCTGTTATTCAGCAACGAGCTCAGCTCTCTGTGTCCACTCACGGGGGTCTGTCCACCCCATGTTGACCCACGTGGTTTGGGCGGGGCCTCCTCCAAGTGAGGAAGACAGTGTATGAGAGGCATCTTCTTGTCAAGGCCATAAAGGCATGCCAGCATCTGTTGAGGCAGGTGCATGGTTGGGGTCGCTGTTGGGAGGAGGTTGGGAAGTCGTTTTCTTGAGTCCCTGCCCAGTCCTAGAGCAGCATGGGTGAGAGTTGCCAACAGTCCTTGCTTGGCTTCTTGTTTCCATCAAGTGACTGTGGGGCTGGAAAACGTCCTGCTGCAGATGCATGCCCCTTCTTGGTAGCAACCTCTCTGGGTGTTCCTGAGGCACCATCCCAGCAAGGTCAAAGCTGTATTTCTGTCTTTTAATTTAAAAAAAAAAAGTTTGACTGTCTGTTTAGTTTTGGAGCTGAAGAACAGTGCTAGACTGGCAACTCTAGGGACATCCTTTGTAGCCTGCCCCTGCCAACGTAGCAGATTGCTGACTCCCAGCCAAACTGTCCCCTCTGATTTTTAAGTAGCACAAAACCAGTTTCTGGGAGATTTCTGCGAGGATACTGTAAGTTTCTTCGCATTACAGAAGACTAGAAGCACATATGGTGAGTTACCAATGTCTAACTGAAAGGACAGCAACTTGTTAGTCCGCACTGACTGGATTGCTTGGCTGATCTGACCATACCCTTATTTAGATTTAAATTAACTTTCAGCTGATTTAGTAAAAATCGGTTTAGTAGTGAAGCAGGCAAATCAGGAACACATTTGCATTCTGTATAAATCTGTCCACACAGAGGTTTAATGGCCATCTTATGCATCTGCTTAAAGTGCTTCAGCTTGCTTCTCCTGTGTGTCCCTGTGCAAGCAAGCCCTAGTTTTTGGTAAGCGTCCACTGCTTTCTTAACCTAGTTTTTCAGCTGGGCTGAAGTTGCTGACGGCATCATGACTTATCCAAGAGCATGAGTGAATGTGAATTGGCACAAAATCAAAACCAGAGACCCACCAGGCTCCCAGTCCTGTAAATTCTGGGTTGTTGAAGCCCTACTTTGCTTGAGTAGCCAACAATAACAGGCAGCTAATACGGTCATATAGTATTATTTTTACTCCGGCCTCTTCCACTGATAGTATGCTTATAAAACAATTGGAAGGTTTTTGTTTGTCTCCTTAAGCGTGCTTTCTAGTGTCATGTCCAGATTAGTTTTAAAGATGAGCCAAAGGGAATGTTTGTTTTACATTGGGCTTGTACCAATTTATCTCCCCCCTCCACCCCGCCATGATGGATTTAAAAAATGGTACTGTCATCAAGCCTGATATATCTAAGGCTACAATAAAGAGTAATGCGTGCTCTGTGTTTTAATTTTTTGGAGGGCTTAGAGAACTGCTGCTGAGGTATAACGGATGTTTCTGTGAGCTCTGATACTTTAATTGTAGCTAAGAGTTTTGAGTCTACTGGCTGTCCTCAGCTTAAAAAAACTGGCAAAAATATAAGTGTTGGTACAGCCAGTAGCAAAAGCAAGTGAAGACCAACCAGAATTTGATGTGGGCTGAGTAAAATCCCATTCCCTTTTAGCATCACAGCTTTCAGTTTCTCACTGTTTAGGAGGACATAATTTTCTTGGTCCACTGATTGTGATAGTCTTTCAGTCTAGAAAAAACTTTCATTGCTAGGTGAGGAAGACGGAGGAGGTAAAGGAAATGGCCAGAATTTTTGTCTTGACGTTCCTTATGTAGTACATTTTTAAAAATAAAATAAAATCCTGAAACCAGAACAAAAAACAAACCACAAAATCACAGACACCTGTCTATTTTTAATTTTAAAGATTATTTTAAGGTCATCTCTAGCAATCTCATGCCACAAGCCACTGGCTGTACCATCCCCTCTGCTAAGATGTATTGCCATAGCCCTGCTTTTCTGTAGGCACTAGGCTGTACAACTTGGTTTTCTTGCTTTCTAGTTGTTTACTAAGGAAGAGCTGAAGACACTGATTTGACTTCATAAAAGGAAGCCATTGGGGAGGGTCTCAGAAGACCACGGAGTATCTTGCTGATGTTGTATGCAGGTGAAAAGCAGGCATGTTATTTCTGGGAGGGGAAAGGAGTCTCCTGAACGCAGTGTTTAAATCCCTTATGCAGGAAGGGGAGCACACAAAGCTGGGGGAAGGCAGCTGATACGGGTGCCCATTGGGATCCAATGAGGGTGTCCCAATGAAGTGGCAGTGTGGTTTGGTCGTTAATTTAATAATCCCTCACCCCAAGCTTGCCCCCATGCTTCTTCTCTCACTCCTGTTAGCCCTTCCCCCTCTTTGGGAATCTGCAGTCCCGTTGGGGGGAGTAGGAAATTGCAGCCTGTGAACTGCACCCAGCAGCTTGTGGTGGTGGTTGCGGCTGCTGCTAAATCAGCCAGCTGAGCACCTGCTGTCTCCCCGCTAAGGGAACTGAGCAGCCAGCTATTTGTTGTTAAAGTGACATTGTCAGAATAAAAATGCTATTTTAAGCAGGCTCTTCCTTGCATTCCTGAATAATGCACTGGACTATTAAACTAAATGATATTTAAGAAATTGCATTGGTCTCCCATTTGCAGCCAGAGGGGATGGCCTTGAGCATCAGGTATGAATTACCTACGCGCCCTGCAACCACAACTTTGAATCCCAGCAGGCTTGACTTAGCCCTGTGTGCTGAGGTCGATAAATTGACTTCCATGCAGCTTATTATGTGGGGCTCTTTCAGATGTGACCTTATTAAAACCTGGAGTCCTCTCTGGACATTAACAATCCCATGGCTGTTTCCCTAAGTATAGGGGAGGGTGTTGCTGCAGTGTCCTTGACAAAAATCTCTTCCTTCCCCAAAATCTCCACTGAGAGGGACATGTGCTGGTCGTTCACCGAGCCTCAGACACGACTGCAGCATGTTACTGAGTGAACGAAATCTTCTGTGAGGGGCATCAAAAGCAGATCTCAGCCTCATGCTAGTGTAAGGGCTGAGGCTCATAGCAGGGAGGCTCTTCCCTGAAAGAGAGTTGTGTACAACACTTGATTACATTGTATTGTTGGTGAGATTCCTGTTTTTCATTAAAAAATAAAAAAAAAATAAAAATCCTAGCTCTATCTAGCCAGCTGTTGTATCATTTCATAACCTCAGACTGTTCCTTCCCTCCTCCTGACCTATCGGTTCGTTTTTGTAGTGCCCTCAGAGCTGCTGCCTTCTCTGTCTCCTCTTGAACTTCCTACCCCCATTCTTCATATGCTTGGCCACAAGTCAACATTGAAAAGCTTGTGTGCTCAGATGGGAGTTCAAAACTGCTATGAGATATTTAATATGTGGAAGACAAAACTGACTTGCTACAGACATGCAGGAAAGAGAAGGGAGTGACCCAGCATCCTAGGCTGAGGCTCGAGCTAGCGCCTGCTCTTTTCTCCCTTGCCTGCCAGCCTCCCAAGAAAGTTGGAGGTTTCTGCCAGTGCGACATCTCTGCTCCTGCTTATCTTCCCGTGCTCTTTTTTCCTGGCCTTTTTCTTTTTATCCTTGCTCGGAGCATCTTGGGTGGCATGCAAGTAGAGAACGGGCCTTTGTACCTGACACCAGCTCTTTTGTCAGGAGGGAAAGATGAGCACCGTGGTTAGGGCACTGTCCCTGGCTTTGGTTCCCCTGTTCAGATGCTCTTCTGTCTGCAAAATGGGGCTGTTGCAGCCCACAGGGCTAGAGGATGTGCGTGCTTACAGGCTGCAAAGCGCTTGACAGTGGGAGAGTGGAAGGCTGGGGATCGACAGCTGCAGAGCTGCCCCTGCCCTGCAGTAGCAAAGTGGAATTGGCACCTTGGGCTTCGCTGGGAAACGGAGTGTGAGCTAATAAAAGATCAGTTTCTAATCTTCTGTTTTTGGGGAAATGCTGAGCAGCAGCAGAAGTGCTGGAGCCGCTGATCTACAGATTGCTGTGGCTTGGCTTAGTCTTGTTTCACATTATAATGATTTTCTATGAGCTTGTGTGTGTGTGTGTGTTAATGAAGGCTTTGGTTCAGTACAGGCTGTTATTAGTGGACCTCAGTTTCTTGGTCTCTTTCACAAGCAAGTGAATTTTCCCAATGTCCTGCCTCTCTGTATGCACATGCATGCACATGTGTGTGCACTTGGGGATCTTTCAGGATGGAAAGTGCAGTGGAAATGTAAAATACTATAATTATGTGCAGTGTTCATTTCTATTTTTGCTGTGCAGTCAGCTTGGCAAGTGGAACTCTGTGTCTGGGCAGTCTCATATCTGATCTGATCTATTTGTCTGTGCTTTTTTGCATTGTGGTTTACAGCCCTGCAATTGAAACCTTCAAGATTACTTAAAGATGGAATGAGAGTGTGCTTCCATTGAGCTTTGTAAAGGCCATTTCTTCTAGTGCAAAATAATGGGCCTAAATGACTTGACAGTGCTCCTTTTAAATCCACCGCTTGGTTCCTGAGGGGGCGGGGGCGAGGAGGTAATGTATAGGTCTTACAGGAATAAAGCCAGTGTTTTGTGCTCCCCTGCGGCTCTGCAGCAGTAGCTCACTGACTGACCCTATTAGCAGAGTCGTGCTGTCATCGCGGGCAAGTCCAGTGTGTGGACAAGGAACTGAACTAAACAAATAGCGTGAAGTTCGGGGATGCAGTGAGGCTACAGCAGCGACTGCCAAGTAGGTAAAAAATGAAATGCTGGTGGGGAGGAAGGGATACTCCCTTATATCTTGGTGGTAAAAAAAATATGCAAGTCTTTCTGTCCAGTTTCCTTTGAAGGTACAGCTGTGGGAATGATAGGTCTGAGGAGTTCTCGTGCAGGCAACGCCATGCAGCACTGTAGAAAGGCAGGTGGGGGGTACCAGAGGGTCTGGTCATTTGTCTGAGCTGCTCCTGAGCCTATGCACCAGCATTGCTGTTGGAGAAGCTGCAACTACTGCTGGAACCTCTTATGGATGAGAGGTAGAGCCGAGGCCTCAATCAATCGATTGTTAAAGATCCCACCACACTTTTCACAAGATGAGGGGACAATAACCTCGGTGTCCTGGCCAGATTCCAGTTCATTACTTTCTGCATGTCTAAAATTTCCCCTTCCCCTCCCCCTGCCGTTTATCCTGCAGAAGTTATCGTTCACTTCCTCTCCTAATGACTCACGGGTAATGCTGCTGGCACACAACTGATGCTTTATTTCATCCTGGTGATGAGGGAGTGATCCCTGTGATTTGGGGTCTTTGGGCTGAAAGAGGTGCTATGGAAACACAAAGGTGTTTGGAGTATACACATACATACAAAAAGTGCTGCTGGTTACTGTTCCCTTCAGCTGCCGTTTCAGAACAGGTAAACAGGTTTTCCAGCTGCATCTTCCAGCTAAATCCAAATCATAAATGCGCGTCTGTGTCTTCAGTGTGTGTGTGTGTGTGCGCACAAGCCTGTCTCTTCCCCCCCTTCCGTCTTGGAACAAGAAGAATGTGTCAAGCCCTCTGGCTGCAATCCAGGACTCTCCGTGGAACTATAAATCGACCCGTCAGGGAGGGGGAAAGAGATTAACGTTGGCCGTCTTCATTAGTGAGTCCCCAGAGGAAACTGGGTCTGCCATGAGCCGTGAATGAGACCAGCTGAGAGAGGAGGGGGAGAGTTTGCGGTTTTTATCACTGCCTCCAGAGACCCTGGAGGAGTGGAGGAAAAGAGTGTGATAGGGATGGGAGGATGTAAAATGAAGGAAGACGGCGCTTTCCAGCACATCGCTCGCTCCCTCATTGGAGGGCAGGTAGCTGGTTGCTGCTCCTCCGCGCCAATCCCTGACCCGTGAGCCCATGTGTGTGGCTGGAGTACTTGGCATGCTAATTGGGAGCAGAGAGGAGCGAGCCCAGTGGCAGTGCAATGCCCTGCCATGCTAAACAAGTGCCGGTAATTGCGTTCAAGGTACTTTCATTATGTCAGATTTTTCACAGAACCAGAAAAGTGCATTTATCACGAGCGGCATAATTCTTCTTGGGCATTGCTCGGGGTGTGTGTGTGCTTAATTCCCTGCCTCCCCTCTCCCTCCCAGAAAGATGAAAGTAATTCTTGCCTATGTTTCATTCTCACTTGCATGCTGATTTTTACAAATAGCTTCTTTGAGCTTCAAACAACAATCCCTTTCTTCCTCACTCTTGTTTATTGTATATGTTTGCACTGCAGACTCATGCAAACACATGCATGCACTAATGCACACGTGTGCTAATTGTTGTTTTTCCAGGCTGAAGGAGGGTATGGAGGCTGCAACTACAGCTGGTAACGTTTCAGGTTCCCTTGTAAAGTCCCCGAGAGCCTGGATTGTGGTGGTGCTCCTACCAGTAAAATCTGGTTTAAGCTGGTAGTTGTCTTCCCCCCCCTGCTTCTTGCAGTGAGTGACGCAGGCTCGACAGCTCCAGATAGTGATGCTCTTTATTCACGGAGCAAGCATCACACACATATCGTGGCAATACCAGCTATGAACGCACACTGTTCCTACCAGGGTACCTAGACGTGACCTGAAGGGACCGGGAAGAGGGAGGCTTCTTGTCTGTGCCTATGTGGTCCTTGTCACCTCTGCAGCATGACAACAAGAGAACCAATTAGTGTCAGTTGTGGTGGCGGTTCTTACTGATGGGGACACAGACTCAGCTAAGATGTGAACTGAGACATCATATGTCTTCCCGCTCTGCCTCCCTGCAGGTCTCTGAGGTTGGGGAGTCACACTTGGGAGCAAGGGAGCTCTTGGGAAATACAGCAAGTGCCTGCAGCCACTCCGGTTGCTGGAGGTGTGAGAGACCTTTGCAGGCAGTTGCAGTTACTGATCTGCCTGGCAAAGATCTCTGCTAAAACTTGTTGTCCTCTTCTCCCTCCCCTCCTCACTGCCATGTTTTTGTTCTCTTGCTGTTTTCCCCTTAGACAACTTACTGCCCTCAATATGTGCACAGCTTCCCTTCTCTGCTCTACCTTGATATCCGTAGTCCTTTGTAAAATACAGTGCAAGGCTTTGCCTTTGCCTTTAGGCGCCCCACCAGTGCGTAGACACCTCTGCTGTGGAATTTGTCAGCTTCTTGAAATTGTTTTCTAACTAGCACTTGCAACACAGCTGTGACTTGTGGTTCTAGGCAGTTAGTATTTACTAAGTTAAATGATGCTCCTTGGTAGTAAGTAAAAGTAATAATCCATTTTGCTGATATTGATAACAGGTTTTTTTTAATGTTTTCTTTTGTAAAGACCAACCCATAGCTTATAGGTCCCTAGCTTTAGGTGTTTGCATGCAGAACTGGAAAAAAACTAGTAATATTTGGAGTAGAAATGTGGGCAGAAAGGCGAACAGAAAGCTGGGGGAAAGGAGCTGCTGTTGATGTGAAAGGAGAGTACTACTAGTGCTAAAAAGTGGCATTAGTGAGTCAGCCCCAGAGTTGGTCTAAAAGCCAGGAGCCAGGAATCCTGTTGCTTCCTAGTTCCCTTTTACCCCTCTCACTGTTCCCAGCTGAGGAGCACACACAGATGTTTTGTCATACCTTGGAAGGAGAAGAAATAAATGATGATGAGTAGAAGGGTAACTGCACTACGGTGTGTCATAACACACCACCAGCTGCAGTGTCACTCATGAACAAGCTGATGGATGTTATTTACTCCATGATCCGGAGGGAAGACGCCACCTTTGCTGACACCCACCTCTGAGCAGTGTGAGAGCTCTGCACTGAGAGCAGTACTGTCATCTGCAGCAGCAAAATCCCCCTTTTCCCTGTGCAGTTGGATGCCCTTTGGAAACCTCCCGTTCAAGCCTGATCCTGCTTAGCTTGTGGTGTGGCCTGGGGTGGTTCGGTCTGTGAGGTGATCCACTACTGGCCAGGGTGGAGATCTCTGCTCCTGGGGGACCTCTGTCCTGGTGGAAGAGTGGAGGAGGGACAAGGGGAATACAGCTTGCTGTGGGGGAGAAGTGCTGCGGTAGATTAAAGCAGCTGCTGAGGGACTACTCCAGTGAAGCTTGAAATCAGATTGTTTGACAAACATCATGTTAGAAGCACCTGGCTGGTTCTGTTTGCCCCACAGCTCCCTACCTCAGAGAGAAAACAAGGATTTTCACTGCTCCAGAATCGCTTTACTCTTCCCACTTCCCTTCCCTCTCTATGCCCCACAGGGCAGATTGCCTGCCTGCAGTGAACCATGGGTGTCTGCTGGAGATGGAGGGTGGTAGCAGGCTTTGGGGAACCCTCACCCTGATGGCATCCCCCTATCTGTGAGAGACAGAGAGTTTATGGAGAGGTGGGTTTGTTTGGTATGATTTTATTTTATTTTTTCCAGCTCTGATTTTTGTTCTGCCTCATTTGCATATTGTGTTTTTTTCCAAGCCTCTGCATCTCCTTTCTTCCTCCTTTTTTTTTTTTTTAATTCTCTTCTCTCTGCTAAAGATTGCTCCCTAACTCTCAAATGTCCCTCCCCCGCCTCACTCCCCCCCACTGCATTTCTCTTTCATCCTTTGTTCTTGATTGCTTGTGCCCGGGAGCAAAGAAAGGAAAAGGAAAGGATACCATCTCTCTGTGAAATACAGGAGAGAGGCAGGCAGGCAGGCAAAGTTGTGAGCCTGGCAGAGTGAGACTGAATCCATCTCAGGAACGCGCCACGCGCCTTCAACACACAGGATTCACCTCCTCCATTACGCTTGCCATGCCACGCAATGTGCTGTGGTCCTGCCAGCTTTGGATGGGACTCCCCTGCAGAAATGTTGCTTTTGGCGTCTGCTGCCTTGGGGGAATGAAATGGGGATCAGGGATGGACCAAAATCGCCTGCTGTGCCAGCCTAGATTACTAACAGGGTCCTGTGCACAGTCCCCTCCCGGTCCTGGTCCCACTGTGAATCTGCTGTGTCTCTCTCATGCAGGAGTGTAGGTAATCATCTGAAATGTGTGCGCATGCTGGCTGATACATCACATCTTCTCTTTCCTTCCATCTCCTCTCCCCCTGCATCAGCAGTGCTGCCATAATCTCTCAAAATCAACAGGCCATTACAGTCTGATGTAACTCAATGAGTACTCTGAGACAGAAATCCTGCAGTGTACTTAAAAATCCTAATGTAGAAACACAGTGCTGTCCTGCATTCTCTCTCCACCTCGCTTCCTCATTTCTAGTGTAAAATCAGCATTGTTCTGTGTCTGCACACAGGTTTTTAGCAGAGTGGATTGCTAGGCTCCAACTGGCCTTTTATTCTCTTTCAGCTCCCAGAATCTCAAATACAGAGTCTGATCTCTTCCTCCCCCCCCCAGCCTTCTTCCTTTTTTCCATTAGATTTTTGGAGCGGTGACTTTCAGCTCGTGTCTTGGGAGAGTGGAGGTCACAGAGACCTCGCAGAGGCCCTCTGTTTCGTCCGCCTTTACCTGTCTGGCCTGTCCCTCGCCAGTGGAACACATGCTTTTGTTGATTAGACCCTGTGGGTGGGCAGTTCAGGTGAAGATGGGCCATGCTGCGTTTTGCACAGCAGAAATGTCTTTCTGCTGTTTGCCTTGTTTACCTCGAAGAGCTTTATCTTAGATGTAGCACTACATTTCAATCCTTCTTCTTAGTCCCCTTGACCAAGTTTTTGTTGTAAGCCATGTTTCTGCCTGTGAGGACTGTGATCTGTAAGTCTTATTGGGAAGGCGCATCTGCTCTCCTGGTGTTTGCAGGTTATTCTTATTTCTCGTAGGACTCTTCTGCATCTGAGACCTCGGTTGCAGGTCGATGGGGTAGCCGAAACTTCAATGTCATATCCCACAGAACTGGATTTTTTAATGATTATTTTGGTTATATACATGAATGATGGACAAAATTGAGTGAGAGGCTTGCTGTATGAATCGCATCTACTGTCAATGGTTCTTCCAAGCCTGTCAGCGTGGCACTTGCTGGGAGGATGTGGGGTATCACGGGTTGTGTGTTGCTGCTCTATCAGTGATGAGGTGCTGTTAGTTCTCCTTTCTCACCTGGCCTGAGAAAGAGCATAAATGAGTTGCCCGAAGTGGAGTTACAAAACTGTATGCCAGAAGACACTGTACTGCGTAGCTCCTCTCCAGCCTGCCTGCAGTTTGAAGACAGGCATTGAACTGCTCATCAAAACCTGTAAGGTAAGCTACATCCTGAGATGTAGAGAAAACGGTTTTGCTGTCTTGGATCCTGTGCACGATGCTGGTGACTTGGTCCCCTTCAAGATCAGTCTGTCTTTTGCTTCTGTGGTCCACTGATGTTGACTGATCGCAGGCAGATGACCAATACAAAAGAGCTGGCAGAGATGCACGATTTTCATTAGCTGTCAAAAAGAAGCGAGCAATTAGCAGAATCTCTTACCTCTTCTGCCTTCAGGCTGAATCCAAACCTCTCATTTATGGCAAGAGTAACAATGGCAGGTTAGTGATGAAGTCTCTTGTTCAGACGAACTATTTGGGGTTCTTGCCAGTGGCAAAAACATCGGTTTTAACCAGGTAGCTAATCACCCAAAACTTTCCTGTCATGGGGGTGGGTCCTTGGATATCACAGTGGAACTGAAGAAGCGTGGTCTTTGCTTCATGCCTATAGTAGCGTAAGGTGCCAGAGGCACATACCACACTGCTTGGACCACTGACCCGTTTGGTCTGATATGCTGTCTTGAATGCTGGAGCTGGCCGTGATGCTGGAGCTGAGACCAAGTGTTGGTTGGAAAGTGAAGAACAACTTCGCTGTGGCTGGTTTGGAGCAATGAACCTGAGACAGAAGCTGCTTCTTTATGTCTCCGACAGTTGGCTTTATTATATTTTGAAATGTGAGGGTCTGTACTAGTTTATAACTGATTTCCTGTCTGATACCACTGTGGATGTTTTTATTATCCTTAGAAAAGGCTAATCAAATTAAGATACTGGCCAGTTTTTTTCTGGACTGTCAAAGCAACTATCCTTTGTGCTTCTATCCTGTGGCTGCAGAGGCTGTGATTTGGCAAGGCCTCCTCTTGGATGGTGCCTGCACCTAAGAAACTTCACTTGTTCTCCATGTCCAGGTATCCAGGGAACCTCATGCCAGAATTGCAGGCACTGGCGATGAAAATGAGGGACCCCTCTGTTCATACTTATCCATACATCCAGCCAAGGTGTTTTATAGCTTACTGTCCAGTGGTCCCAGTGAGAGCATTACAGATGCTCGAGTAGCTTGAGCTTCCTTTTTCCTTTACTTTCCCTTCTCTTCACCCCCCTACCTTGCAATCCTTTAGAGCAGCTTCTTCTCTGGCTTCCTCTGAAATCTGTCCTCTGGTATAGAAAGCTCCTGTACCTTTTCCTCTGGAAAAGACTTGCTGACCATCTCTGTTTTGTCAGTTCTCTCTCACATTCCTCATTTCATCTGAAAACACTTGCTTTTCCCTCTCTTGTCCCTCTTAGTGTTTCTCTTCTCTTTCCGTTTTAGATATGAGTACTTGCGCCAGTTGGGAATATTGATTAAATGGGGTTTTTTGTTCTTTGGAAAGCATTAGTTTAAACAGTAATAAGTGTCTAAGACACAGCATTTCATAGAAGTTTCACAGGGAAAGGAATGCAGTGTTGTCCAGCTGCCCAGAATATCCCCTAGCCTGCTGGCTTAAAGCTCCTCCTCTGAGCTAGAGCAAGGGTTTGTGCCCGAGGTGGCAGACAGAGCGTTTTTTTGGTGGTTGTCCTTACTGAAACAAATCCTGCTTCCCAGTCACGCCTGGGGACAGCATGATGGGGTGGAGGGAGCACCAGTGGCTGTGTAAACTGTAAACCGGCTTTGTCACCAGCAGCCAGGATCCAGCTGTGCCTTTGGGCCGTTCCGTGAGGAGGGGAGGAGAGGCTTGTTTTGGTTTGTGTTTTGTTTCCTTAAAGCTTTGAAAAGGCATGTGATCTACTGCAGTGTAATTAAGGCATTCTTACATCTGTTTGACTTTGGAAGCCAGTGTGCGGTAAGTTTTTCCTGGAAAATGCCTTCAAACGGCGTTGGAGGGTAAAAGGGCAGGACTGGGTGGCAAGTTATAGAATGATAGAATCATAGAACTGTTTAGGTTGGAAAAGACCTTTAAGATCATCTAGTCCAACCATTGACCCTACTCTACCAGGTCTGCCACTAAACCATGTCTCTAAGCACCACATCTACACGACTTTTAAACACCTCTAGGGATGGTGACTCAACCACCTCCCTAGGCAGCCTGTTCCGATGTTTGATAACTCTTTCAGTGAAAAATTTTTTCCTAATGTCTAGCCTAAACCTCCCCTGGCGCAATTTGAACCTGTTTCCTCTTGTCCTATCACTAGTTACTTGGGAGAAGAGACCAGCTCCCATCTCACTACAACCTCCTTTCAGGTAGTTGTAGAGAGCAATAAGGTCTCCCCTCAGCCTTCTCTTCTCCAGACTAAACAATTCTAATTCCTTCAGCCGCTCCTCATAAGACATGTTCTCCAGACCCCTCACCAGCTTTGTTGCCCTTCTCTGGACATGCTCCAGCACCTCAATGTCCCTCCTATACTGTGGCGCCCAAAACTGAACACAGTACTCAAGCTGCGGCCTCACCAGCGCTGAGTACAGGGTGGTGATCGCTTCCCTACTCCTGCTGGCCACACTATTCGTGATACAGGCCAAGATGCCATTGGCCTTCTTGGCTACCTGGGCGCACTGCTGGCTCATGTTCAGCCGGCTGTCCACCAGGACCCCCAGATCGTTTTCTGCCAGGCAGCTTTCCAGCCACTCCTCCCCAAGCCTGTAGCGTTGCATGGGGTACCTGATCCAGGTACTTGTTGATATGATGCACTAAGTAATCACTTGTCAAGCTGCAGGTTTGTATTAAGTGGTACTGGCAGTGTTGTGGATGCGGTATCATTTACAACACGTACAGCTCAAGGAAAGGAGAGAAGGTATGCCATAACACCGGAGGGAACATGGTGGACAAGGACTCAACATGCCATGGTTCAAACCCAAGCTTGCCTCTACTGACGATGTTGTTTAGCTTCTGTACATCTGCAGAAGAGCATGCGCCCTAGGGCTCCTCTTTGTAAGCTATGGCCGTGGGCGTCTGACAAGGAAAGCAGGAATTAGGCTTGAACCCCTTCCGACTGAGCTGAGGGAAGGGAAGCAGATGGATAAACCCGAATGGAAGCAGGCTTGTGTTTAATCTGTACTGTTCGCAATTTGGAGTTGAAATCTACGGCTCCGAGATGAGGCAGTGTTGGGGTTTGGGTTGCAGGTTTCAGGGTATTTATATGGGCATGGCTTTGTGGTGGGTTAAAGTAGATACAGAGCAGCACAGTTGCCAAATAGAATGGACCCAGTTGCCTCCCACGTTCCTTGTTACTGCTGCAAGTGTACTGTGGTAAACGAACCTAGTAAAACCATCATTTTTCAGTCAGATATAATTGGGGAAATGTGCTGGGGGAGGGAGGGAAGAGGCAGGAGGGGCCTGATTGCCCCTCTCAGCAGAAGTAAGGACTTGGATTTTCTTGTGTTATCCAACAACATGTTTTCAGCTTATTTAGATAGCTCGTCTGCCTCTACCCTTTGCCCTCTTATGTTATTCCCATTTAATAGTATTTCCCAACTTCATGAGGGTGTGATGAGGGTATCGCAGGCTGTGAAGTGATCAGATGCAACATGCATGTATGTGTATGCATGTGCAAGAGAGAGAGAGACCTAAGGTAATCACCTCCTCTGGCAAAACCTCTGGGGGGCAAGAACTGGCATTGGCAAGGGCTGCTGATGGGAGGGAGCAGGCTGCCTTGGCATGGCCAGGTCCAGGCAGAGCTTTCCAACAGGTGCCCAACCCGGTTGTGTTGTGCTGACCGTGCCTGATTCAGCCAAGCACTCGCCTGGGTGGCATTTTGCAGTTTGTCTGTAACAAAATAGCACCAGAGCGCTGCCGCCCATCAATTCTGAAACTAAAGGGGGTGGCAGCAGTGGGCAGAAACCTATTGATCGTGCTGTAAATCAGAAGGCTGAGGGAAAAAGCCCAATTCCCAGGAAAATTGCAGGTCCGTCTCTCACCTGCTGCAGGCAGAAGAGTCTTTCTGCTGCCTCCTCTGGGCACGCTCAACATCAGTACTTAAATCTTTTGTGTAGAGGGACAATTGTTAGTCCAGGATCTAAGATCAGTGCTAATTCTTTCCATATTTTGTGCAGGGAAATGATGGGATTTCAGCAGGGCTGAATTAGGTCTGATAACAACGCTAGAAGGTTCAGCCTTGCTTGAAAAGTAAGCCCAAAGAGAAATGGGACAAGTGAGCTACTAGAGCTAGTGTGAGCCGGTGTAGAAAGGAGGCAGAACTTGATGCCTCTGCTTTTGGGATTGGTGCCTGTTTTTGCAGCAGAAGACAAAGATCTGTGCCATAAGATTGCCCTGCTCCCTTTTGCAAGCAGTGGGCTCTGCCCCTTTGTGCCCCAGGGGTCACCTGGCTTTGGGAATGGAAAGCTGGAGAACTTCCCTGGTGTGAGTCTGCAAAAGGAGATGGAGAGCTCCAGGAAGAGCGAAGGTGTTGCTTTGGGGTGGGGTGTGACCAAATTAACATGGGACAGAAATGGGAGCCAGTGCCGGGCCTGGAGAACACAGTGGAATTAGAGATTAGGGGATGCAATGAATTGCTGGGCAGGAGATGGACAGATGGAGAGAGATCTTGGAGGAGGTCCCAAAATTGCCCTATTTAGTGCATTTGGGAGAGTCATCACTCTTCGCATCACACATATGTTTTGGGAATGGGCCAGGGGAGGTTTCAACAAAATCAGAATCACAATCTCAGCTTTCAGAAAAAAAAAAAAAACAACCAAAACCAAAACACAAAAAAACCCCACCCAAACAAAACTAGACTCATTATTTTGGGGTCATTTTTATATGCATTGAGAAGCTTTTTTAAAAAAAAATAAAAATCTGTTAACTGTTAGTACCTCTTGGTTTTCTTACCCTTCCATTCTAAAAGGGAGTTTTTGCCAGGCTCTGGATCAAGTAGAGTTTCACATAGATTCAGGACAGATGTAGAGGCAACCTGGGAAAAGTGGAATGGCAGGAAATTATGTTGGTCACAACTGAAATGCTCAGCACAGCCAAAGCACTTGAGCTAGTGAACCTTTTTTACAGCACGTGTTGCCCCTGTGCCATAGATTGTTAATTTTTTTTTACTGGGAGCAGATGGGAGAAAACCTCTGGGGATGGGATATTTCTCCTGTGACTGAAGAAGAGCGTGCACATGCTCCAGAGCGAGGAGAGTCACACCTCTTGCTTTGCATACGTCTGGGTTAGCAGGAAAGCTCCGTGAGGATAATGGCTATACTGGATCCATGTTTGCTTAAGGTGCTGAGGGATGCTGAGGTCAGACAAGCTTCCTCTGCTGCAGTGGGGAACTGTTATAATAAGTACTGTTTCTGCTGTTACAGGCCACACAACGACGAGATATTTATTAGGCTAATGAGCAAATTATAATTCAAAGCTTCAGGATGAACAAAAAAAGAAATGTATGTTAGCTCCCAACTGGTAATGGTTGTAGCATCAGAGTCACGGAATTCTTGAATTTCAAAGTTTTCCCAAGTGACCAGCACTTGGATGAGATGCAGCTATATATTGAGTATGCGGTTATATTCTTAAACTTAGAAATGTGTGTGTGCGTTGTGGTCACAATATAGAAAATGAGGGAAAAAGCAACCTTACTTCATTTCCTGCCTTTTTCTATGTGAATTCTCATTCATAAAGCACAGAGAAGGGATATTTTTGTATGATGTTTCCTAGGGGATTTTTTTTTTCCCCTGCTAAAAGAAAATGCAGAAAACTTTGGCCATGCATTCAAATGCAGCTGTGTTTGGTTTGTGGTGTAGAGGCCTAAGTGTGCAGTAGGACATGACCTGCCTAGTGTACCTGTTTTGTATCACCTCCTTAATCGGGGTGTGTGTGTGTGTGTGTGTAAACTATATTGACCTGCTATCCAAAGGCAGTTTGGGATTACAGTTTATCTGGGCTGAATTCAAATGGTGGCCTCAAGGAGAAACGCTCTTTAATCATTTGAGCTGGACGCTGCCTGAGTTTTGGAATCTTGCAAATATGTTGGCATTTATGTAATAAACACAAACTTTTAAGAGTGTTCCTTTTCCTTGAGGAACTCTTGACTTCATAACCTTTTATTGTGAGCTGGTTGTTAGGGCTGAGAATTTGCCACTGACTCCCTCTCCCCACCCCAAAACAAACAAATAAATAGAACCATATGTAGTTGACTTCATCCTCCAAACAGCCTCTTAGGCTACTTCCCTATGAAATCAACAGCTTTTTTTTTTTTT
>VYXH01008574.1:311804-330719 GCA_013397275.1 Burhinus bistriatus
TTTTTGCCTTGCAAGTTTTGAGACATGCCAGACCACTGTAGGCTGTGTGGAGAAGGAAGATGTTAGCCCTGGCGATGGCTCTTAAGTCAGCTGTCAGCTTAATCCAAAGTATCAGTCATTTTCTCATAGCTAAAGTCACTGCAACATGTTTTTCTTGCCTCGTTCCCTGTGTGAAATGAGCTGCTGTAGCAAAGGGGTTTTAAAGACATTCTTTGTTGTTTGTTGTTTTGTTGTTTTTTGTTTTTTTTTTCCAAAATAGAAACATTTAATCATCTTTTTAATGATACTTCTCAATGTACAGCCAACAGCGATTATTTTTTTCAGTGGCTGTTTCTGGTTTAGACTTGGCATAAATCTGTTTCGATTTGTCAATGGTGCGATCCAGTTCTAGACGATGAAGTGACCTGAGTACAGATCAGTCTGATTCTGTGTTTTATTCCGGCTGATACTACTGAATTCCCATGTGGTCTTTGCTCAGTCACTTATAAATTTATCTTTTATTTCCATTAGCTTTGAAATCAGGGTAGCTCCTGGTAAATCTCAAAAGGTTTTGTGGCTGTTTAATTCAGTTGATATTGGTAGAGCATGCACCAGATCCTACTATTAGAGAACGAGGGAGGCACTCTGTGAACCAGCAGAATTAAGGTAAGAGCATGAAGGGACACAAAGGGACCAGTGACGGAAAAAGAAGAAGAGGAAGTTCTGACCAAGGGGTACCGGAGGGAAGTTGGTGTTGAGCTGCAGGGAATGTGGAGGGCTACGCAAAAGGGTGAGAGGAAAGGAGATGCTGCAGCTTAAAGAAGGAAAGGAAGTGGAGCACAATGAAAGCAGTCGTTTTTAGAAAGGTGGGTTGAGTCAAGGAGTTGGAAGAGAGAAAAGGGAGGAAATACGGAAAAAGGTTCGTTCAATTCAATTAGCTTTACAGGTTACATCTATTTGATTTTTACTTTTGAGGCACTACCCTATGTTTCTACACTTTGCTTTAATGATGCTTTGTTTTGTAAGCATCTGACCACTCTAAATCATGTTAAATAATTTTGAGTAGGAAGACCTCTAAAATTTGCTCCTGAGGTCATATGGTGTCTGATAGCACCCTCCTTTCCCCAGGAGATAGCCCCTCGAATTCTTAAAAGCATTAATGGCTTGGGACAGTCCCCTGCCAGTTTGTCTTGGTGGCTTTCAAATTGTTGTCCTGTCTTGTAGATGAGAACTTCCTAACATGTAAAGCATTTAAGAATGTCAACAAAAAGTAACTATGGAAAGATCCTTGTCTGTGCATTTTTTTTTTTCCTTTTACTCTTTAGGGAGTAATGTGCCTGATTTCAGACTGTGCCTGATAACGCCTCTGGTTTTGTTTGTTGGGCCTCAGTGGTGGTTGCCTTTTTTCCAGTACTCACAAGTCTGCATGTGAGGAAGGAGCGGTGAGGAGAAGGGGTGCAGCAGGGTTGGTTTGCAATGATTTGTTTTGGGAAATAAGAGGGAGGTGGCCGATGTTGGTCTGAAATGAGGGGGCTGGGGGGTGCTGCTGCTCCTATTGTTCTGCCAGACAGCATGGGTCGGGCACAAAGCAACTGATTTTCAAAATTAATGCTTAAAACTTCCCATTTTGAAAGATACCAATTTAAAAAATAATGAAGCACAATAAGAAACATTGAGACCGGTACTTTAAAAGTACCTGAAGATAGATTAATCACTTGAAAATTCTCCCAGTAAAAATATTTGTATTTTCTCTCACTGGACCAGTATGTTGAAGCACAACCTTTGGGTCTCGCAGAAGCTTCTGCAGTGACTAATTAGGCAGTGGAAAAGCAGAGAAATCACTTCACCTCTGACCACAGCACTAGTTAAAAAAGTTGTGGAAAATGTAGGCAACTGCTGCAATCCTGGGCTATAAGAGGGGGTGGAGATAAAGGGGCTACCTTCCCCAGGGCTCCAGTTGGTGTTGCATTGACTAGCAGCACTCATAACTGCTTCTGCTAGGATTAATCAGGAGGAGAGACTTGTTCCTTAATGCATGATGGTCATCTGTAGGAGCCAAAAGAGACTTTCTGGGCATCCTGCAGCCACCCATCACAGCAACGTGGGATGGGGCAGGCACTTGTGCTGCTGGTGGTGTCAGGCAGCGGCTGCCAGCAGGATGCGGCATCCCAGGTGGGATGGACCAAAGGTCCCGCTGGACACAGCAGCTCCCGTGTTGGGCTTTTATCTTGTCCTTTGCCGTCAGCTCATCTCCTTCAGATGGTGACAGCCCTGTGAAGTCTTCCAGGAGCCGCAGCATTTGTCTCCCTTGAAACTTGGGAGGGCAGGGGATGGGGGAGGGAGGGGATTGGGGTTTTTTTTTCTTGTTTTAGGCTTTTATTTGCCTGGGGCTTTTTCCCTGGTGAGTGCACAGCTCAGTATTTCAGGCTGGTTTTTGCCTTCAAGAAATTCCTATGAAACGATCAGAGGATTTGAGGGTCTGTGAGATGCTTCTGTATTTTGAGTCCTAATCACTTAGGTGAAAAAGAATAAGTAAATTATATATTGAACCGCTAACTGGTGCTGAGGCCTGGTGGTTTCCATGGCAACCAGGCTGGAAATAGCTGCCTGTGACATCACCAGCACGGCACAGGTAGAGTCGCATCCCGCCGTCGTTTCCCCCTGAAGAAGTGAGTGCAGCGCAAACACCTTGACATTGCAATTAACATATGCAAATATCCCAGCCACCCTGGGGTATCTGTCCATCGCTGGGGTACGCCGAGTTCACTGCACACGCGGGAGAAATCTCGGGGCCCTCTTGCAGGTACTAAGGGAGGCTGGATCTCCCCACCCCACACCTGCCCTCTCCGCGTTGCCCACATTGGGGTGCGGAGCCGTGGGGTGAGTGAGGCCTTTCAGCCCTGCATCCGGGTTGGGGGGCTCAGGTCTTCTCCTCTGGTGGCCGGTGATGCCCCAGTTGCTGGAGTTGCTCCTCTAATTCATCTTACAGCTGCAGTGTTGCACGTGAGAGGGGAGAGATTTCTAAACAGCTCAGCTTGGACACCATTTCTTCTTTCTGGAGATGGATAAAAGACTTGGTAGGTTTGGTTTTGGTCTTCCCACTCCCCCATCCCCCCTCCCTGCCCAGTTTGGTTGGTGTATTGTTTGTTTGTTTGTTTTGTTGTTTTCTGGAGGATTTGGTTTTATTTTCCCTTTCTCTTTTATCTTTGAGATGCCAGGAATGTAAACTCTGGTCTTTTCTGGCATTGCTGAAGGACAAGTGGGAGGTGTAAATGAATCTATGAATGTGAACATTTAAAACCTTAATTGAAGGGGTGAATGTGGTGAATCTTTAACAAAGGCCTTCTCTACTCAAAATATTAATTACTTGTTGAAGTAAATACATTTTAAGCAAAACAAACAACCAGCCTGATTCAGCATGGCTATTTGATGATCCTTATAGAGTCACGAATGGAGGTTCTGCCTGAAGCCTCTTGCACTGTACTGTACTGTAGGTACAGGTGTGTCACGCTCCTTTGTGACAGGGACTGTCCCACGATGAAGCCTGGGTAGACAATGGCAAGGTAGAAGTGAAGAGTAAGTCGCCGTTCAGCTGTGGAATTGAATATCCTTTAGCCAGCAACCACAAAACAAACCACCCTACTGATCTGATTACCTACCTCTACGCATGATCAAAACACAGTAGATGTGATACTTCCTTCCATGCTTTTTCTGGTGCTTGCGTTCAATTTAGTTTTAGCTGTCCCGAGTGATTGCATTTCCAATGTTTTCCTGAGAAGATGAGACCATATGCTTCCCTGTTAAGGTGATTTGTCCTCTTTTCCCCATGCAGCAACAGGCCTATGTTTTTCATTTCTTGGTTTCCACTGTATCTGAGCATAGTCCAGGGAGCGAATGATCCCATTTCTTGTTTGTGCCTGTCAGAGGTTTGTAGACAGTTCAGTTCCCAGCTCATTGGTCATTGCTTAGCAAGCTCTTCTATTTAGTCCTTGTGTTTGTAAATTGATTTCTGGCTCTTGGTAATGTACTTGCTCTTCTGCAGCCTTCTATTTTGCCATGAGTTTTTTTGAGCAGGTTTAACCCAGAATTAAATACCGGCTTTCAGGTATGGTTGCGACCAAAACAATATGAGGCTTGTCAGCTCTAGAGACTGCTAATAATACTGCAAGCACATGCAGCAAGCGCAGCTATTTGCTTGCAGCCGTGTGCACCTGTACATAGAAGTAGCTCTGTTACAAGAGTGTTCTCCAGGAGACTCCCCACCGATATCCTGCACCTCTTATGCCTGTATCATTGCAATGACTGTGAGCAGAAAATGCTGATGTTTCAGTTGTGATGGCTGGCTCTCTCAGGAAGGGTCTCATACTGTCTCTTCCGTTTGGTCAAAATAGATGCAGTCTGGATGATGTTTTACATTTAGATATAAATGCTTATCTGTTATATAGGTATAAAAACATTCAGTGTTTATAATGAGAAAAATGACACAGGGCACTGGATGGGGAGTTTTATTAGGTGCCGTGGCTCACTGAGTGTTGTTTGCAGATAGCATGCTGCACGGACCACCTGTATTATGCTTCACAGGCCAGCAGTGACCTGTGGACCACAGTTTGGGTGATGCTGTTCTAGGGCCTTATCTGTACTAGGAAAAAGAAGACAAATGATGCATAGTTTATCATCGCATTGTAAAGCTAAATGACATTGTGGGGTGGTGGTTTTTTTTTAATATCAGGAGTTGATTCTTGAGAGTGCTGCAGCTGTGTTTCTGCTGCCAGAGGTGAAATAACTGTCCTGATTTCATCAGTGTAGATGCAGATAAATGTACTTGGAGCTACAGGACACTCCTACCTTTATCATGTACCTCCTTTTGGAAGCATCTCCAAGTATTAGTAGCTCCTTTTTCCTTCTTTGGGTGGACTACTTCAAATCATTCGCATTGTTGTGCCTTCCAAGGGTTTTTTCTTCCCCAAATACCTGGTTTGTAGGCAGTGGCACCAAGAAGTGAATAGATATGAATATGAAAAATATGAAGATCTGCAAAACCTTACTGACTAAAGGGAAACCTTGCAATGCACTTCACTGCTGCCATCCCTAGTTAGCTGTGCTACCACTAGTGGTGAGGCAGAGGAGTTTGAGATCATCTGTGGCTCATTAGAGGCAACATCAGAATTTTGAAGAACTGAAAACCTACCACTCATGGCTTCTGAGCAGTCTTGAAAACCTGGTCTTTGTTTAGACACCTTACTGTTAGCTGAGCTTTTAGAAGATGCTTTCCCTATTTAGACCTGCAGTGATCAGGTATTGTTTGATGCATGAAGGACTACAATCAGCACTTCTGTCTTAAGGTGCCTACTGCTATGAACACTCATAGTGTTCCTCAGGGTTTTCTAACATCTCCTATCTTTCATGCATCTATCTTTCAGAAGGTGAAATCTTTGGGCCAAAAACGGACACAGTTTTGTCATATAGGTATATTGATAGGATGAGAAAGAACAGCACTGCTGAACGTTCCCGTCAGAGTCGTTGGCAAGTGCATCTGTCAGGAAGGATTCGGTGATGGGCAGTAGGATAATGAGCCACAGGGAAGTGGACTATGACTTTTCACTCCTTCTCACCTCTACTTTTCTCCCAGTTCACGAGGTCTTCACAAAAAGGAGAAGCTGCTACTACCGCTGCCTGCACAACACGTAGTTCTTAGTCTCTGCAGATGCTGTGTATAATATTTGTGCGGTGGTATTGCTTGGGAAGGGTGAAAGCTGAGAAGATATGGGTTTATTGTCTTTTATGCAGAGGCTTGCTCAGGTCTCAGTGGCTGCAATCTCCAGAATTAGATAGTTTGTGTTTGGAGTTAAGATATCATCAACGGGGCCTACTGGGGTGAACCAGCTGTTTGTGTACCCTAAAAATACCACTTTGTCTTTCCTCTGCCACAGGGTGGACGGGAGGGGGAAGAGGACTGAGTGCAGGGCTCAGGGAGTGAGAGGGACAGAGGGTGGGTGGGGAATGACCTTCAGGGAATGAGTCCAGCGGCTGGAACGAGTTGGCCCTGTTTAAAATGGCTGCTGCCGCATTCAAGGGGCCATTTTAAGTGCCTGTTATCCTACTCTCACTTAAGGGTGCAATTTGAATGAATGTGAAGCCAACAAAAATGTTAGATTCCAGTACAAATCTGTTCTGATTTGGGGATTCATCCGAGTCCCAACAATGCACAAAGTACTGCGGGATGAGAGGTGATATATTGTGGAAATGTAAGATATGAATTTTATATTTATTACTGACTTGGCAGGGTGCTTTTCACATCACCATTCTGGTACAATTTTGATTAGATTTTTATGCTGAGCATCGGAGAAACACTGCTCGTGTGTACGTAATTCTCTCTCCCTTTTGTGCTTCTCTTGTCTGATAAGGAGAACTCTGTGCTGATGAAAGAGACAGGGTTGACAGTCCTAGCACTGGAACGATACAGTTTAGACAATGCCAGTAAAAACTTCCTCTGCCAGTGTGGAGGACGTGTGTTGACACACAGCAGAAGGCCACTAGCAGTGGGAGGACCGGTAAGTTTCTGTGTCTTGCCCAGTTCCTGACCTCTGCAAGAGTTTGGAAGGGTGATGGTAGTTTCCATGATGTTGATGCGTAGGGGAACTTGTTCAGTGGTCCTTGGTCCCTGTGTTGCTCTCATTTGTCACAAATTGTTTTCTCATAAGGGATTTTGTTTACTCCCAGCATGTGCTGGCTCTGAACTAGCATTGAAAGCAGATAAAATTCATCTGCAGATGGAGTGCTGTCTGTTCCCTCACAGGTACTTGTTTTCATTAAATGGGTAGGCATCAGGAAAATACCCTTCTCTATAGACTACCATATAAAGTCAGAGTTTTGGGGTAGTGGTAAATCTGTTGTGTATATTTATATTTAGTTATTTATACAACTCTTGTCTTTTGTATAGAGCTTTCTACAAGCATTGATACATGTATTCCACCTTGCTTTGTGTCAAAACTAGTAGCATCCCCATTTTATAGCCTCATAAAGAATTGTGTTGTGTGTTTCAAGATGGTGCAGAAGGTCTGCATCAAAACTGGCAACTGAACCCAGACTTCTGGGATTCTCGGTTTGGTGTTCAATACCCAGGAAGAATGAGGGAGAAGGCAGGATGATTTTTGTGCTTATTTAAAGATATATTTACATACGTTTGTGTTGAATCTGCTTCTGGACATGAACAGCTTCAATGTGGCACTTTTCATTAGAATAATGGTCTTGAGAAGGGGCTTAAAAGGACAAAATGTAGTATTTTTTTGCATCTACACCACAAAAAGCATTGCAATTGTACCGCAGAAATGCGTTTGGCTTGTGGCATTTGGTGGAACCAAAAGGTTTGACTCAGTCTGATATTGGCAGAGCAAAAAGTATGAACAGACGATTGCCAGCAAGTTGATTTACCATGATGAGATTGTAAGTTGTCATCTGGGCTATAGTAGTTGACTCTATGATCCTTCTTCATTGCAATAAGAAGTAAAACATTTGCTTAAACCATCAGGAGGTTGGTTGGTTCAGTGTTACTGTGACTCAGCTGGCAAATGGTAACTTGTTAGTCATGGTAACTCAATTGCTTACTTCTGTGTTTGCATCTCTTGGACTGATTTTGGTGGGTAGCCATTGTCAATGGAAGGCAAGTGAAAGGAAACGCCTGGGAGTTACCTGGTTATAATCACGCTCTTCACCACTAGCCTGGATAGAATTAAATCTGCCTTCAGAGCTGCCGGCTGGTTGGAGAAAAGAAATGGAGAAGATTTGTCTGGGTCTAAGTTGCTGGCCTACTAAAGCAAATTTGTCACCCTTATCAGAGCTGTGAATTCTTATATTTAAAGTTCTGGCAACAAATGGGACGAGGCTTAAAGGTGGTGTTGCATGGATTAGTACTTCAGTCCCTACCCTCCCACAGCTGGAAGAGTGGTTCTTTGCAGCAAAGGTGGAGAACCTGTCCCTTGTTGAGAGCCAAGCTAGCCTCTTGAGCAGCCATGCATTAGCCCATACTTTTGCGTTATCCAGCAGTGATGTGTGAAGTCAGGTGGCTCCAGCCTACACAAAATGAACCTGTGGACTGTGCTCAGCCTCTGGGCTGCAGATCTTCTATCCGAGGTCTAAAACCTTAAATAGCCCATGATGAGGGTCGCCTCTCCAGGAGGAAATCTTGCTTGCAGCATAAAATCACCATGCACTTAAGCTTGTTTATGCAGGGAAGTTAGCATGCAGTAAGCTGGGGTGTGAGTTTATGGCTCTCTAGCTGTTCTGGACTATTTTGTGTGGGCATTTTTCATACGTAATTAAGAGCCGAGCTGCTCGCTCCAGTGGCATCAAGTAAAGAGTGGCTGCGGCATGCGCTGGTGTGCAGTGCCCGGCATGCTGTCCATTCAGAGCCTGGCTTATTGCCCCCTTGCCAGGGTGAACAAGCCCTTGGATAACTTTTGGTTCCTACAGGAGGCTCCCGCGGGATCAGAGCAGCAGCGAGGTGATGGGGTGGGCCAAGGAGCTGTGTGGCCAGCAGGGCTGTGCGCGCTGGACTAGACACAGCATGGCTTAAGTGTGCCATGCACAAGGCAGGAACATTAGTAATGCAAATGGAAAGCGCCTGTATGGGGAAGGGGGCAGTGTCCCGGCGAGCAGAAGCAAGGGGAGCCCTCGGATCCCGCTGGCTGCAGGTCGGTGGAGGGAGGAGGGAAGCAAGCGCTTCCCGCGGTGGAGCAGGAGCAGGAGCTGGCATCTGAGCAGCCTCACCTCTGCCCCGCCGGCTCTCGCTGGCCCTCCCTGGCTGCCTGCCGCCTCTCTCCGGCTGCCAGCCCCCTGCCTGCCGGCAGGCACCCCTTCCCCTGCCTGGGCTGGGAGCAGGGAGGTGAGAGGTGGGCTGCAGGGAGGACCAGCTCCCTCAGGCCCCCGATCCGCCCCGGCAGAGCAGCCGGCCTCCCCCTGGCTCCCCGTGTCAAGCGCGTGTTTAAGCTTGTGCTAGTCTCCTGGACACCTTCCCGGTGAGTTTTCCAGAGAATGACTACAGATGAAATGCAATTAGACACAGATGGACGGGGGGAGTGGGGGAGGGGTGGGAGACGAGCCGAGTTTGAAAATGGGGGGAGGGGAGCGATTAATTGCGAGGCCGTGAGGCAGACCGGCGCGTGCAAGAGAGAGATGTGTGCGGGGATCAGAGGTCCCCGCTGGGAGATGCTCGCTGGGCCGGGGCCGGGAACCTGAGGAGGTCTCTTTGCTCTCAACTGCTGCTGCCGCCGCTGTTGTGGTTGTTGGAGAGCCAGAGGGAAGCAGCAGGCGTGTCTCAGGGATGATTAATCATGTATGGCAGCAGTGAGGAAGGAGGACGCGGTGCGCACACAGAGACCAGCACCTCCCCTACCCCTGCGCGCCTTTGGCTCGCTGACAGCAATCTCTTCTGCTCTGAAATCCGGCCCCAGAGGAGGGCAGTCAGAGGGGGACCGTGTTTCGCCTGAGCCAGGAGACGGCTTCTTACCCACCCCATCCTCCGGGAGCTTTGAGACTCAAGAAACTTAAATCTCCTGGGTTTGAGGAAGAATGAAAAAAATGTGAAAGCGGGGAGTTGAGCTAGTCCAGGTGGGAGGAGAGGCAGACCTGACTGAAGGTTTAATTAGCGAGGAGCGTGGAAAAAATAAAAGTGGGTTTGGCAACAGCAGGCTCTGAGTCCTTCCCAGTTGGAGAGGTGGGGGACAGGGCACAGAGCAGTCCAGATTGGTGCAGGTGTCCCTTTGCCTCAGGACTTGTCAGCCTCCTCCTCTCCCTTCAGACCTCGCACTACCTGAAAAAAAAAAAAAAGAGATTTAAACATAAACTGGTTTCTGTTAGGGGAAAGGAATTTAGTTTTAAGTCTCCAGGACTGACTTTTTATTGCTTTGAAGGAAAGCTTAAGAACTAGAAAGCTGCTTTTTTGTGTGTGTGCACCATTTTTTGAGAGGTCAGAGTCCTGCACAAGGAGAGAACCAGAAGATAAGACTATGAGAAACTTCCAAAGTAGGAGACAGATGGTTAAACCAAGACTGCTACCAGGCATACAATTTTTAACCAGGCTTCCCAGTCTAATGGCCGTTACATGCAGTGGTCTGCATGTACATCTTCCCCTTGCAATTTCCCCTCGCAATTTCTCCTGCAAGTAGCTGAAAGTGTCCCCTTTTCTCTGCATCCCCCATCAAAGCTAAGGCAATATTCTTCCCACTGTCACTATAATTTACAGTGGATGATGTTGAAGTGTTCATGCTCTTTCCCCTTAACCTCAAAGACTCCCCTTTCATGGTCTGTTACTGTTCTTTTGGGGAGCTTTGGACTGAAGGAAGGTGTTCGATTACATTTTCCTGCCCCTTATTTTCCTCTGCCCAAGATTTGCTCAGACACTCTTAACTACAGTGCTGTCTCCTGTCACTGAGGTGGGATCTCTGAACTAATTTTTGTAGGGTTGCTTGGACGTGCTGCCTTTACATTTGTCTCTGCAAGATTGCTAGAGATTGTTATTTAATGCTTATAAACAGCTTCACGTTTTCAATGTGCCAGTTCCTCGTGCAGTGCAGAGTAGTAGCCAGAATCTGGAATGTACTTGTTTCTTTATTTTTCTCCTTTTTTTCTTAATTCTGATATTTAATGTGTAGCTAAGTAGTATTTCACAAAGCTAAATATTATCACAAAGAAGAGAGGGGTCGGGCATACAAATTGTTCAGAGGCAGGACTGGAGTGATTTTCTTGGACAGAGTTAAGCTCATTGTGAAACGCATGCTGCAGAGCTATAGAAAGCGAGGGTACTACCAGTGAGGTTGGAGGTACCCTTGCGGAGTTGTTTTGGGATCCCTGGATTAAAAAAAAGCAATCTAGTTTTCCAAGCAGGCACGAAAAACGTTGGTGGCATCAGAAGCTGACAAAACCAAGAGCTGGAATAAATACTTAATGCTCCTCCCTGTGAGACCTCTGCTCACAGCCAGTAGTCATGGAAAACAGGACAAAACAGATGTGGATGCCCGAGCAAGTGAATAGTGCTCCTTTATTTGTCGCCGTTGTGAAGCGAGGTGTTTTCCTCTCCTCACCAATTTGGCCAGCCTCCTTTGTGATGTTGGTGGCCTGGGGTGGCAGTGGGAGGAAGGTGCTGGAAGCAGCTGGCATGTTGCACCAGCCCAGCAGCTCCAGTTTTGGGATTTGGGCAGCATAAGTTCCTCCGCTGAGGCTGTGTGGAAGGATGTCTCTGCCTTGCCTGCCGTCTACCTGTTTTGAACCAAGGGGCCGGGATGGTGTCCGTGCACTCGAGGCTGGTACATTGATGTTTTCATTTGGAGCTCTTTCTGAGATGGCTTTCTCTAAAGGCAAGCAGCAAAGGACGGGGCAGCATGTCCTCTGTCGCCTCTCCTGTGTCCACCAAGGGGGCGATGCAAGTGGGGGGCTCGCACTAAGGCTTACCTTGTGGCGTACGTGATTTAAGAGAAAGGAAGAAAACCAGGGACAAGAGGGCATAATTTGCTCACTCAGCTGGTGGATGGGCAGCAAGAGGAGTGTGTTGCTAATTACTGTGAATTACCGATCACGTTTGAACAGAAGTGATGCTGTGATGGGGAGTGGTGTCCACCTTTGCATCAGTGGACCATCCAGGGGGTTATTTAGTCCTTTTCCAGTCCAGGGATCATTTTGGCGAGCCCTCCAGCTTTGTGTTGCCCTCCAGCACCAGCACTGGTGGCAGTGGTGGGGTCCCTGGCTCCCTGGGGACTACAGTTTGCCAGACTGAGGGCAGGCAGGACTCCCCCATCTCAGATGGCACCTTGAGGGCTGCCCGGCCCCCTCCCCTGCTTGGGGATGCTTTCTGACAGTGTAAGGGGAGCTTTCGGAGGAGCCAGGGGCTGGCTGCCAGGCTGCCTTTAATTCCCCCAGCTGGCAAACAGGAGGCCTGTGTCGGTTGCCGGGGCAATGGCGGGAAGCTGTGTTAGTTTAATGAAGCATTGGGAAGGCTGCTGTTTATTTCAGGGGAGTGGGGGCTCTCTCGCCTGCCAGGATGTTCCCCCGGGGCAGAGGGGCAGCTGCCAAAGGGCTCCTAGGCTGCCGTGCCGCACTCTCCCACTCGGCTGCTGCCCTCAGCCCTTCCTGAGGTGCGAAGGCCAGTGTCGGGCCATCCCTCAGCACAACATGCCTGCCTGCTCCCCTTCCACCCAAGCCCAGCATGTTTGGTGCCGTGCCCTCAAACTTGTCCTGCTCTGAAAGCGCCTGCCCCTTCCCAGGGAACCCCCCCCCACACCCTACTCCTGCGTCGGAGGACCCAGTCTTTGCCCCATGCAGGGTGCCTCCTTCCCAGGTACGGGGATGGATGCCCCTTCCCCTTCATCGCCCGCCTGGGGTATGGTGGTTACCTGATTGGGGTGTTGAACTTACTCTTTTGATTTAAGCAAATGAAGACTTGAAGCATCAATGTCTTCATAGTAAAGGTGACCTACAAAGGAGGGAGAGGAGGAGAAGGGGGGGGAAGCCTAGCGTTTATGCCCCTTTTCCAGTGTCTCTTTATGATTTAAAAAGGACTGAATGTGGGGCTTGGGCTTTTTTATCCTCCTTTGCTTCTTTTCTTCCCAGCATGTTATTTCAAGTACAAAAGGATTTCTGGTCTTGTTTAACCTCTGGGGGGGAGGGGGGATTCAATGGACAACTTGAGCACTAATAGGCTTATGACTATTCAGATAAAACTTCATTAACCGATTATTTAAAAAAAGAAGCCTTATTCAGACCTGTTAAAAATCAAGGGAGTGTAAATGGGTGTGAACAAACAAATATTAGGTGGAGAGCTTGTTTGAAAGTTCAGTAAGCCGTGTCCATTTAATTCAACGCTAAGAAAAAGCCTCTCAGGCCACAGACCCATGAATTTTCAGAAAAAAAAAAAAAAAGGAAAAATAAGACTATTGTCTTGTAAAGAAAAAAAAAAAAAAGGCCTTTTTGTATGTGAAAAGATAGATGTATTTGGTGAAGATGTACGAACAGAGATGCACCTGATTTCCCCCCTCCTCCCTTTTTTTCTGGTACTCGTTTAAAATGCCCTATAAACAAACGCTGTCCTGGATGGTGCTTCCTCAGCTGGTGTAGCAGAGCCTGCTGCTTGTCCTGCAGGAGCAGCTTTCCACATCAGCCCTCACAGGACCAAATCTCTCCCCTACCTCCCCAAATACAGCTGCACATTACCCACCCCACACCTGCTGGCGTGCCAGTGCCCGCTGCCGGGGCGGCAGCATCCCCCGGGGGTCTGCAGTTGCCTGTGCCAGCCCTGCCATGTGGGTGGGGGACAAGGAGCCCGTCCCTCCGTGTGAAGCCCGCATCAGCCCAAACTCTCCAACCCCCTGTTGCTAGCCTGCCTCTCTGGCCCGTTTCTCTCTGTACGTGCGAGCCTTGTGCCCTGCGGACGGCTGGTAATTAAAAACCTTGGAGGGGGATATTATTGAGTTAACAGTAGTTATTTGTCAGGCTGCTGGAGGGGGGGGAGAGTGATCTATCCCCAGGGAAAGCTGCACTGACGAGGGGTGGGGGGGAGCAGGGGGGAGGAGGAAGTGGGGGCGAGATTGGCAGGTGACTGCCAGCTCCGACGAGATGACAGCGGCAGCAGCTCCGCCAGTCCCACTTGAACACTGCACTGCAGGTACTGGGTTAATGGGTGGGAAGTGGTGAAGAAGAATATCAGGGTGGGTGGCTGGAGGGGAGGGTGCTGGCGTGGGGGAGCTGATTTCTGCTAAACTCCAAGATAGAGATGACACTCTCTGTATACCTGTAATCATTAGACTTTTCATTCCCAAGAATATTTTCCTTCATATAATTTTTTAGAATGCAGAGAAAGCTTTCCCCAAACCTGACAGTATTCTACCTACAATCACTTCCCCCTTGCCAATATTACCATGCTCTACGAAAACGGTCTGAAATGCTGTACTATTTTTGACCATTTCTTTAGGATATTTGTAGTGAAATTTTAATTTTTAAGGTACTAGGAATAGGCTCCTCAGTCCCACATAGTCTCCATGTAGCAAGGCCTTTTTACTGAACGTGAGACTGCATTACAATCCACGCCTCACAATTTTCTTGTTTGATGATACTGACTATCCAACTAGAAAATTCATGTATCCTCCTTTTGCAGGACTGGCAGGTTAGACCTAGACTGAAGTCCTGATTGACATCTGCAGACAGCATTCTTGCTCATGCTCGCTCTTTCTCTCCTCTGTGCTCATGCTCTCTCTCTTTTTTTTCCTCTTTTTCCTTTTGGAGGGCAGAACATCTGTTTGCAAAGGGCTGAGGACATGCGCTGCACAGGGAGATAAAAGCAAAGAGCCCTCATCCCATGTAAGAGTTCATAGATCTGTAACTCAGGGGGCTGGCGACAGGGTTTGGCAAGGGTTGAAATCCTTCTTTCTCCCTTCTCATATGTTTGAGCTTGAAAAACAAAAACAACCGGGGTTATCTCAGATGTGCAATAGTGAGGATTTAGATGTCAGCTTCGCTATCAGCTTCATTCTTTGTGTACGAAGAGAGAAAGAGGATCAGATTTGCACCTAAGCTACACAGTGATGCCTCAGTTTATCACAGGGAAGGAGGCCCATGCCTCTCCCTTTCCACTACAGCAGAGTTAAGCCCCAAGGGCCTTAGCAGGCGGTGCCTGGGTTGGAGTCCTGTCCTCCCCCTCCCTGCAGCAGGAGCCAAGTTTAAGGAATCGGCTGAGAGTTCAAGGTACATGTGTGTGTGGTTGTAGACCTGCGTGATCTGTAGCAAACAGAGGAAGCTCAAAAAAATGTCTCTCTTCTAATGTGTCTCCCTTCTACCACCAACAGCCCCCTGTAAAGTGGTTAGCCATAAAAATGTTGCCTTTTCTCTTTGACCTGTTGTGAGTGTGGAGAGGGCTACCACCTATGCCTGTGCACCTATAGTCTGGCAGGTTATAGTCCAGAGACTAGGTAAGACGTTCTGAGCTGTGAAAACAGCTGATGGGCTGGTCTGTACATCCAAATTAACCTGTGGCTCAGGTACTGGTGCGCTTACCAGAAACGCCTGCAACGAAAGGGGCAAACTCCCTTTTATTTTCCAGCGCTGACATAGGCATGCTGATTTATATTACACAGAGATACATATTTTGACTGCTTGACAAAGAAAATCATACCCACGACAGCTTCTTGTCATGCAAGTAATCCTACTAAATGGAAGCATGACCAGCGCCATCCGTTTTGAGGTCTCTTCTGCGTGGTGGTTTCCAGAGTCCTGGTGTGGCTAGTTTTGGGGAACAGTGTTTTAACCTGGCGACTACCTGTAGTCTTTGCTGAACAGCACTAGGAGCTTTGGGCATTTAGCAGCTTTGAAAATCACATCATAGGCATCTTAAATGGTACTTTTCAAGTGTGCATTGGTTTTAAAGCTTAGCAGCCAGCCTTTTGGCCATATATCTATAGATCAGACACACACTGAACTGCTTACTAGGAATGGTAGATATTTGAATTCAAAGAAAAATTACACATTTCTCTCCTGCCTTCCTCCTCTCCTTTTTTGTTTTCTGTGGGGAATGAGGATCCCGGGGATGCACCTTCTGGTCCTCGACATGCAGCGAGACCTTGAGCTGGACTGTGAACCTACTGGCTGGTTGGTTTTGCTAGGGGTAGAAGGGGCTGGCCGTGTAACGTGTTACCTGCTCTTTGGATGCTTGCACTACAACCTGCTACATTTTCACTGTTACTAGCATGTGGCAGCAAGAGTTCAGATGTGTGCAGCCTTGCTTGGGGGTAAAGGGGGCTGGGGGAAGACACCAGCAGAAGACACAGATGAAACTGCTAGTTCAGAGCTTAAAATTAATAGGACTGAAATTCTGGGCGAGTCTCAGGGTAGCAGGAGCGGGTAACACAAAGCCAGCATTGGGAGCTCATTTTAATTTCAACCATCTTGTGCGTGTGTAGTTGGCTGTCTTTGTTTAAAGAACTGGGCCTTCAGGTAGATTTTATTTGGATGGCTTGCTTATCCAAAGAACATTAATGACTTTCCTTGAGGAGTTCCAGCCAGTACCTTTGCACCCCAGTTCTCCTCTAGCCCTGTTTTCTCTTTTCCATAATCTCCCAGTGCCCGGCAGCAAGCCTTTAGGGTACATGCGCAAGCGAAAGGAGCTTGAGTTGGGGAATTAATATTCCTGGAACATAACACCAGCAGCATGCACACGCTGAGGAGAATATTAGAGCTATTAGCGGTGGGAGTTTGGAGTGCATGCAATATCTAGATGGAGAATTCAGTGTGATTAATCTGCCTCTAAGCAGCAGCCTCTGGGCTCTGGGAATTCTGTGGCACGTTTGAAATCAGAACTTTTTTTAATTACCTTTCCGCATCAACAAAACAATCGCAGTTGTGTGAAAATAAGCCCATTCAGTCCCTGCCCTGTCTCTTTTTTTTTTTTTTTTTTTTTCTCCCCCTTTCCTTTTTTTCCTTTTTGGATAAGACGTGCTGCCGAAGCCCTGACTATTCGTGGTCCCAGCAGCTCTGACAGCACTTTGCACAAGTGCAGAGGGACTTAGCCTGGGAGCCTTGGCCGGCCTCCAAGTCAGGTAATTGCATCGTGGGCCAAGCTGGAGCAAGCCCATGCTAGTCAGTGTGTGTGTGTTAGATTCCTTCCTCTTCCCCACTTTTTTATTCCGCTTCCCAACAAACGCCCATGCCTCCCTCTCTCCCCCCTTCACCTCCTCCCCTTGCTGGCATCCTGGCACGCGGGCAGCCATGTTGCCTCCCCGCCACAGACAGGTTGAGGGAGATTCCCCAAGAGAGGAGTGGGATAAACATGGAGCTTTCTCTCATGCAGTCAGAAGGGTGGAAAAAAAAAATAAAAAAGATCAAAGGAGATTCAGTCAGTATAAAAATGGTAGCAAAGTTGTGGCCAAACAAGGAGCAAGAGTTGCTGAAGGATACGAGATTGGATGGGGACCTCCCTGCTTGCAATTCCTACCTTTTTGCTCCCTCTCACAAGCGGAGGCAGAAGGAGAGTTTATTCCTTCCATTGCAGCCTGCTTTATTGCTGTACTGGCACAGAGAAGCCGTAAAATGACAGGGGAAATCTTCCCTGGTGCCATGGCTGTGCCAGGGCTGGGGCGATGCCCCGAGGCACTGGGATTCAAGAGTCAGTGCGGGAACTGAGGCTTCAGCCATGGAGGAGCTCCTGCCTGGAAGAGCATCTTCTGGCTGCCTGGGTTTTACTTTGGAAGCACATAGAGCTGCTGGAGTAGAAAAATTTCTGACAACTGCCTCTCGCCCCTGCTCGCTGCCAGGCTTCCAGCGCCACCGCACATGCTGCTAGCCCTCCGGGGCACCTTGGGCACTCGTGGGGTGCTCCCGCCGTCCGGCAGCAGCAAGCCGGGAACGTACCTGCCAGCCGGTTCGTGGCAGGGATCTGGATCGTTTCCTCCTCGCTTCTCGCTCACTCCACGTACAGATTTCCCTCCTGCTGCACTGGCAGGTTGTGGGAAGGGCAGGCTGCGATGGCAGTGCTGTTTTCTCCTCCCTTCCAGGTTGGCATGGCAGTGGGGAATGCTTTGCAGGTCTCGGCGAGGGCAGGGATGGAGGCTGGAGAGAGGAGTGGACACACTGTGAGGAGCCCAAGCTGTCTCTCCTTTGGTTCTGCAGTTCAAATAACTTTGTAACGTTGTCCGCAATTAGCCCTGTTTAATTTTTTTTTTTAATTTTTTTTTTTATTTCAGTTGGCTGTGGCTGTGCCCTTGGCTTATCCCTTTGAATTCTTGGCCTTCAGGCATGATTAGCACAGTGCAAGTGTTTGAGCTGCCTTGCTTCAAAAGGAGAAAAAAAATATTCTATTTGAAACACAAGTAACAGATTTTAATTTTTTTTTGCTTATTTACCAACATGTTTGAGGTTGTGTTAAATTTTGAGAAATTGACGTTAAAAAAAATCCTCCAGCTGAATAAACAAAAAAACCCCCAAACTTCACAACTTTCCAGGACACATTAAGCCAATAGCTACTTAATAACCCTTTTTTTTTTTTCCTTTTAGGATTTATTTCAGAAATGACCATAGAAGTCTGTATCATCAGTTTTTGCTCCCAGAGCAACAACCAAGCATTGCCTTGTAATGGGAGTACATCAAAGCCTCTGGCCTTTCTTTCACCTACCCCAGCCTCCCTGCCCCTCCCCAGGGTACCTAAAACCTAAAAATACGCTAGGGAACCGAAAACCTCACTCTTTAACCCTATTACCTTGCTTAGGCCTCACATACAACTCTGTTACCTTAACCCTGACCTTTAATACCTCTTTTACTCCAATTATAGTTTTAAAAGTGGTTTCAGATCCTCAGGTGGGGAAAAAAAAACCCCCAAGCACACACTGATTAGTGTTACCTCAGCCTGGCCTGTGGCTCCCAGGCTTCGGTCGCGCCGCGCAGTCCCACTTGCCTGGTGGCTCTTGGTGCCTGCCTTGCCAGCAAAGCCCAGGCGTGACCCGCAGCATCCGCCTCTTCTCAGTCCTTTCCCCTCAATCCCCCTCCGCCGTCCCCCCCAGAGCCTCTCTTGTGCCCCTCGGTGTTCTCCCCAGGACCTCGTCCCGCTCTGTCCCTGGTGGGTGCGGCGCAACCGGTGGCTCTGTCCCAAAAGGGCTGCGGGAGCCTGGGCTGCGCTGGAGGATGGTGCCTGTGCTGGCGCTTGCTGTCTGTCCTGCCCAGACTGCTTTTGAAAGGTATTTCCATCGTGGTCACAAACTTATTTGGGGGAAAAAAGCCTCACCAAAAAACACAACAAGAAAAGAGAGTGTGTTTTATACAAAAAAAAAAAGCCATTTTCTTGGCCAGCCATTTCCTGAGTTCCCTTTGTTACTACTGCAGATATGTGTTTGAATAAGAGCCTTTTCCCCTCCCCTCTCCTATTCCTCCCTGTTCTACCCTGCAGTGAAGTCACAATCCGGCGTTTGT
>VYXH01008574.1:340479-392239 GCA_013397275.1 Burhinus bistriatus
TGTCGGGGTGTGTGGGAGGCCTGGGGAGGGGAGGGCTCCCGGTGGGGGCCACCAGCACCCCCCCGCCCTGGGGAGACTGAGGTCCCCTCGGTATTGCGGGAGGTTGTATGGGAGGGGGCCTCATCCGTGAGTTGGAGGGCGAGCGTTGGGTACGGGGAAGACTTGTGAAAGGGCTCTTGGGAAGTTCTCTTCTTAGCGCGTTTACCACCCTCTCCAGCCGCCCCCCCCCTTTTTTTTTTTTTTTATATAAAAAAAAAAAAATTTNAAGCTTTTTTTTTCTTTAAAGAAAAAAAAAAATGTTTGTGTTTATGTGTGCTTAAAGAGGCCCTCGTGCTTCCTGGTGAGGTGCCCACCTGTTTTCCTGTCCCAAAAGAATGGTCGTTCACAAGAATTGTGAAGTTTTTGGTGGGGATTGGTGCTTCCATTGAAGGGGTTTAAAGATGTCGGAGAAGATGGATGCACCCCGCACACAAATTGCAGTAGATGGCCAGGCTGTGTTGTGAATGCTTGAGGTTGGTAATGCCTTTTTTTCTTTCTGGAGGGTTAACCTAGTGTTGTTCATTTGCAGAGATAATCACAATGTAGTGTGTTTAGGCCGCTGTGAGGAGCAGGTTGTCTTTTGTTAATGCTGCTTGCTTTCCTGGAAGTTGTGTTTAGGGCTGCAGCTGTAAGTTATCTTTCCTTACCTTCAAGGAAGGAATAAGAGAAAGTTATGTAACCCAAGTGTTTTAACCTATGTATCAGAGCTGTCTAATGATACTGGGACTGTGTTATTAAGTTGAAAGTGGGAGCATGTTTGTATGTGAATCAACAAGTGATTGTGGGTAGGTTTGGCACCATCGGAATCTTTATTTCTGGTTTATACTGACTTATCCATAACATTACCCCCTTCATTAAAAGCGTATGCAGTTTGATTAAATTGCAGCATTGTTTTCTGTTCTATTCCAGGTTTGGGTTTTTTTAAATCATCCTTTGAAAACAAAAAATAAGAGAGATACCTGTGAGGGCATTGAGGCTCATTTTCAGAGCTTTCTGTGTTCAGGTTAGCATTATGAAAGCTATTTATGTCTGTGTCAGTTGTTGCTATCTGTTGATTCATCCATGGGTAATTCTTCAGAGTGTTTGATTTTTAGCACGCCTCCTGATCAATAGGTGTGTGTGTAGCAGTTGGCTCACCTTTATCCAGTCTTTGTAGAACAGGGACATGACTGGATGATGGAGATGCAGCAACCTCTGGGTTAGGTTTGTAGAATATTGGCTGAACTCAATTCAGGAAGAGCTGGGGTTTTTCAACCGATTTTTAGACTGCTTTTTTCTTAGGTAACTTTGTTTTCTGAGGTTTATAGATAGGTGGTGCATAGCATAACTAAGTCAATTTGATTAAGTGTATTTGGTAAATACTTCTTGCTTAGTATCGTTACTTGTGAGTTTTTATTTGGCTGAAATGTTTTGGTCTTTTTTTTTTTTTCTTAAATCTACATGCTTAAATAGGGTTCCATATTAGTTCACTTTACCTTGAGTTGATTGAAGCTGTATTTTTTCATCTGTTGTCCCTGCATTAGGTTCAGTTGGCATATAAAAAAGCAGCTGCATTAGTGTACTGCAGAAAGAATTACTATATAAAAAGGAAAGAGGTATTTATTAGTTTAGTCATCTATGTCTTCATTAATGTTATGAGGAGAGGAGAATAGTGTTTCCTCGTTTCTGTAAATTGCTGGTACCTGAAAGATATTTTTGTGTTTTCTGGTTAAATTAGCAAGCAAACTACTATGTCTTCTAAGTGGGAGCATGACAACACCTTTTATATCAAAAATATGACTTGCTACTTACTTTTTTTATTGCGTATAGTTTTGGGAATGACCTCAGGCTGTTAGCTTTCGGGCTTTGTATTAATAGACTTAAATGACTAGGGGGGGATTTTGGACCTTCTTGCAAGTTTGGTATTCTTCAGATTCCTTAGCTTTAAATCTGTTATCGTCCTTTCTAGTAGAATAGTATGTGTTGTGACACAATTTGGGTTTTGATCTTTTAAGTCAGATTTCAGAGGCTTTGGGATTGATGAAACCTGCATTTTTGCTGAAATGTATACTTTAATATGCTTTTGCAGCCTGGGGCAGGTTAAGCATAGTTCCCTATATAAAAGCGTTAGGAGCAGCTTGGTTGGAGTGTCTTTAACAGGAGGTCAGGAAGTATAGGGGTTTTTGGTCCTTTTCTTAGTTACTAATGCTTCATAAAGAAGGCTTGAGGTGAATTTTTATTAAAGGACTAAATCTGTTTCTGTAATGCATAAATAAGATCTGAAGGTTATTCAAATGAAACAGAAAACTTGTTTGTGTGTTAGTTGTAAAGGAGACCTCTTTATTGTCAGAAGAAGTTTCATTAAGCTTCAGCTGAAGAACTGGGGAGATACTAACCTTGTCTTTACTACATTTTAAAGGATACTCAGATTAAATTTAAAGGTTTAAAGCAGTATAAGTAAAAAAGTTCTTAATATGGTTCTGTCTATGATTGATAGGTGTATAAAGTCGGTAGGGAAAAGAGTGAAATGTGTAGGGTTTGGGGTCCCCCCCCCCACTTCCTGTTGTGGAAACGTGTGCAAAGAAGTCCTTTTGGGCTCTTGGTGCAATGTTAAAAAGAAAATCATTGCATACCCCCTTTCTCCCTTCCTTTTTAGGTCATGTTTAACTAAGCCACCCATGAAGCACGGCAAAATGGCAATAATGCTGCTCTTAGAAGGGTCCCTTCACAGGAATTGTACTGCACAATCCCTTTTGCTATTCTACCAGCTTGGCAGGTTGCTATCTGGAATGAGGGCATAATATGTAATAAACTTGAATAATTTCATGCTGCTTGCTTGACTTCCCTTTAATTTGAGATAAGGCGATATTTAAGAGTTTATAGCTGGCTTATGCATATCTTGCCTTTTGACGCAGGGTATGCCAGATCTCCGTTTGGGTGGGGTAGCTTTTTAATTAAAACAGATGTTTATTTTTTCATACCCTGTTCAATTATATTTTATACTTATGAAGGGTATTAGACTAATGTTTTTGGAACCTGAGTTCTTATAACTTTCAAAGATTCAGAAACGCTTTTGGCAGTGCTAGCTTCTCAGGCTTCAATGTGTACCTTAACTGGCTGTGTGAGAATTTGTGTTACTTAATCCTGCAATTGGCTTCTGAGACAGGAAAGATTATGTACAACAGTTTGTGAAGAGCCAACTAATGTGCTGATTTGTTGGTAGAGACTGGACTGAGACCAACAAACTCTTCCCGTTCAAGTGATTAATCTGCAGTCTGATAGCAAAAGGTGTTTTTTCTTGATTGTTTTTGGTAAGATCGCTCTCAAATATTTTTCTACTTTCTCCTTTAGCTTTTGGACTTCTAAAATAAAAAGTAAAGGTAGTCTTAAGTATTTTTAACCACTTCTAATAGTGTTGATATGCTATGTAAAATTTTTCTTTTTTTTGTAGAAAACTGTTTAGTACTACTGATAGCGGACACAAACACGATGTAAGCAGAGGTTTGTACTTCTCTAAATTCATACAGGAGAAGCTACTGTATTCTGCTAATGGGACCCTAATGTGCGATTCTGTTTCTATCAAACTCTTATATTTGAAAAAAAAAAAAGTTGGTACTGTTTATTCTGCCGAGTTGGGTCCCCTCACTTACAGTTCTTGAGTAGACTTCAGTCTTGACTGACTGGAAAAATGGAAGATTCTGTCTTGCAGCCATGTACAGCACTGCTGGTGCTTCTGTGTCGTACTAGTGTCTAGCTACACCACTTCAGCTGAGCCTTTCCACTACTGCTTACCACTAAGTTATGCATTGGTTTGTTTTGGGACACTTGGAAAAGCATAACATTTTCTTCACTATGCATGTACATGGGTTTCCTTTCATTTTAAAAAAGGAGAGGGGGGAGAAAAAAACCCCCAAAGACTCAAAGTTGAGGCTGACGTGTAATCAAAAGCGGATTCTATTTAGCCCTGTTGGAGGATAAGATCAGTTCAGGATGTTCTATAGTCTGTGATATGCTGCCTCTTTGCCTTTGAAGACAAAAAATATGTGAAAAATATGTTTTACTAACTCTTGAACTTGTTTGTGCTACATTTGTGAACAACAACACAAGCAGTCAAACATCCAGTTTTGACCTGGATACAACAAAGTGTTCATGTTGCAGTAAAACTCCTGGTTTTTTCCTGCCTCTTGTCTAGCGATTCCTCAAGAACAGAGTTAAGAAGTAGCAGAAGAAAGCACAAGCATCCTCTTGTTGGCTCAACCAGGTGACAGTGAATATGCATGTGCTTTTCCTGGTGCTCTTTGAGTTTCTTCTTTTTACCACAATGTTTATAACCAGTGATAGTACTGGAAGAGTGGAAAAAGTGTTAACAGGTTCTTTGTCTGAAAGCCTTGGCTTGCAGCCCTTTGAGATTTGATCTCTTCTCTGTTTGCGAAGCCTATTATTTCTTGCCTGCATTGTGATGGAACAAATACAAAAAAATCTAGGAAAATTACTTCTTTTTTTTCTCTTCTTTGTAAGCATGTAGCATGTCTATGTTCATACCAATAACTGCATATGGAATCATTGTGTATTTTTTGCTGGAATACGATGATTTATTTTGGAGTATTTTACTAGTATGAACTCAGTCATCTAATTGCTAGTAAATTGCAAGTCATAAACAACCCTCTGATGAGTTCTGATAAGAGCTCAGTACTTAGCTAGAAATTGTATGGGGAGCTACTATGCTAGAAGCTTTAACACAGTTTATTGGAAGTATTGTTCATATCACTTTTCCTGTGAAAATATGTGCTGCAAACTCTGTCTTGGTAGTAGCTTTTAACTGAACTAGAGACTTGATATTAGCAGAGCTGACTATAGATGGCTTGTGTCCATGTACAACATCGCTAATGACTATGAAAAACATACCTAAAACTTACTAGCTGAAAGAAAAGTATGTGCTGTCACACCTGCCAGAACTTAAAGGAATAAACCCTTGTACACCATGATGAAATGTTGTTAATCAGCTTCCAATTCAGTATCTGCAGTTTGCTGTTACCTTTGGTCAAATGCCTGGATACACTTGAATTTCCATGAGATTTGATTTGTCCAAGAGTGTTTCCTATGAGTAGAAGTTCTGGAATAGTGGGAACACTGTATGTGATTTTTTTTTTTTTAATTAACATAAATGGCTATCTGATGAATGTAGCGAATGGTGCGTGATTAGCATTATATTATCTGCTAGAAATACAATACCGCAGAGAGGAGACAGTTCAGGAGGTTCCTGGAGTCTGTGGAAGATAACTTCCTGATACAGCTGGTGAGTGAGCCAACTAGGAAAGGTGCTTCGCTGGACCTGTTCATGAACAGAGAAGGACTTGTGGGTGATGTGGTGTTTGGAGGCTGTCTTGGGCATGCGATTATGAAATGCTAGTTTTTGATTCTCAGAGAATTAAGGAGGAAGGTCAACAGAAGTCCTACCTTCGACTTCTGGAGGACAAGACTTTGGCCTGTTTAGGAGACTGGTTGACAGAGTCCCTTGGGAGGCAGTCCTGAAGGGGAAAGGAGTCCGGGAGGGCTGGACATTCTTCAAGAAGGAAATCTTAAAGGCACAGGAGCAGGCTGTCCTCATGTGCCGAAAGATGAGCCATCACGGGAGAAGAGCGGCCTGTTTTTTCTTCCTGGAGCTCAGGAAAAAAAGGAGAGTTTATGATCTTTGGAAGAAGGGGCAGGCAACTCGGGAGGACTACAAAGGTGTCATGAGGTTATGCAGGAACAAAATTGGAACTTAACTAGAACTTAATCTGGTTACTGCCGTGAAAGACAATAAAAAATGTTTCTGTAAATACATTAGCAACAAATGGAGGACTGAGGAGAATCTCCATCCTTTATTGTATGCAGGGGGGAAACATAGTGACAAAGAATGAGAAAAAGGCTGAGGTACTTAATGCCTGTTTTGCCTCGGTCTTTAATAGTAAGACCAATTGTTCTCAGGGTACCCAGCCACCTGAGCTGGGAGACAGGGACGGGGGGGCAGAATGAACCCCCCCCATAATCCAAGGGGAAACAGTTAGTGAACTGCTACACCACTTAGACACACACCAAGTCTATAGGGCTGGATGGGAGCCACCCAAGGGTACTGAGGAAGCTGGCGGAAGTGCTCACCAAGCCACTTTCCACCATTTATCAGCAGTCCTGGCTAACCGGGGAGGTCCCAGTTGACTGGAGGTTACCAAATGTGACACCCATCCACAAGAAGGGCCAGATCCGGGGAACTACAGGCCTGTCAGTCTGACCTCAGTGCCAGGGAAGGTCATGGAGCAGATCATCTTGAGTGCCATCATGTAGCATGTACAGGACAACCAGGTGTTCAGGCCCAGTCAACATGGGTTTATGAAAGGCAGGTCCTGCTTGACTAACCTGATCTCCTTCTATGATGAGGTGACCCACTTAGTGGATGGGGGAAAAGGCTGTGGATGTTGTCTGCCTGGAGTTTAGTAAAGCCTTTGACACCATTTTCCACAGCATTCTCCTGGAGAAACTGGCTGCTCATGGCTTGGATGGGCATACTCTTCACTGGGTAAAAGCTGGCTGGATGGCTGAGTCCAAAGAGTTGTGGTGAGTGGAGTTAAATCCAGCTGGCGGCTGGTCACAAGTGGTGTTACCCAGGGCTCAGTATTTGGGCCAGTTCTGTTTAATATCAATGACCTGGACGAGGGGATCGAGTGCACCCTCAGTAAGTCTGCAGATGACACCAAATTGGGTGGGAGTGTTGATCTGCTTGAGGGTAGGAAGGTTCTACGGAGGGATCTGGACAGGATTGATGGGTCAACAAGGCCAAGTGCTGGGTCCTGCACTTGGGTCTCAACAACCCCATGCAGCGCTACAGGCTTGGGGAAGACTGGCTGGAAAGCTGCCTGGCAGAAAAGAACCTGGGTGTTGGTAAGTAGCCAGCTGAATATGAACCAGCAGTGTGCCCGGGTGGCCAAGAAGGCCAACGGTGTCCTGGCCTGTAACAGAAATAGTGCAGCCAGCAGGGCTAGGGAAGTGATTGTCCTGCTGTACTCAGCACCAGTGAGGCCCCACTTCAAATACTGTGTTCAGTTTTGGGCCCCTCACTACAAGAAAGACACTGAGATGCTGGGGCATATCCAAAGAAGAGCAGTGAAGCTGGTGAAGGGACTGTGAGGAACAGCTGAGGGAACTGGGGTGGTTTAGTCTAGAGAAAAGGAGGCTGAGGGTAAACCTTACCGCTCTCTACAACTACCTGAACGGAGGTTGTAGCAAGGTGGTGTCGGTCTTTTTTCCCAAGTAGCAAGTGATAGGACAAGAGGAAATGGCCTCAAGTTGCACCAGGGGAGGTTTAGGATGGATATTAGGAAAAATTTCTTCACTGAAAGGATTATCAAGCATTGGAACAGGCTGCTTGGGGCAGTGGTCGAGTTACCATCCCTGCAGGTATTTAGAAGACATATAGTTGTGGCACTTAGGGACATGGTTTAGTGGTGGTTTTGGCAGTGTTAGGTTAACAGTTGGATTTGATCTTAAAGGTCTTTTCCAACCTAAATGGTTCTATGATTCTATATTATCATGTCTCTTCCTTTTCTTTCACATCTTGCTTTCAAGGAAAAAAAAGGGTGAAGTCAACAGCGTTCTGTCATATGGTGTACATTTTGGTTTGCCACTGTATGTTTTCCCTATCTCTCTCCATGCATGTAGAAGTGGGGAGGTTTCCCTTCTCCCCTTTCTCCAACACATTTGCATGAAATGTGCTCATCAGGTTTTCTAATGTTCTTGATCCTCACCATACCTTGTGCATATTGCTACATAAAAATGGTCTTTTAGATAGGTCATGAAAAGTATGATAGACACTTAGCAGGCAGTGAATTAAATGAGTTGGGCAAAATTGTTACAGAAGGTGGTAGCAGATTGTCTTCGTATCGCAGGGCATCACTGAGTGAGTGGCAGATTCTCTTCTGTACTGCTGGAGAGCGGAAGTAGCAGGAGCATAGTTGAGAATTATTCCAAAGTGACGCTACTTACTTTGCATTGAAAAAACTGAACTGTGCTGTCCTTATCCTCCTTTCCTGCAAACCACTGCATTGTAGTGGAGAAACAGCCTTCCTTTGCCTTTCTTAGTCTCCCATTTACTGTGACAGTGCATAAAGAGAACTTTACTGATGCAGAATTGTTTAGTTCCAGCTGTGGTAGGGGATTGGCTTTGGTGATGACCGAGGGAGGTCCGCTGCGGTGTGGTGTTCTGCATCTCTGCACTTCTGACTTCAGTTCGCATCACGTTTACTGCAGTTTGGGGAGCAGGGTGGTGATTCTTGCCTTCTGGTCTTTTTTTCCCTTTTGCTGTGGGATACTTTTCTGCATTTGGTATCTTCTCATATTCCAGTTATCGGAGACAAAACTTTTCTTTCTTGAGAATCGCTCAGTTGAGTACATGTGGGGGTATTTTTAATGATGGTAGTATCCTGTGATTAGGATATAGAAATTTGATTTGTCACATATTCATTTTGTTTGTTTCTTTGTCTTTTTGCCCTGCAGAAATATAATTTGCTGTATGTTGGAAAGGTGGAATTTGTGGAAAACCAAAGGGGTATGTGTTATAATAGAGCTGCTGAAAATGGCAAGGGGAGGAGAAGAGGTTAAGTGTGTGTATACAGCCAAATCAAAAGCCTGTCGAAGCTGGTGGAAAAAGATGACGAGTGAATCTGGATCAAGCTCTCCAGGGAAAACACATCTCTTAGCTCAACAAGAAACAGGGTCAGGAAGCTCCTAAATGTGGACAGGAGGAGGAATTAGGAAATAAACTTCCTTGCTTATCCACAGTACTGTTGTGTTTATAAAGACTTTGTTAGGCTGTGTTTATTCATGAAATTTTTCATGATTAGCTTCATGTGTACATTGCCCTTCTGAAATAAGCTAAGGAGTAAGAACCTTTTGCCCAGCTGGTTAACAAGACTTAAAGATTTAAATCGGGAACAATTCTCAAGGTAAAAGTCAATGACTTGTTTTTGTTGTTGTATTTCTAGCTGAAACAAGGTAGCAAACTTTTCAGTTTTTCATTGGATGTTTAGATGTTTTGGATCAAGGGAGGAAACAGCATCTCATCTTTGTTTTTGTAATAGAATTCTAGGAGTACGTTAGCATTATGGAATGATTATATATAATCCATCATGTATGGTTTATGTTAGTTGTCTCTCTTTATTTAGCCTCCTCTTGAGGGGAGGCAGGATGGAGAAAGAAACAGCAGTGTCTTCTGATTTTGTTTTTTCTCTTTCCGATATATAGGAACTCCGATTTAACAGAATGATGGGGCTGATTCTCAGAGTAGTGAACCATGTAAAGCTCCCTCTGTCTTACTTTGGAATCTTAACTAGCATTTCCAAAAATTATGCTCAGAGTGCAGCATCTTTGTTACCCGCCACTAATCTGTATTTATAGAGGTCTTCTTTCTTCTCCGTTGCTGAATTCATCCCTCCTCTTTGCTTTCAACTGCTGACTCTTTTCAGGATACATGCTGTAGGCTACAAGATGGAATACATGCAGTGGAAGCTTTGTCCGTCAGCTTCCCAAGCGTATCTCCATCAACAACCTCAAACACTGCCTGACGCTAGCACTGTGGTGATACTGAAATCTGCTGAGGGAGGAGAAAGCTTTAGACTCCAGTTGTGAGAGGTTCTGCAGTTCTAGCTTGTTCACCTCTGTGAACTTCTTGGGCTCATTAGCGTTAGCATTGTGTCTGGTGTGGTCTGACTACTGTTGTCATTCACCGTGCCTTTGGTTGGAGCAGCAGAACTTAGAAGCACGGAGTTAAGCATCTGCAGTTTGAAGTAGCAGGGTACAGTATCTTGCTTGTTGGTTACAGTGGCCTGAGCTTATACTGTATAATTTCGGACATTTAACTGACTTGTATTAGAAGTTTAATCACCTTACAAAATCGACCTGGAAAGAGACCTTCTGGAAGGCTTTCATTGACTCCATGGGGAAGCTGGTGAGAGTCGACCATTTTAAGGGCTTGAGGCTAAGGCTTAGTGATACAGGAATTTCAAAAAGTATGAATTTAAGTTCTTAACTGTTTGCTCCAACACTGCAGTATGCTGCCTCCTCTCTGTCATATGTCTGTTGGTTACTATAACTACAGTGGGGATGCACAATGAGATGGTTCAAGAAACTAGTCCAATCTGAAAAATCCAAAGAAAACCTGCAGTGCTGGGGTGGGAATGAGAGTCTTGGGGATGGGAAGGTAGGAAGGGGGAGGAACTCCTTAAAATAGTGCTGCCACTGAAGTTATCTTTTTGTTGAATCACTTAAATGTATGAAGTTATTTTGTAATAACCTGAACTGTTTCTCACGTCTCCCTGTAACTATGGCTGTCGTCTTAGTCTCTCCCTGTTAGTCTCTTTTCAGGGACAACACTTAAATTGTAGGAACAGATCTGCTTCAACTTTTGGCTCCAGCATGAGGCGGATGCTGTGGAACCCAGAGGGTGCGGGAATGGGCAAAGTGATGTTTACAGGTTGTAGGAGACAAGGAGAGATGTCAGGGAAAGAAAAGTTTTGGGTTTTTTTAGTGTGAAAAATCTTAAAAATGCTTGGAAAATTTTTTTCAGAGAAGTTCAACCACTTCTTTCTTATATTAGAGAATAACCTTATTTTCCCCTAACATTTTATCAGTAAACATCATACGGCCTTGATTGTATTTTTGTCTTGAGCCTTCCATAGCAGGAGTATTTGCAGACCTTCCACACCCAAATTGTTCTTATATCTGTGTCACTTCAGGGGGATGAAGTGCTAAATTGATAGAAAGAATGATAACCTTGGTTAGTGAAACTTGAAAGTGGTATACTACATAGCTAAATTTCTTGTGTTATCTTGAAGGAATGAAAATTATCTGTAAGAAGTTTGGAGGACATAAATTTGAGTACAGCTTTTCTGCAATTGGATGGTGATTCTTTAATTTGTTAGTTTAAGTAGATCGAGGTTATATTTCTACCTGATTTTAATGTTATTGCATATAATGTAACTAGGTGGTACTATCCTCAACAATGATTTTATCCTAATTAATGGATTTAATTCTTGTATACAGTGCGTAACCTGTATTGTAATAATACTTGCACGTAACTGATAGAGATTTTGTGTTAATTTACTTCATTTGCCTTGAGGAGTTCCCAGGAGTCTTAGTTACAGGCTCATTGCACCAGGCATTGTAAAACAGAATAAAAAGGCTTAATTGTATAGACTACATTGAATAGAAAAGAAAGGCATGTATTACAGGTAATATTAAATATGACCTAAGTATTCATCTTAGCAACTTGTCATAATTTGAGAGATAATGCATGTAAGACTTTAAAGGTAGGGGCTAGTATTTAGTATGAAGAATTTATAAAAGTTAATTGAAAAAATGTATTAGTTGTTGGGGGGTTTTTTGTTTGTGTTTTTTTGGTTGGTTGGTTTTTTTACTGCTGTATAGTTCTGAGTATTTGTGGTACCGGATTCATTCCTGCAATGAAAGTGGGAGCTTGGACAGGTAGAACCTGGCAACACTGCTCACTCTTTTCTGCTTTCCTCCTGCAATTAGTAATTGACTTCTTTTCACTGCCTTTGATTTTGTAACTGAAAGGTGAAGGTTTGGTGAGAGTTGTCATACCTTTGCTGAACTTACTGTCTCACGTGTCTGAGGAAGTGCAGAGCAGATCAGGAGCCGTCCTTGAAACGGTTACTTGGATTTTGCTGTATCGTGGAAGTAGACATGATGTTTGACTGTATGGAGGCACTGGACATACAGGCACAGGCGAATTTGCAGTAAGAGGCATAAAATGAGTTGCCAAACTTTTTGGAGGGTTAGTGAATTGGGTTAGGATGTGCAATCAGCTGATCTGCAGCTTGGAGAAAAGAAATGAGGAGCTGAGGGTTCAGTATTATTTTCATTTTGGTGGTGGGAAGGGTTGTTTGACTATCGTGTAAAGATGAAGAGCCTTTTAAATATGAACTTTTGATTTCAAGTGCACTTCAGTAGCCATGCCACTTAAGCAGTTCCTGCTGTGTCCGTTTTGCTGGCACAGATGTTTGTGTGACGATACAGTGAATGGATCTGTCGGTTCAGAAATGGCTTTTCTCTCCTGCAGAATTGTTCCTCAACCATATCAGTTCCCCGAGCTGGCTTGCTGCATGAATGGCTGTGTTAGCACCATGGAGGAGGCAGGATCACTTAAGCTAATGCATAGAGAACTGACCCTATATGTGAAAACAAAATTGTTGTTTTAATCTTTGATATAAAATGGAATCTGACTGATTTGCATAGGTTCTTATTAAAATAGCGCTATCTGTTAAAAATGTAGATGGATAACTTCCAGCAATCGGTTGGTGGATTTTAAAAAGCTATTTAAGTGCATCTGTGCTATCGATTTGAGACTGAGAACCGATAGCATAATAATAAAATCAGATATATACAATCACATAAAATTCTGCTGAACTTTGATCTTTAGTTATATTTCTAGAAATATGTGTTTTCGTAGCACCTCAACTTCAATACCAGCCTACAACAAAATTCTGTTCTTGTCAAACGTCTTTCTTCTTGTTTAGGAATATGAGTTTAATAGTACACTCAAAAGGCAGAGCTAGACTGGAGATGGTATTTTAGTTCCGTTCATGTAGTGAGTAAGGAGGACTTGCAGCTGGTTGGGTATTTTTAATTTGGTGTTATCGAAATATTTTTTTAAAAAATAATTTAGAAAAAATATTTGAGGATAGGGGAAGAAATCAGCAGTCAAATAATATCCACATGCAAAAATTCTGATTACTACTTTGTTGTTGTTTTGTTTGTACAGTGCCTTTTATTATAGCAGTTGAATACTCTGTTCACGTCTCCCCTGTGAGATAGGAAGATGCAATGTCTCAGGCTTAGTAAAATTTTCTGTGGCCACTTAAAGAAATACGTGAAATAAGAAGTTAATGTAGATCTTATCTAGTACAATAATCCCCAGAGCATTCCCCTCTCTCAACTGACAAAGCTCACTGTGTTCCTTCTGCGACACTCATCTGTTCTTCACCCATTCTGTGAGAAACATTTCCTTAGTTGTTTGGATTTAAGCTCGTACATACTGACTTTCTAAAAAGCTGTACAGACATTGTGATAAAGAAGGCATAGTTTCTCTGAAATGATGCAAGCTAGTTACAATCCACTTGGCCAAGCTTTAACTCATTTGAGGAATCTTTTGATGAAGTTTTTCATTGGGCAGGACAAAATTCAGGTTTTTTGTCAAGACCTGTATTAGCACTGGTTTGCAAGACATGTTACTAATATGTGTTATTATTAGACACGTAAGCATGTGTAACAACTACATATGGGAGTTTTTAAGATACCATGTTGTGATTTTTTTTTTTTAGAACATAAAATTTAGTTTTCAGTAACATAGTATACTAATTGTACCTTCAATTTTTATATACTTAGCAAGCTACTTTATCAACTTCAGTTTGTCTACTTCAACAGGTTCTGGCACTGTCAGTGAAAAATAATTGTATACTGTTTCAACTTCGAGAGGTGTAGTAAGGCTTCTTTGATAGAATAAATTACGATGTGTTGGTGAGAGCCAGATCTGAATGCAGTTTTCTCTGGAACTGTGGGCGTGAATAAGACAATAGGAGAGTTTCCCATGTCTTAGATCATTCTCTTTATTTGTAGTATGCAAAAGTAACTTTTAATGGAGCAGGATGTGAAACAGCTGTATAGAAAGGTACGAAGAAAATCTGTTTGCAGTTCAGGGTAACCACAACTTTTTGAAAGAAGTGAGCAGTGAGTATTATTGCTCAGACAAACTGGTGACCTTTTGAAGTGCTGACTGTCTTGGTTTACTTCCGTATCACACCTAAGCTTGAAAACTAAAACTGTTTTCCCTTTTCATTTTAAAAAGGCATCAAATGTAGGAGAAATAAGCTAGATCTGTTACTTTGTTAAATGCAGTCTTAGGTTTGATCCTTCAGTTCATTTACTTGTGGTGTAGCGCTGATTTGCCTTCTCTTAAAAGCAGCAGACGGGGTAATGTTCCCCCAAAACTGAAACAAGATCAGTCTATTCCCAGCTGTTTCTCAGGTGTGCAAGTAATAACTGTGTACCTGTAGAATTGAGGGTTAGCAACTTGACCTTGACAATGGAAATGATACTCCATACATGGAATTCTTTTTTTTTTTTTTTCCTGTATTTCAGGCTTAATTCAGATCCTGGGGTTTGTTTACTTACAAATTATGTCATTGAGTTGCTCATACTCAAGTTCTGGCTTGGTGGGGTTTTTTTGGTTGTGGGTGTGCCCTGCTACTTTAAGAAGATACAGTGAGGAAGGGCAAAAATGGTAATTTTTGCTTTTTGTATGGGTTGAGACTAGAAATAACTAGAGATGTATGTATATCTCTGTTATTTGCACAGCATTTAACAAGTAAGTGTGCTTTAATCAGAAGCCTGGACACTATAAAAAAAACCTACTTGTTCATGTACATTTTTTGACTATGGAAAATGCTATCTTACTGTTTGTCACCTGCCCATAACTACACTTTCTTTCCTGATAAGCATGCTAGGAAGTGAGAGGTCTTTGACAGATCACCAAAAATATATTGCATTTGACTGCTGCCTGAGACTTCTCTGCACAGATGGGTCGCAGTAGTCAACTCAAATCTAAAGAAAATTTAACGAAGCAGAAAGACCTCGCTTACCTCCTACAGAATTAAGTGATGCTGGTTTCGTTTGCTCCTTTATAGGCTTATTGTTAAGAATTAAGCATATCCCCACAGTATTTTGGTTTTTAGTTCACTACTTTTTTTGAGCTATCTGTCTGTAGTGATGCACTGCTATGCTGGCATCAGTGTTACGTGGGAAGATCTGGGCAGCTGTCCTGTATTTGTCCAGTCTTTGGTAATTGGGACAAAAAAGTTTTAAAGATTTACAAGGATTTAAAAAACCTAGCACAGTATGTCGTAAAAGATCATTTCACACAGTAATCTTGGTGTGGGAGGACTAATAAACCCTGTTAATCAGCAGTGGTTGGGGACAGTCTTATATACATGCAGGAACCGTTGAAAGATGCTTACATGCTGTTGACTACCATTTAATAATCTTGCTCACAGTAGGATCAGAATGCAGTAGCTCCATATTTTGAGGAACTCCTATGTTAACAAAGTTGTTCTACAAGGCTGTTTCGGACGATTAAACAAGAAACAGAATCTGCATTGTAGATGTGTTTAAAAATAAGTTCACATGGAGAAGGTAGGTTGAAAGACTGCCTGAAATAACTTCAGATGTTTCACAAATAAGTCTGAGAGATGGATAAGAGGACCTACTGCTTCTCTCTATTCATGACTTATGTGCAGTGATTTCGTAAGCGAGGCTGTTTCTTTGTCAGCCTCATGAGCTTGCAATATGGTTCCTTTGTTCCTACCAGGTTGAAGGCAAATTTTTATTACTGGGCTACTGGGGAAGAAACACATGTGTTGGAGCAGAGTGAAACTGCTTAACCTAGTGAATGTAGTCTGTAATCTCTAGATGGATATGCTTAGATGGCTCTACAGCTACAGGCTATAAATACTTGAGGAGAATCACGAAGCTTTATTGAGAGAGCTGGTTGCACATGTAGTGAGAGTGTAGGTGTGACTCTGGAGTAGTGAAAGCTATGCCAGAATCTTACCTTCTCTTTGAATAAATGGGGAAGGTTTTGGATGTTTGTGTTGTGTTTGTGGCTGTTAATGGAGCACTTTTTGGAGGTGGAACTTTGCCCCTTCTGCTGGGGATGGGATTATGGATGTGTACCACCATAATGGAGTTTTGTATGATTGTGTTGTAGTCTTGAGTCGGCAGCTGGTGTATCATTCTCTTGAGTTCCTGCATGTGAAGGAGCATGTACCAGCTGAAAATGTTTTCTTTAAAGGCTTCCAGTAAAAATTTAATCAAATTTTTTTTTTTTCCTGTGGATCTAGGTAGACTTTGAAGGCCTCATCTGTCAATGTATTTTATTAACAAGGCTTGCCCATGGAATTATTCTCGGTGGTTTTGCTGAGAACGTAGCACTTAGATCTAAGCACTTTGCAGCGCTGTTATTAAGAAAGATTATTACAATAGTAGTTGTAATAGTCTTGTATTTACAGTACATTAATTACAGGAAGTGTGCTATATGTCTTAAGTTATCAATGATGTTATTAATGAAATGCCTTTTTTTTTTTCTTTTTGGTTGCTATTCTGCTGGTTGTGGTACTCAAGTTTTAAGTTCCTTGTGAGATACTCAAAGCAAGTGGCATTTTGTAGGAAACATGAAAACAGAAAGCATTTGCTTAGGGCACCAGCAATTTAAGTTCTCCCAATGAAAACTTTATTTATTTATCAGGGTCGAATCCAAGGTTAAAAAAAAATAATAAATTGAAGGAAAAAAACATGTTCTCCCTTTTTTGAGTTACCCTGTATATCTTCTGGGCTAAATAAATATTGTGTGATTGCATGAGATTATGGACGATATGAATTTGTGCCTCAGATTAACCTTTACTGGATCTGTGATCCTAAAAGTATTTTACAGCATCTTGTGGTGTTTCTGTTCCATTATGTAATGAAAATGATTCTTTTTTTAACAGCGAGGAAGTCTTAAGAATGTTTCCTAGCATTGTTACTGTATGTTAGCAGTTTTCAAGCCTTTGTTAGTATTATTATAAAAGAACGATTATCATCAGTGATGAAAGTTTTTGTATGATGTAATGCATAAGAGGCTTCCTGAGACCTTGTTCAGACTATGCAAAGTAAGCTTTGTTTAAGTCATATTTAAAAATTAATCTGACATTCTGTGGAGAGCCTGTGATGAGGATGGAAATGTTGTTTTCATGAGAAGAGGATGCAAAGCACGGGACTGCCAGGGCATGCGTGCAGTCTCCATACCACATGGATGTTGCTGATTGCAGAGCTCCAAACTGCTTATCTGGAGAAACTGCTTTCTAACATCTGCCAGTTACAGTAGATGCTCTCCTACCTTTAGTTTGATAACTTCCTTTTATTCCTATATATGTTTTCTTTCCTGCTTTTATTTTTTTTGTTCCATTTTTCACCTTAACAGCAAGTCACGCAAAAAAGGGAAAAAGAAACTTGCATTAGGTATCCCAATTTTGAGGGCAGGAGCTTCAAACTGATGAAACATCAAAGGGAATAATTCAGAAAAGGGAGGGGTTTATACATAAGAAGCCCAAAGTGGACAGATTGGCACAGTGTGGCATTTCACAGAAGTGTTATTCATGTGATATATGTGGTCTTTAAAATGCTAAAGAAGTGGAAGTTCAGCAGAATAGCAGACCTCTCATAGTATGCCACTTAAAATATTAGATTATAAGATTAAAAGAGCAGTAAAGTTGACTTCCTATAAGGAGGGAGACAGAATTGGAAGTATCAACAATTTGAAAGTTCCCTTCTGATTCTAATAAGTGTTTTAGTAATATGCTTATGGATGTCAAGCTGCACGAACCAGGGCCGCAACACAAAGATGCCTTTGAGTTAGCAGAGAGGGATTGTGGAGACATGCATTCCTGTGGAGTTTTTTTGTGTGCGTTCTGTAGCCTGCATGCGCAAACAGATAGTAGAAACCCAAACATAACTAGGATGCCTTTCTGAAAGACCCTAATAGTGGACTTGGAACCTCCTGTATATAATATACATATTAATTAAAAAATAAAAAAATAAAAATCCTGAGAGGTAGATGGGAAAAGAGCATGATGCCAGACATCACCTGCATCTTCTCATTTGTATGCCTGTTTTCTTGGGGCTATGGTGATCTCCTACTTGAACAAAACTTTCACGGGCAAAACTAGACTTTAATTTCGAGTGGGTTCAGTTGAATGTGGCAACAAAACACATGGCACAAAACATGGCTAAATGAGAAAACATAATGCAGGCAAGTCTTCCAGGAAGTCTCCAATCTGAGGAGACAGGTTTCTGTTTCCTGGAAAAGTATGAGCATTGTCGTAAGATATGTTTAAATGAAGGAGTCTCTCCAGTTGGCTTTATCCAGTTTGTTTTCAGGAAGAGAAAACCACAAGGTGTTTCAGAAATGAAATGCCTTTTTTATAATCTGTTTATTTATATTTATTTCTTTAAGTTAAAAAAGTGTATATGCATATACTTGTTCATTACCATACTTCACTTAATGTGTCTAGTCATGTGTCAGGCTTTTACAGAGGGACTAGCCAGGGTCCCCAAACTATTGTAAAGCTGTGGTCCAGTGCTTGAGGATGAGTCGTGATTCCACACAGTGGATGATAAATTGAAGTACATAGGAGAGCCTTCCTGAAACACACTTACTTTGGAGTTGACTATGTAAGTGTAGATGATCATAGATGGTATTCCAAAGTATATATTCTGGTTGACAAATGTTGTCAGTTGAGTTTCATTCAAGGTAACATGAAAGTCCTAAAGGATGAAGTTGCAGACCCTTTTGCTCAAATAGAGTTGACTTGTTCTGACTTTCCATCTTTTAAAACAAAGCAGGTGGGGGGGGACACGACAGAACTAACCATGTGTTGTCTTGCTGTGTTGGTTTTCACCTAAAAGTGTCACTGGAGTAGTCAGGAAGAGAGCATGGAGTAGATGTCTTTGAGCATGCTGGTGCCAGTTCTTTCACAGGTTCCCATAGATCCTTTTCATTGGAGTATCTTGCCTTGAATTTTGGTCAATTGTATCTTGAGTGCTTTCTAAAAATATCTTTCCCAGAGTGAAATGGAGGCCTTGGATATCATCCTACAGTAGATCCAAGAGTGGTTTCAGAGTGTTGCAGGCTTCTCATTGTTGCATCTTTTAACACGGTAGCAAAATACTTTGATTACTGCCAGTATTAGCCATAGAGAATAGCTGGAGGGTGAGGATTGTTCTTTGCTTTGCAAAATATTGTTCGAAGTTTTTTTCTTCAGGGGCACATAGACAGACTCAGTTAGTAAATGACTGTGGGGAAACATTAATGCCACAAATGCACTCCAACTGGTGATAGGCTTGTATTTTCTTGTGAGTGATTCCTCTTACTTGCACTACCTAGAAGGTTGGAAAGCTGCAAGGAGAGGGGACGCACATTGATGTACCAGACAGTAGGAGACAAATACTAGATTTTAATTGCTATTAAAACAGTGAAATTAAGCAGTGGTATTGGTGTGACTGGGAGATGTGGATGCTATAGCTTTTTTTTCCCCTCTTTCTTTTTCTCACCCCTTAGGAGGGCTTTCGAGCTGCCGCTCTGCTGCTGAACAGCATGCAGTCCTTTCGGGAGCAAAGTAGTTACCACGGAAACCAGCAGAGCTACCCGCAGGAAGTGCACGGTTCATCCCGACTGGAAGAGTTCAGCCCCCGCCAGCAGGCCCAGATGTTCCAGAGCTTTGGAGGAGGTGCTGGCAGTGGACGTCGTGGAGCAACAGGAGCCTCTACAGCGATGCCTGGTGAGAGCTCTGGCCATCAGAGCTACCAAGGTTTCAGAAAAGAAGCAGGAGAGTTTTACTATATGGCTGCCAACAAAGATCCAGTGGCATCAGGAGGGCAGCAGCCACCTCAGCGCAGGCCTTCTGGACCAGTACAGAGCTATGGGCCCCCTCAAGGGAGTAGCTTTGGGAGTCAGTATGGGAGTGAGGGACATGTGGGCCAGTTTCAAGCACAGCACTCTACCCTTGGGGGTGTGTCCCACTATCAGCAGGATTATACTGGTCCTTTTTCTCCAGGGAGTGCCCAGTATCAGCAGCAGGCTTCTAGCCAGCAGCAGCAGGTGCAGCAGCTGAGACAGCAGATCTATCAGTCTCATCAGCCTTTACCCCAGGCTTCCAGCCAGTCTGCTTCTAGCACCTCACACTTGCAGCCAATGCAGCGTCCATCCACCCTGCCTTCCTCTGCTTCTGGCTACCAGTTACGAGTGGGTCAGTTCAGCCAACACTATCAGCCACCTTCGTCGTCGTCCTCCTCCTCTTTCCCCTCCCCACAGCGTTTTGGCCAGTCAGGACAGAATTATGATGGAAGCTACAGTGTGAATTCTGGGTCACAGTATGAAGGCCATGCTGTGGGTTCCAATGCACAGGCCTATGGGACCCAGTCAAACTACAGCTTTCAGACTCAACCCATGAAAAGCTTTGAGCAGTCTAAGCTGCCCCAAAGCGGGCAGCAGGGGCAGCAGCAACAGCACCCACCTCAGCACGTGATGCAGTATTCAAATGCTGCCTCCAAGCTCTCTCTTCAAAGTCAAGTGGGACAGTACAGCCAGACTGAAGTTCCTGTAAGGTCACCGATGCAGTTCCACCAAAACTTCAGTCCAATCTCTAATCCATCTCCTGCTGCATCTGTGGTTCAGTCTCCAAGCTGCAGTTCTACCCCTTCTCCCCTCATGCCAGGTGGAGAAAATCTCCAGTGTGGGCAAGGCAACATGTCCATGGGTTCTAGAAACCGAATCCTGCAGATGATGCCACAGCTTAGTCCTACACCATCTATGATGCCAAGCCCCAATGCTCATGCAGGGGGATTCAAGGGTTTTGGGCTGGAAGGACTGCAGGAAAAAAGGCTCACAGATCCAGGGCTGAGCAGCCTGAGTGCTCTAAGTTCTCAAGTAGCCAATCTGCCCAACACAGTCCAGCACATGTTACTCTCTGATGCCTTGGCACCTCAGAAAAAAAATTCCAAAAGGTCATCTTCTTCAAAGAAGGCTGACAGCTGCACCAACTCAGAAGGCTCCTCCCAGGCAGAGGAGCAACTCAAGTCTCCCCTGGCAGAGTCCCTTGATGGTGGTTGTTCTAGTAGTTCAGAGGATCATGGGGAAAGGGTGAGACAGCTGAGTGGCCAGAGCACCAGCTCAGACACCACTTACAAAGGGGGTAACTTAGAGAGATCCAACTCCTCACCAGCACAAGGCTCTCAGAATGAGCCATCAAAACTCAGCAGCAGCCCTGCAGCTAGGGAGGATGTGGCCTCCCCTGATGGGAAGGAAGCTGTGGTGGCTGTGGAAAATGCCCCAAAAGTGAATGAAAAGGCAGTGGGGGTGATTGTCTCCCGGGAAGCCATGACAGGAAGAGTAGAAAAATCAGGTGGACAAGACAAATCTGCACAAGATGATGCTGGCACAGCCACTCAGGCACCAGCTAGTGCTAGTGGAGCGAAAGAAACTGGGCATGTAGGGACACAGTCAGAAACTCAAGGAGGAAGTAAAGGGAGCAAAAGTGGAGATAACACTAACCATAATGGAGAGGGGAACAGCCAGCCTGGTCATACTGTTGGGCCAAATTTTCCTGCAAGAACAGAACCTTCCAAATCTCCTGGCAGTTTAAGATACAGTTATAAGGATAATATAGCAGCTGGTATACAGAGAAATATTGGTGGCTTTCCACAGTATCCTTCTGGTCAAGAAAAAGGGGATTTTCCAGGGCACAGTGAGCGCAAAGGCCGGAATGAGAAGTTTCCTAGCCTCCTACAGGAGGTCTTACAGGGATACCACCATCATCCAGACAGAAGGTATTCGAGGAATGCACAGGAGCATTCTGGGATGGCTGGGAGTTTGGAGGGAGCCATGAGGCCCAATATCTTAATTAGTCAAACCAATGAATTGACCAATAGAGGCCTCTTAAATAAAAGCATGGGGTCTCTCCTGGAAGGCCCTCACTGGGGTCCTTGGGATAGGAAGTCTAGCAGTGCAGCTCCTGACATGAAGCAGATAAATCTAGCTGATTACCCTATTGCTAGAAAGTTTGATGTGGAGTCTCAGTCTTCTGCCCATGAAGGGGGAGCGCTCTCAGAGAGGAGATCAGTGATCTGTGACATATCTCCATTAAGGCAACTTGTCAGAGATCCTGGCCCTCACCCAATGGGGCACATGGGTCCTGAGGCCAGAAGTGGAAGGAGTGAACGTCTTGCCCCTGGTTTGAGCCAGTCAGTAATACTCCCTGGTGGTTTAGTATCCATGGAAACAAAGATGAAAGCTCACAGTGGGCAAATAAAAGAAGAAGACTTTGAACAGTCAAAGAGCTCAGCTAGTCTCAATAATAAAAAAACAGGAGACCATTGTCATCCTGCTGGCATCAAGCATGAATCTTTCCGAGGCAACGCTAGCCCTGGAGCGGCAGTCTCTGATGCTGCTCCAGACTACATTCCCCAGCAGGACAGCAGATCAACACAGATGAGACGAGCACCTGGCAGAACTGGAAGCAGCAGGGGTAAATCACCTTCTCAATTTCAGGATCTTGCTGATAAACTGAAAATGTCACCAGGCAGAAGCAGAGGCCCAGGGACAGATCTGCATCACATGAACCCACACATGACGCTATCTGAAAGAGTTAACAGGGGTTCCTTACATTCTGCTTATCCTCAGAATTCAGAAGGCCCGTCTTTGGCTTCAGCATATCACACAAATGCTAGGCCTCATGCTTTCGGTGACCCTAACCAGAGTTTAAATTCCCAGTATCATTACAAGAGACAGATATACCAGCAACAGCAAGAAGAATACAAAGATTGGGCAAGCAGCGCGGCTCAGGGTGTCATTGCTGCAGCTCAGCACAGGCAGGAAGGAGCAAGGAAGAGCCCAAGACAACAGCAGTTTCTGGAAAGAGTAAGGAGTCCCTTAAAAAATGACAAGGATGGAATGATGTACCTTCAAGGTAGCTCTTACCACGATACTGGAAGCCAAGAAGCTGGGCGCTGCGTTATGGGGAGTGACAGTACTCAGAGCAAGTGCACTGAACTGAAACACAGCAACCAGAAGTTGCAGCATCACGAATCTGGTTGGGACCTCTCTCGACAAACTTCTCCTGCCAAAAGCAGTGGCCCGCTTGGAGCAGCCAACCAAAAAAGATTTTGCCCTCAAGAAAGCGATGGGCATCGACGAGAAGAATCTGCAGATTTGCCCAAGCCTAGTAATGCCATGCTCAGGCTCCCTGGCCAGGAAGACCAGTCTCCTCAAAATCCATTAATTATGAGGAGGAGAGTCCGTTCTTTCATCTCGCCTATCCCTACCAAAAGACAGCCACAGGACATGAAGAACAGTGGCAGTGAGGATAAAGGGCGACTAATGACTTCAGCAAAAGAAGGAGCTGATAAAACGTACAACTCCTATGCCCATTCATCTCAAAGCCAAGATGTTGGCAAGTCAGTTGGAAAGGGAGATTCCTTCAAGGACCTGCCAAGTCCTGATAACAGGAATTGCCCTGCTGTTTCCCTCACAAGCCCGGCTAAGACCAAAATATTGCCCCCAAGAAAGGGGCGAGGATTAAAACTGGAAGCTATCGTTCAAAAAATTACATCTCCCAATATTAGGAGAAGTGTTTCTGCCAACAGTGCTGAAACTGGTGCAGATACTGTCACTCTTGATGATATCCTGTCCCTTAAGAGTGGACCTGAAGGAGGAAATGTGGCTGGACATGGACCAGAGGCTGAGAAGAGAAAAGGAGAGATGTCAGATCAAGTGGGGCCAGCAAGCCAGGATACAACAGGTGACATAACTCTTCCAAGATCTTCAGAAGAGTGGCAAAGCAGTGAGGATGATAAAACCAAGAAGGAGGTCCCTGAAACTGCCAGTGTTGGTAAAGAAGGAGCAGGTTCCAGTGTAGCACCACCACCTTCTCAGAAGTCAGGTGGTCAGGGAAGGTCTGATGGATCTGTAAGTGGAGCTATTACTCTGACCTTTTCCGACTCAAAAACAATTTCCCCTTCCAGTGTGTTTACTTCTGAACCAAATCCAAAGTCTGAAGAAAAAGATGGAGATGTGACAAACATTTCACCCAAGCCAGATGGTTTCCCTCCAAAGGGGTATTTTCCCTCTGGAAAGAAAAAGGGGAGGCCAATTGGGAGCGTGAACAAGCAGAAGAAGCAGCAGCAGCAGCAACAGCAGCAGCAACAGCAACAACTGCCACCGCCCCCGCCACCCCCACCAGCACCTTCACAGTGTTCAGAAGGGGTAAGTGGTGGTGAGCCAAAGCCGAAGAGGCAAAGGAGGGAGAGGCGAAAACCTGCAGCACAGCCACGGAAGCGGAAGCCTAGACGGGCTGCTCCGATTGTGGAGCCTCAAGAACCAGAGATCAAGCTTAAATATGCTACCCAGTCTGTAGATAAAACTGACTCCAAGAATAAGTCCTTTTTCCCTTATATTCATGTGGTAAACAAGTGTGAATTAGGCGCTGTGTGCACAATCATTAATGCAGAGGAAGAGGAGCAGAACAAATTGGTGAGGGGTCGGAAAGGACAGAGGTCTTCAACACCCCCTCCTAGCAATGTGGAGAGCAAAGTGCTGCCGACCTCAACTTTCATGCTGCAGGGCCCTGTAGTAACAGAGTCTTCTGTCTTAGGGCATCTGGTTTGCTGCCTGTGTGGCAAATGGGCCAGCTATCGTAATATGGGTGACCTCTTTGGTCCTTTCTACCCCCAGGATTATGCAGCTACCTTGCCCAAGAACCCACCTCCAAAGAGGGCCACAGAAATGCAGAGCAAGGTCAAGGTACGGCACAAAAGTGCTTCTAATGGTTCCAAGACAGATACAGAAGAGGAGGAGGAACAGCAACAACAGAAGGAACAAAGAAGCCTAGCTGCTCATCCCCGCTTTAAGAGGCGGCACCGCTCTGAGGACTGTAGTGGAGCCTCTCGGTCACTTTCAAGGGGAGCTTCTTGTAAAAAAGCAACCACTGACAGTGGCAGTGGTGGTGAAAAGACTCCTTTGGACTCAAAACCCTCTATGCCCACTTCAGAAGGTGGCACTGAGCTGGAGTTACAAATTCCTGAACTACCTCTTGACAGCAATGAATTTTGGGTCCATGAGGGTTGTATTCTCTGGGCCAATGGGATCTACCTGGTCTGTGGCAGGCTCTATGGGCTGCAGGAAGCTGTGGAGATCGCAAGAGAGATGGTGAGTACCTAACCTTGCTATACAAAATGATTTGGTTTTATTTGCAATATGTATACCATTTGGAATACTGTTTTTCCTTGTTCTTCTCTCATGTCTTAAGCAATCATCTTTTGTCTTAAATCTGTAGTGATGTCCTTTTGAGGACCTCATTTAGGTCTCTGCCACACCTGATCAGACAGATTTTTCAGGCATCAAAAAGCTGGATGCTCGTTACTTACTAAAAGTTCTAGATGTCCAAAGACTTTGTCATTACAGCAGTGATTGTTTTTTCTCCTCCTTATTCTGTCCTTTTAGATATTTAATATTCTCTAGGGGTCTTCTTGGACTCATACAGTGAAAGGACAAGTGGCAGCAGACACAAATTGCAACAAAAAAAATTCCTATTCAATATTAGGCAAAACATTTCACAGTGAGGGTGGTGAAACATTGGATTGAGGGAGGGGGGAATGACAGAGAAGCTGTGGAATATCTGTTCTTCGAGATGCTCAAATGTGACTGAGCAAGGCCCTAAGCAATCCATTTAACCTCTGAAGTTGGATCTAGCTTCAAAGTTGGCTCTGCTTTGACACCCTCAGCAGGGGTTCCTTCCAACCTAAGTTATTCTGTGGCTGTAATACATACTACACAACTGTAGGAGAATTTGCAGCCCTTACAAAATAAGGTAGATAGAGTAGAATCGTGCAGAGGTCTGTAAGCTTTCAGTGAAATGTGGATGGGTTTAATATTGATGAATTCGATACAAACTACACCACAAGGCATACTGACAATTGACCTTCTCCAAAGTGCGAGTATACAGTGAGTGAGAAGAAATATGTAAAATTAAAGCAGGGACAAAGGGAGAACTTTATTCACAACCACCTGGTTGTGGATGGAGACACTCGCTATTCTTGATTTTCTGAGATGTAAGCTGACACTTTAAAACCACAGTTAATATGGCTTTCTTTGCCATCATTAGTATGCCACATCCCTCTATTTACGGTTACCTTTTGCATTATGCTTTCTGTCCTGGACCAGACCATGGAAGAGGCACTAGACTACTTCTTCCTGTTGCCTTCAGATTCTTCCTTTTCTGAACAGTGTTGGGATCCATTTTTATCTTCTCTTCGCTCTGTATTGTTACATCCAATGTGCTCGTTTCCTCCCCATGAGCCTTCAAGTTTGATTCCTGGCTTGTTCTCCATTTTCACTCACTGTTCTTTGACAGTAATTACATGCTGCTTTGCCCTAACTTGATTTGGCCTGCATTCTTTTTTTCTAGCCTGTCATTAAACAAAGTCGGTTAATTTCATTTGGTTTTCATTGAGCCTGCCTGCATGCTTGTTCTGATGCAACTACTGAATTTCTTATCTCTGATAACTGCAAGGTTTCTTTCGGGATCTCCATCACTGTTTGGATTCTACTTGCAATGTGGCTGTGCTTTCATACGTCTTGTAGTTCACCAGTATTTTGAATTTGGATTGCTCCAGCCTGATTTTCTCTTTTTCCTGTTTCCAGGATCTGTCTTTCATTTATGATCCTTGTCCTCCTCCCAATAGCAAATGCCTTCTCTGCATGTTCTTCAACCACTTGAGTTGTCCTCCAGCAATCCTTTTTGTATTCCTGTACTCACAAAGGGAGTGTGCCCAGCAGAAACATGCTACACTGATAGGCTCTGATCAAACTTGACAAATGGTAGCCCATTATCCACAACATTTTTATATGGATTTTGCATGTTTGACATGTAGTTCTTTCTCTGCGTGGGATCTTGATGACTTTCTGACTGCATACGCTTTGGCTTACCCTTTATCGCTTTCCTCCAACAGTTATGATCATCTCCTTGTCACAAATAGAATTTTTTTTCCCTGCTTTTCTTAACCCTTTCATCTGCCCTTAGGTCACCATACAAGAATATCTCCTTATCTCCCTTGAACCTTGAGTCCTTTCTCTCTACCTCTTTCCTTTAATCACTTGCTCAACTCCTAGTTTTTCTTTTCCCTCGTAGTATCTGTAGACATGAGTGTTTCCCATTTTTTTTAAAAAAACAAGTGTTCAAAATGCCTCTGGCCTCTCTTGCCTTTGCAACTACCTCTTAATTTCCTTTCCCTTTTTTCATCTCAAAATTCTTTGAGTGTATTGTCCAGGGCTCTTGTCCTCCACTGTGGCTTCAGTTGTGCTCCACTACAATTGTAATGACTGTTTACGGTGATCTCTTCCTAGCTAAGGTTCAGATCCGATACTTCATTGTCCTTTCCCTGTCAGCTACATTTGTCACTATGTGCTGTGCTGCTCTTGAAGTGTTGTTCCACCGTTGTTTCCTGTCTGTGTCCCCTTTTGATTACCGCCTTTCTTTCCACTACTTTCTGCAGAGGCCGTTGTTCATTACTCCTAGCTTTTTGTGTGTGGGGTCACTGAAGTTCTGCTTGTGCTTTCCTTCACTTTATCCTGGAATACCATGCCTTTGGGTAGATCTTGGTAATCTGGTCACTTTTTTTTCAGAGTCTTGCAGAGCCTCCTTTTTGCTCCAGGTTCATGTTCTTTTGCCACAACTTAATTGTTCTTGAATTCATGATGAGTTCTCAGACTCTCACTTCAAAACATGGCTTTTAATCTACATCATCCTTAATCCATCGTCTGCCATCTTGTTCTGGTTTTCTTGTGACTCAGATTCACGATCTCCTCATTTGATGTTAAAATTATTTCCTCCTGATCCTTCCTGTTTAAGGCTATAAGAAATACTGCTTACTTTCTGTGCATTAGAAGTAATGTGTAGCTTTTCAGTGCTCTCCACTGTTCTGTCTGTGTCTGTTTTTAATCTAATTATAAGACTCTGAACTTTCAGAGGCAGGCACCATTTTCTTGTGTGTGTTTTGTTTTGTTATGTCTTATACAAACACAGTAACAGGTGTCCTAGCTGAATGCTGGGCTCTTCTGCATTACGTCCATAAGAGTAATCCATCTCTCTCTTTCACCTCTGTTAAAAACAATGGAATAGGTTTTCTCCTAGCATTGTTTTTTCCTCAACCTTTTCATGCTATTGTAGAAAATTGTAGTGCTGTATTCTTCTCTGGGAACAGTATATCCTCCTCCCTTCAGTTAGGAGAGGGTTGTGTGCAACACAAAGATGGCAGTCAGGGTATTCAGAGGTGTCGCTGCCAGGAGCCATCCCCAGGCAGTGGAAAGGCTCTGTTGAACTAGACTCTTTCGCCCTACTGCCTGAGGATAGCCTTCTGGCTCAGACAGATGACTTCCTGTGCTTGTTGCATATGCTCTTCCTTGCTTTGCAAGTGCATTTTGGATTTGTTCCCTCTGACATGCAGTTCATCAGTGTTAGTGTCCTGGAAAAGCAGATGTGCAAACCATGTAGCTGCTTGCTAGCAGGAGAGAGCAGACAGAGTGCGTGCAAAAGCATGCAGGAATCTAGGTCTTAAATTTGGTCTAGGGTAAGGAAAGACATTAGTTTATGGCATATGAAGGGGTTGTGAGTCTGGAAGTGAATAATTCATGTATGTAACGCATTCTGTGCAAATGAAGTACTACCATAATTCAAAATCTATGTAAATTGTTTGTGATACACACAAAGGGCAAATGTGCACCAAATTTAAACTGCATCCATACCGTTAAATGAGTTGAAACATTTTCTTTAGAGATCTGGCTCTATTGTTGTTGCTTATGCAGCATCCTAGTATAGAAATAAGAAATTTAAACTTCTAGTCCAAGGCCGTAAACCATCGAACCATGATGTAGAGATAGTGGCATAAGTAACCTGCCATGCATTTCTTCTTCACATACAAACTCACCTGTTTTTTCCTCACATGGAAGCTTTATTAGAGATTTTTTTTTTTCCCCCAAACACCTGTTTCTTGTTTGCCTTCCAGAATCAGGAAGGAATTCGAAGCATTTTTCTTACTATGTTAAATTTTCTGTTCCTTACATGAATAAATGTCTATCTTACTGCAGTTTTTTTGAGAACAGCCCAGTAGTCAATCTCAAGGAAGGCTTAGAACGTATGTGAGGTTGCTCAAAGATTGACTTGTACCAGATGCTCTAAAAGAATTTGTCTTAAAGTCTGATTTCGCCCTCCACTGAAGCTGGTGTGAATGTATTATCTTCTAAGCAGCAATCCAATTGGTTTCCAAAGTGCTAGAATCTGCCTTTATTGAAGGCAAAAAGGTGTTCCTCTTGCTCTGGCCACTCTAGAGGGCTTCTTGGTTCTATGTGAGTAGCTGCTCAGATGAATTGGGCTGCTTCAGATGCGGAATGGCTTAATCCTTCTCCTTATTTTGACGTTCAAAGTAGATACCTCAGCAGATGGATCTACCTGCCAAGTAGTCTGTCATTCTCTCTTAAACTGCTTGTTAAACCATAGTAAGGGTGCTAACTGGCCTTCTTGCAGTTGGACATTTTTTGTTCCAAGGCTAATGAAATTTTGAACTGAAAAGAATCCCTGGTGCTGGATGATCCTGTTCCCTATAGAATGCTTTCTTTCAAATATTGAAGGTGGCCAGGTTTTGGACTAGGTAAAGCAGATTATAAGTGATTTGGCATAAGGTCTTTGCCTTATGATACTAGGAATCTTATAGCAGGTATTCCTGCAGCAGGTTTGAAACTATATCCGTATTCTTCCTCTGGAAATTTTTTGGTTTCTTTTACAGTCATGTCAGCCATTTCTTTGCATTTACAGATTTGGAAAACTAACAGTTGATTGCAGTTTGCTGTAAATACCTGTAAGGAAACAGTTTCCTACTTTGTTTATCTTATCATTGTTTTCCTATTCATGAGAAACTCATTTTCATGCTAGATGAAATCTTGGTTACCTTTGAAACCGGCAAAATTATGAAGTCACTTTGGTAGTTGTCAGCAGATTTAATGTTCAAAAGAATTGATGGTCTTTATTTCTCAGTATTAAATTTAAGAAGCTGTAACTGAAGAGAAGAACAATACAGAGAACATTCTTTGTGTTAGGTTGAGTTGCAGAATCCAGGAAGATAGTTCTACTTTTGTTTTCTAAAAAGCTGTTCACTAGGAGGTGGTATGTTGTTTCTTGGAAATTTTTTTATAAAACACACTTTTTCCAAGGCAGAAGCTCTGGCCTAGCACAGGTATTACTTCTGGGTTTTTGGGCGGGGTGTTTTTTTTTTTTTTCTCTTCCCCCCCTTCTCTCCCCCATCAGAATTGACCTTGCTGAAGGTAAATCTAGCTCTTGTTTCTGCTGACAGTGCTCTGTGAAAGGAAAACTTGTTTATCCCTCTTTTAAAGATCTCTTTTAAAAGGTCTAAAGAATTTAATGCTTTTCTCATCAATCTCTGCTTCATTCCCAGTTTGAGAAATCTTTTAATCCTTATACATGGAAAGAAATCCTTGGAACCTATTTCCTTTGTTGCTTCTTATTGAAAGGATCATCTTGGGTTTCAGTCAGGAGAACTTCAGAGTTACAGGTGGTGAAAGATAAAATCTGTCCATCATCGACAGTATAATGGAAGGAGATTCTGGGCTTTCTCTCACGAGTCTGGAATTTTGTCTGTCCAGCTCTGCATGGATTATCTTTCAAAGCCTGCTGCTTACCTGAAGAGGAGAAATCTACCTGCTTTAGGACTGCTAAGAAGCCTGTTCAGAAGGTCAGACTGACTTTGGAGAAAGTTCTTAAAAAGCTACATACAAGCTCCCAGAAGTTCAGAGTTCTCTCTCTTTGCAAATTGATTCTTAGATATTTGAATTTTCCATTACTGTTGGGCAGTGGCAGCTTTCTGGCTCATGTTGAGTGTACCTTCGTTAGTTTGTCCAGATTTCATGGAGAACAACTTCTGGTTTCACGCAGAAAAGCTTTCCTTGACTACGTAAGACTCCTGCTAGTTCATCTCTCAGAGTATCTTACCTGTGGAAATCCGTACCGTAGAGGAAATAAGGATTGCCTAGCTGTAACATGTTGTTTATTCTGTTGCCTTCATTCAACCCTTCTCTTTTGTTTACCTCTACTATTCTGGATCCTAGCTGTAAATTGGGTAAAGAAAGGTGCCTAGAGGGATCACTAGGAATTAAGCTATTTATATTCTCAGATTTGGGAAATCAAAGCCTAGCAAAAATGCTCCTACATGCTGTAAGTAATTGCTTTTAAAAGGTTCCTAACTGTGTGGCTAATCAGATGCCTAAGCCAGGGACTTGGTATGAACTGAGAAAATTGTGGAAGGTTAACTACCTCTGGCAAAACAAAGCAAAACAGTTTCTAGCCCCAGAAACCTGAGCGATGTAGCACCACGAGTCTGAAGGTGTCAGTTCATTCTGAATGTCTCATTTGACATGGGTGTGCTTTGTTATCCATAAGCCAGGCTAGGAGTGAGTTGCTGTCAAGAGGGGTGATCCTACTTTATCCTCTTTGCAAGCTGCTTGCTCCCACTGTTTACCTTGTGCTAGATCTACCAACTCTGCGTTTGCACAGTGGGTTGATTTTTAGCTAGCTAATCCATCAGAAGACTAGCCTGGAGTGGGGCATCTTTGTGCCAGATCAGCCATCTGAATCTGCTTACTCTCTGAACCATGTTTGCTGCGTCTGACAAGGAGGGCCCTTTCCAAGGGGTAGTTATAACCATTAGATCAAGTTAGCCATAACACAGAATTGTGCCCAAGTGACACCACCACTTGAAAGTGGTTTAGACCCAAAGTACTACTGTTTCTAAGTGTTGGGAGATGAATGCTGACCTTTTATTCATTATAATCCTTTATAGAGAAGAAAAATGTGCAGAACCTGACTCTTTTTTTTTCTCTTTTTTCTCTTTTTTTTGTGGTGGTTTTTTTTTTTTTTCCCCTTCCAAAAAGCCCCTCAAGTGAAGTTCTGCAGTCAGGTCAGGGTTCAGCTGAAATAATAATCTGCTGCTTCAAAGACCACATGCCTGACAAACACAGGAAGGAAAACCTGTGTTTCTTACACCCAGACCTGTAATAGTAGGGAGAAATTTCCAGAGTAGGAAGAAGTGACACTGGAGCTTGTTAATTTTTCACTGTGAGGAAAGGGAAACCAGTAACAAATTTAAAACCTGCCTGTTAGCAGTGGTTGAAAAAAGGGTGTATTGAGAACATTGTCCGCTTATTTTTATCTCTGGCAACAGCTTTTAGTATGCTTTAAACCCCTTGGTGAGGAGTGCCACAGAATCTCGAGGCACCTTCTACAATTATCCTTAAAGTGGTTGAGTTCTTGGTTTTCATTTAGGGACTGTGTCCGAACACCTAGTTGCCTGAGCTGGAAATGTGCTCTTTCTTTCTTGAAGACAGTACTTAGTACAATTAGTTTAAGATTCGTTTTCATTCCTCAGGAAATGGTAGCATCTTTAATACTCTTCTGCAGTGTTACAAAAATAAGGAAGCATGAAATTTTGGGTGGAGAAGAAATTCTGAAAGACAGGCTGAATAATGAACTTCAGATTCGGTTTTCTCAGAAAGGCATTGCCATCTGCTGCGTTACTGAAACTCTGTGCTGTCATGACTCCTGGTCTGTAAGAGTGTGCTGCCACAGAGATGAGAACCTGGTAGAAGCCCCTGTTGTATCTCAGTTCATTGCCTTCCTCTGGTAGGGACCTAGAAGTGTGAATGACTAGCGCTATGGCGCTTTGTAGCTCACAGGAGCTCTGTATATTGGTGTCACAAGCCTCAAACGCCAAAAAGGTGAGCAAACAGAATCCACATCTACATTTCTGATGCATATATTTCAGTATGTTGAGTGACTGGAAGCCATTAATGTACATTTGTGAAATGAAGCTATCTTTCCTTGGCTTTATTGTGAGTAGAAACCAGGTAAAACTGGTGCAGTGTATTGGTGATCATGAATTGTAGATGGCAGAAAATACAATTTAGTTGAGGTCTCAAACATAAAGATGATATTGGGAAAAGAGGAAAGACTTCTCCAGTATTGATCTCTTGTATATGGGCAGAGAGAAGATGAAGTAATTTCTGTGCATTTTTATTAGCAGACTCCTTTGCCATTAGTTTATCCCAAAGTATGAGCATTATGTCTGTGCTTTCATGTGGTTGTATATTTTACTGTTTGTCTAGCATGTGGACTGAGGAAAGCGGAAGATAGATTTACTGACAACAGAGTACTGGGAAAGAATAGGATGTTTAACCACTTAGGTTAGTTGTAGCCAGGAGCACTGGAAATGTGTGTTAAAAGGAGCTTGCTCATTCTGCAGTTGTGGCCTTTCTATAAAGCATCAGGGATCCTTGAAATCTGTGTACAATTTTCGTTTAAAAATACATTTAAGTAACTTTAATTTCTAAGCAGCTCTTCCAAATGGGAATCAGGCCTTCTCTGCGCAGGAGATTTCTAAACAAAGCGTCAGAGCTTTTTATCTGGCTATCCACAAGCTCACACAATTCTCTTTGTAAGATTTAAGTTGCCTGTTACTGTAGAGATGCCAAACTCTTGCTAAATTCTCAATAGTGAGTGAATACAATCCATTTATGAGTCATTTTAGCTTGAATCTTTTTAAGCTGTGCTGGCAAAAAGGTTGTTAAGATTCCCCAAAATTGGGGAGGAGGATTGTTGTGCTGTTTGTGTTTTGTTAACTTAAATTGGACTAACTTTTTTAACTTAGACTAATTCCAGATGATAAGTCACTTGAGCTGTATGCCCTTAACTTCATTAGAAGAATGCTACTAACAAATAAGCGTTGAAGGACATTCAAGAACTTCAGAACTTCATGTTCCATGCCTCTGTGTTTAAGATGACCTATATTTGATTACAACTAGGCAAAAATGCAAACACTAAAAATTATTTTCCCTGATTTTGGAAAAAATTATTACTTAATCTTTCTTTGCTTGTTCAGTTTGATGAGAGGTTAATTTCTGGAGGTAAGAATTCATGACTTTCTGTTATATAATATTGTATGGATTATTAGAATTACATTCTATCTTTTGTAAGACTCTTTAAATAAAAGAATGACAGTTTCTCCATTTTATTTTAAAATACACATTATCTTGAATCCTTTGATCACTGAATAAGCAAAAATAATGTTTCAACTATACTAATGTTCTACCATTCATGATAAAGCTCTTCAAACGATGCAATGCGAACCAAGTTCATAAGCATCGTGCTTTGTGCAATAGGCAGACTGGGGTAGGAATGATGCAGGCAAAACTGAGACACTTACTGATGGTGGTGTGAGATTTTTTTAAAAATGCAATATAGAAAGCAGTTTTTAAACTTTTTTCTTTGAAAGTAAATTTTCATCTATCTGCCTGTTACAAACCAAGTTATATAACCCCAATATTTTTTTTTAATTAGAGAAATATGTTCTGAGAGGTTAGATTAATTTCCCTAGATTCAGAAAGATAAGTAAAAATAAAACTGAAGTATGATGAGTATTCATGTAATAATTTTAGAAACTACAGCAAAATTAAAACTCTGTTTTTGCCTTGGAGAATGTTACTCTGCAGATACAAGAATTGGAGAAAAGAGAGTCTGTCTGTGCTACACACTTTGCCTGAGGTTATAGAAGAAGCTAGGAACAGTTTGGGTTCCCTGAATCTTAAAACCATCCTTTTCAGCTAATCTAAACTATACTATGCTTACACTGTTGTGCTCTGGGTGGTTTTTCTTTCTTTCTTGACAGAGAAAATATTTTTCAAACAATTTCATACACTTAGCTGGACTCTATGTGAAGTGTAGGATAGTCTTCACGGATAGAGCACTTTGGAAAAAAGTTATTAATGAACCTTCATTGTTACGGATTGGATCTCAGCCAGCTGCTTAGTGATTAAAGTTTAATTGCATGATGATTAGTTTTCATTAGTAAGCAATTAGCATTTAACAGCAGTCTTGTATTGCTAAAGCTATGGGCGAGCATAAGTGGCTTGAGCCATGTTGAGAAGGTACGTAGCTGGAGATGTGAGCACAAAGTTGTTTGGGGAATATGGGGATGGGAATTCTGATGTTAGTTGCCCTCCGCAGCTCATTCCTGCTGCAGCGGTGAGCCAGGAGGGGAGATAGGAGCGGGAAATGGAGCAAATGGCCAAAACAGCACAGTCTGGACATAGAGCACAGAGACTGACTGTGGATTAGCCTTCATGTAGGAAGTTATCAAAAGTAATCATCTTCCTCGGAGGGCCCTTTGAAGGTTCTGAGTTGGTCTCATGGTAATGATAGTGTTCATATTCTTATCCCACTGCCACAACTAAAACTCTTTTTCAGAATCCCGCCCCTGAACTTGATGAAATTCCCATTTTTACTGTGATAGCAGTCCTTGATTGCTTTGTGCCACAGTGGGGTAAATCAGGGGAAAGACGAGTGCAGTGCAAGGGCTGGAGAAAGTGGAATAAGATGAGGATAGAGTGAGGTAGGAGTATAGCAAAAGGTCAAGGCTCCTTTGCTGTTAAAGATACAAAAGAGGAAGACTGTGCCTTGTAAACCACTTCTGCTCCACTGAGGAGTCTGTTGTGAAGATGAAATATGGTGGTAATTTCATCCAGGCTAATTTAGGGTTGTTAGAAGCCATTCTTCTCCCCCACACCTCCCCTTCAGCCAGCATTACTGCTCTGTGACTGAACCAAGTCAGGCAGCTGATCTGACCAGCAAATTCTCCCCCACCCCCCCTCATTTTTATCAAGCTGGTTTTTTAGCTGGACCAGCTTGCTTGACTCTCAGTGTCAGTACTGATACAAGGGGAATGCCCCGGCTAGGAATAGGAGGGGGGCCCAGCAGGTTGCATAAGTACAAATTGGTATCTTAAAATGGTCTGGAAGTGAATGGACTGGTCAAGACCATGACTTCAGACAAAGTTTTTTTCAGAACAATATTACTAATTACACAAACTAATAAATTCAATAAAAGGTACATTTTAAAATTTGTCTAAGGTCATTCTCAAATGTATCTAGCTCTGCAGCATTTATTACTGATGTCAAGTACAGCCATCTAGTTGTCTAGACATGTGAAAAGGTAGGGATTTTTTCTTTATTATTATTCCATGATCTATAAGCACTAGGGACTGGATGCTTTCTCCCTTCCTCTGGCCTAATTTGCCAACCGGAGTAACTTAAAGCAGGCATTTTTCTTCAGTTAAAAGGACTAAAATAGCTGCAGTTTATTTTGAAGAACTCTGGTACTACTCAGGGTGTGACTTCAATCATGTAGATCTACTTAAGTTGTCTTCAGACTGGCTGAACTGTTGGTAAGAGCACATATAACAGTGTAGGACTTAGTGTAAAGTACCAACCCTACTCAAGACGCAAAGAGTATGGGTGAGTGGCAAAGCCCACCCAGGGCTCTGTGTGCTGCAGCTGCGCTGTTTGTCAGTACCTGAGCTACCAGTGGAAAAAATAGATTGCGTATGTCTTCCTGAGGTCTGGTTGCACAACCGATCATAGCATAGATACACTTAAGTGTTATCTCAACCATCTAATTGTCTGTGTCCTAAGCTTTCCTTCTGTTTGGGAAAACGTTAAAGGTTGTTGTTAAAAACTGGTTATGCAGTCTTCACTTGCTAATGATTTTTTTTTTCTCCCCTTTTTCTAGCTCCTTGCGTGTTTTCTTTTGATTTATGCTTAGGTCCCTTAGTTCTAACTCAGCTCTGTGTTTCTTTTTCTTATGGCTTATCGTTTCACAAAAATGTGGTTTTGTTGGTACTTTGCACTATACTGCTGTTAATTGCAGCTTTTCTTGCACCTCTGACTTCTTTATTCTTGCTGAGAACTCACACTTGCTAAGTTTCAGAAAGTTACTGATAACTAAAGGAGACCGTCCAGCTTCATAAAAGACTTACTGCTAAGGGAGGGGAGAAGGGAGGAGGGTGTCCTGGCATGAATCTCTGAAATTGAGACTTTCTCTACAGGACACTGCTGCTCAATGTGAAACTTAAAGGGGGGGGTGTGTGTGGTGGTGGATGGGAGAGAAAGACAACTTCATGTACTTGAGTTCAGGTTTGAGAGCTGTGAACTTTTTTCAGACTGTGCTGTCAAAAATTCCCTGCATGGCCTTTGATAAGTCAGTTAATTATTCTGTAAAGTAGGCTTTAAAACCACTTACTTTGTGACGGTTAAGACAAATTTGTAGGGTGCTTTGAAAATTGAAAGTACAGTATGTGGTTAAATTGTTCTTAATTAAATTGGAAGATCAGGGAGCTGATACAAGTTCACTTGTTTTAGTTGCATAGATGTAATGGGAGGAAGCTAAGTTTAAAGTTTGTTCATGTATCATTTAGAGTCAGGTCCGTAGAAGATAATAAAAATGTTTTGTTACACATTCATCTGATGTTAGCTTTCTCTTTTCTTGTAGAAGTTAAAACGCTGAAGATCCTAACTTGAATGTACTGGTACCATATGTAAACTCATTATTATATTTAATTGTTAAATGTTTTCTGGGGGAATAACTCTTCACTATTTAATCACCAAAATTTAAAGGTTGACACAATGCATAACCAATGCCTTCCAGAAAACAATTTTTTTTAGATGCTAATTTTAGGAAATTGTTTAGGTTAGATTAGAAAAATTCCAATACCCACACTATACATACATAAAACTGTTTTACGAGGTTTTAATGCAGCCTTAACTCCTATACTTAAGTTTATTCCTCCTTTGAAATGTCACATATTATCATTGGGGAGAATAAGAATTCTTTAGTGATGCCACATGGTACTATTTCTCTAAGCAGAAATCTGCAGAGGCAGTTCCTGGGGAAAAGGAGTTTTGAATAGTTACCAATAAATTCAGTTTTCTGGACAAATAGCTTCAAGGGTATTGCCAAAAGAAGAATTTTCCATTCTGAGTCTCTGAAGCTGTCTTAACAAAGACGACTTTACTGCTGACTTACACTTCTGCTTTTGGGCTAGAGCCATCAGAAGATGGAGGAATAAGAAGTGAGAAGAGGGTGTGCCTGTGTAAAATTGATGAAAAACAAAACAGAAACGCCTGCTGTATCCTTCAATTTCTGCCTCTGACAAAAAAAGATTGAAATTTCTCTTTGGTCTTGTGCAGTAACTTATTTCTAGTAGTCTGTGGCTCATACCAGTCCTTTTTATCTTAGTATAGATTGAAGATGTGGCTTGCAAATAGTTAGATAATATTATTGCCTTTACCACAATTCAGCAGTGTTCTGGGCCTGAAAGATCTACATTAGTTTTTTTTCCCTTCAGATCTGGGGAGAACCACACAGCTCCTTAATCTTTAAATGGAGGAAGTTCTTTCCCCAGGAGAGCAACATTGTCTGTCCTTTAAGGAAACTACTGACACTACCTCAGCTGCTTTGTAATATCCAGCTGGAATGCCATCCGGCCTTGGGACTACTGCTGCTATTTATATTTGCTGCCACTTCTAAACTGCTGCTAGCTCATACAAAGTTTTCCTGTGTTGCGTGTCTCTGAAGCCTGCTGACCATAGGTATTTTTGAATAAATTCAGTTTAGAATTTATGAAAAGTAGCTGCTATTGTAATGGGCAGTTTAAGCAGCACATAGATCATTATGGTTTGTAGGTTTTTTTAACAGTGATGTGTTACTTGACAGCTTATCACTAAAGAGAGATGTACTGACTTGCAGGCATTTCTGCTTCCACAAGCATTGCACCTTTACCTCTTCTCCTGGATTCATTTGACCTGCTGTTGTGCTCATCTTCAGCTGCTTTTCCTGGGTGGTAGCAGCAACCACAAGTGACCTCAGGAATACCTTTGTGCACTTTGCTGCTGCTTGTTATGGCTCTGCCACCAACTACTGCTTCAGCGGCCTTCTGGAGGAGCTGTTGTCTTCTCATTGTTCTCTCTTTAACAGTATTTAGTAGTATTTTTATTTGCCACTCTTTTTCTAGAGAGACCAGTTGTTCATTTTCCAGTAAGATGAGCATCGTACCTTTTTCACCTATTTACTTGCAGTGGAGTATATTTTCACTAAATAGTATTTCTAAACTATCATTTTCGCATACCTGCTTCTTTCACGTTCATCTGCTGCCTTCCTCTTTTCTTAAGCCTCAAACATAAGTTACTCATCATTATTTTATCTGCCTTCATCCTGCTTTTTTTTCTTCTTTCAGTTTCAAGAATTTATGATCTGCCTTCAATCAGTGCATCCTGGCGAATTTTATCATTTCCTAAATGAAGTGCTTCACTTTTAAAACCCTGCATGTTTACCTTTGTTTTCCTTCACACACTTCTTCAAAGCCCTCCTTGTCTGGGATTTCTACTGAACAATTGGATATGCTTAGCCTGCTGCTGTGATGGACTCTGCCCAGCACTGCTGGCTCGGTCTCACCGTTCCTATTTCATCCCTTTGCATCCACCAATGTTTTGTTCTGTATTACTGAACTGTCTTGCACAGTGGGGCTCTGTTCATGATAAGGGCTTGCACAGGTTATTGCAAATAATGACAAATGGTTTATTTCTGTCCAGCGTTACAAGTCTCTGAGTTGTTGGCAGGGGTGGATTTGTGCTGCACCCTTCTTCCTGCCAGGTTGCTTAGGTATTTAATATCTTGTCGAAATCTTTCCCGTTTACAGTTTGCCTTGCTTAAAAGCATTTCCTTATTTTTAAGCCTTTACAAAGGTTCTGTTTCTGTTGAATCCACTGCCTTAGCAACATAGTGGTTGTGTCCTTAATGACATAGACCTTTTTTTCCTTTGAGCCTTTAGTAAATGCCAAGCATCATCTCCTTTTTTTGACTAGAGAAAAACAGGTTCCGTCATGCAGTTTGCCTCTTGAAAACAAATTCCTTGAGTTTATTGCATTTTCTTGTTTATGTCAGTTTTTTCCTTTTTTTAGGTCACTCCAGTCATTGATATTCAAAGATACTGCTTTACAGGGGAGGGATTTTGGTAATTATTTATTCTATTCTAAAACTCCTTCCCTTACGGTGATGAAGTTGCTTTGTTTTAAGGCAACTTCATGCTTTTGATTTATACTGCACTCAGGACCATATATTTGGATATTTCCTGTAATCAGTACCGGCAGAAAATCCCGACTGGAGTAAATGCTCTCTCTTGCTGACTATGCTGTTCCCACAACTCTGTATGTCCCTATCACATAATCAGCACTTGAAAATTTGAATTTCTCTTTCCTCTATTACGTCTGCTCTTCTGTCTTTCAGACCTTTTTGTAACTAAATTACACTTATTGTTGCAAGTTTAATTCCTCAAATGAATAGCCAAGATAACATAAACTGTATAATTTTTTCTGCTAGACTTGCATGCTTTAGCAAATTCAAATCCCTGTACTTGTAAATGGTTGTCTGAAATGTTTCTGTCATTCAGAGTGGCTCTTTGGCATCAAAAGAAACAAGATTTATGCATTTCTTGTCTTCTTGGACTTGGTAGTCTATGTATTATTTTAATATTCCTTTTAAAATATGAAATGGCTACAAAGGCATGTGCTTAGCCTGCTTAATTTGAAATTAAACATGCTTTTTCATTACTATTTAAAGTTACTATTTTTCGTCAGTTTTGCTAAATCTGTTTTAGTTAACCATCAGTTTACTCTTATCTATCTAAGTATCTAATCTCTATTCTGGTTCAGTTATGCTTGGTCCTTATTTCATTTGGGTTTTTTTTCTCCTTTTATTGTTTGAGAGGCGGGGAGGGTTCATCCTCCTCCATGACTTTCTCAGCTTTTCACCAGTCTCGTCTCCTAGAGTATGTTCATGCACATTTAAGCCTTTGATCACTCCATGGAGTGAACAAAACACTTGGGCTTGTATGGAGTCATGAACGTGAATTTATTGCTTAGATCAAATTTCAACCCTTTTAGCTTAGCCTTCCTGTTATGGAGGTAAGACTGAAGAGTCTTAAAAACTTGTAACAGTATAATTTCTGGGTGCCTACCTTCTTATTCATAATCATGGGGGTTTGTCGTTGCTCATTTTGGAATTTCACAGTCAAATCTCTTGGTCTGCAAAAGAACTGCCATTCCAGGCAGGTGCAGCAGTGTGTTTTGTTGTGGTGTCCTGTTTCCAGCAGCAGCCAGGAGCAGTTATCTTCAGAGGTGTGTAGTAAACCAGACATGTAGAGTGTGCTACTGGTGTATTTTCTCCCTGCTTTCATCGGTCACAGCTTTAGAGCAGTGTCTTTCGGATCACTGTGTTCAACAGACAGTGGCATACCTGTCCTTCATGAATTTGTCTAATCTGTTTTTGAACTCACTTATCTTTTGGCCAGTGCAGCATTCTTTAACAATGAGTTCTACAGTTTAATTATTTGTTGTGTGAAAAAAAAAGGGTTTATTTTAAATTTAAACCCGTTATTTGCTCTTCCTACTTGGAAATGGCTAAGAATCATCCGTTTATGCACACCGTATTTGATTTTGTAGATCTCAGTCCCCCATCAGCTACCTCTTTTCCAAAAGATTTAGTCTTTTCTCATATGGAAGCTCTTTATGTTCCTAGGTATTTACCTGTCTGTGAGGGTTTTTTTTTTCTGATCTGTTGTATTCCTTTATTGATGGGGTGACCAGAACAGCTCACAATATTCAAGATGTCAGGATACTAAAAGAGTAGTACATAATGAAGATTTGGGTTTCATTATCAATTCTTTTCCTCTTAAGTTCTTATGTTCTGGCTGTCTTTTTTTGTGGTTGCAGGGACTTGATGATGTTTCTCTCCAGGATGACTACTAATACCTTCCCATGAGTAGTAAAAGCTAATTTAGAGTCTGTCATCATGTGTATGCATAGGTGAAAATATTTTCCCCATGTGTATCACTTTGTACTTAGCAACATTAATTTTCATCTCCATTTTGAGATGAGAGATTGTAAGATCCTTTTGCAGCTCTTTACCATCAATTTGAGATCTGACTCAAAATTGGATAATTTTGCAGACTTTGCAAGTTTTCATACCTTTTTGTTCACCCCTCTTTTTGAGAGTCTGTTAATACAGTTGAATAGCTTAAGTGTCTGGGATAGGACCTTAGAAACTAACCATTTACTTCTGTTCTTGTTACTTTCTCTTTTTCTTTTGAGTTGAAGGAAATAGAATGCTGTGTTCTTCATTTCAAGTACTTCTGTTGTACTTTAATCAGTTTTGTATGTATTGAATAAGATTTCCCTTTTTTAAAGACATTTTTTCAGTTCTTGTATTTCTTTTTTTTTTTTCCATGCCATCCATTTTGAGCTGCAGCTTCCCTTTGTGCTTCAGCAGCCCGTGCAGCACTGCAGTTCCGACTTTTTACTGTGTTTCCTAATGCAGCTTTATTAGTATAGCATCTTCCAGATCACTGATTTGTCTGCGAGCTGAAATCTTGGAATCTAAATTTGTCCTTACTTTCTTGAATTGAAGATAGCTGCCCAATTTTACTTTAGTGGCTATTTTACCTTTATTGTTTCTTGATTTACTTGCTACAGGAGTATATCATCATTGGCAAGAGATATCTTTTAATAATGCAAGTTTAAAGGATTTTTGTCTTTTTAATTGTGGGGTTCATTTTTCTGATATTCTGTGTCTGGTTTTTGGAGAACTTAAATTGTTTGACAGGAAATAGAAACTAATAATTCTGTATCCTTAAGTACTGGTTATCTCTAGCCCCAGTCACATAAGCAAATTTTTTCATTAACCAGTATCTGCATATCAGAGTGAAAATGCTGTTTTACTCTCCTATTTCCTAAAAATGTCTGCCCACCCTCTCTTTTTTTCATCTCAATCCCTGTTTGCAGCAGTATTCCAAAATCACGTATTCCTTTCTCCTACAGCAAACAGTACAAATATTTTTTTTGTTTTCCTTGTAGCTTGTTGGAGTAAGTTGTCTCGCTGTATCCCGCTTTCCAGGAAAGAGAATGCGGCTGCCTGCTGCTTCTGTTGCCCTTTTGCCTGGATATTAAATCTGAGCGTCTGCCTAGCCTGCCAACTGTTCAATCAGAAATAGTCAGAAGGCCCTCCTTCCTAATATTGCAGCTGACTCTGAAATCCTCATTATCTTACATCTGCATTCGTGCAGTGCAATTATACAGAAGCAATTATTTTCCTAAAAGCTTATAATTTAAACAGAGGAAGGAGAGTGTATGAAAAATGCATATAACGTGTAAAGTGAAGACGTGTACCTGTATAATTAATGCCACGCATATTTCTTTTTTTTGCTTGCTTTCCTTTTTCAGTAACCTTCAGTTGTTGCTTTCCATTTTATTCCGTTTATGCATTCTTGACACTGGTATGCAAGAAGGGGAAAAACAAGGAGATACCTAGAAAGCAAAGCAAAGGAAAAGGGAAGAAAACAGAGAGCAAAGGAAAAACTGGTGCTTGGAAGAGGAAGTTAGAATGAGGCCTGAGTGTGGGGCGCAGGTGAGCAAACTGAAAGAAGCAACTGATCAGCAAGAAAAGACTCTTTGGATTATAGACAGTAGAAAATATGATACAGTTGCATCTGTTGTGAATGTCCTTGCTTAAACTGTTTTGGAAATTGTTCCACAAGAAAGATAGTAGAGGAATCATCTGAAAACGTCTTATATTAGCGTTAGGCAGAAGCAATTAATTTCTGCTTCTGAGCAACTGTTCCTGCTGCTGCCCGGAATATGTTGGAAGGATTAGTCCAGCGGCTCCCATCCTACCACCAGCAAAACTCTGTCCACTATGGGATTCCAGTACTCCTGGACAAAGACTATCTCTGTCAGTGCACAGGCAAAGAGAAAAGTTAAGGTGTGTGTTTTACTTGAGCAGCTTGGGGCACTTCTTTTGACAAGCCTAAGAGCTTGCACTTGCTTGGGAGGAGGAAGGTAAGTAGCTCAGGACATGTTTATGTTCGAACACCAATGTGAAGTTGGGTACAAATCTGAGGGAGGCAAAAAAAGGTACCCAAAAACTATACCCCTGTTTATTACATTTAGAGCAGTGTGCTCTCAGAAGAGTTTACTCTTGTAGTAATGAAGGAATACAAACTACAGAGAATAAAAAAAACCACCTTAAAGCAGAAGAAATGTAGCTAGTAGATGTTTTACTATTTTGAAGGAATTGGAGCAGCTCTGCTGCCGCTGTGGTAACTGTCCCCCAACTGTTCACACTTCCAGGTTTTGTGTTACTTCATTTTGGTAGACAGAGAATGATGAGCTGTAGTGAGGAAGAGATGGGCTGCTAATAGCGTGGAGAGGCAGAGACAATGTATCTGGCCTTAATACTATTGATAATTTAGTTCAAGGGATGGAGTGTCTCTTCTAAATGGCACTTTTCAGTCTCTCCAGCCTATTCTAAGTGAGATATATGTGCCTTGTGGCCAGAGATGAATTGTGGAGATAGAACCTCTGAATCAATCTTCGCTGTGTGGTCTTTTCTTTTTTAGTCGTCTTTTTTCTTTTTTTTTTTTTTTCCTTTTTTAATTTAAGCCAGGAGTTGATTAGATGCCTGGCAATGATTACTATCCATTGGCACCTCCCATTGGGAGCACACTCCAAGTACCAGCCTTCAGCTCTTTCAAGCAGGGGAGGTTAAGCAGGCTGCTTACTGAGCAAAAGGAATTTCTCTTCCCATGAGAGCTTGAGTGCTGTTTCCCTGGCTAAGAATGCTATAATTCCTTTACAAGTGACAAGCAGGCTGCTACCATCTGCTGGTGAATGGCTGCAGGATGGTGGAGTTTGGGTGAAAATTTGCTCATGGACCAAAGAGAACCATTAGTAGTCATTAAGCCCAATTGACACGTTTCCTGTATGAAGTTCTGTGATTTTGTTTTGGTTTTAGAATGTTTTCTAGTTGTAGTGTACATCTTTTATTTTCTTTCTGTTCTGAAACATAAAAATATAAGGATAAAGGTTCTAACCAAAGCCACAAAGACTACTGGCAGGAACTGTGCATCTCTTTACCTTTTAAGGCACAGCAGTGATGTCTTGCAAAAGAAGACTGGGACCATCCAGAATTTTTTTAATTACTTTGTTCTGTCTTTCTAGAAACACCTGGATATATTTGGAAACCACGTGGCAGAACATGATGATAGTCTCTTTCAAAGATTAAGTGATAGACTAGTAAGATGTTTTAGAACCATTCCACTTTGTAGGGTGTCTGCTTTGTTCAGTCACTGTGTGGTGTGTCAAGAAGGAAGAACTCGAAAGAAAAGAGTAGTTATTGTGTATGTGGTTCCCCCAGCTTCCCCTGAAAGAAGCAGATGGTCGGGGGTCCCAGGAGGTAGAAGAAATGGGGCCATTAGACTGTCAGTGGCTTGTGAAAAGCAGAAGCATCTGCCAGAATGGAGACTTGTTCAGCAGCAGGGGAGCTAGCAGCAGCAGATGATCTCTGCCTTGAGCAGTCAATGGTATTGTAGTCCACTGGGGAATTACTGTTGTGGGCGTAGCTGCAGGTAACCTTGGTAATAATCTAGTTGGTCTGGCAGACTTAAAAAAAGAGGAAATGAAAGGCTTGATGCTCGTGCTCTGGCATCTTAACTACCCACTTTTCTTGTCTAATCAGTCCTAACTGCAACCGATTTGAAAGTATTCTGTACCCATTCTCAGCTGAGCGCCACAGGCACAGTTAAAATTCGTCAAAATGCCTGTCGTATTTCTGCTGCAAGTTTCAGAATAGCAAGATGAACCACGCTAGATGCAACAAAGAATAAGTTCAAAGACTAAATTAACATTTGGAAAAGTATCAAAAATTTTGCTAGGGGTCGTCTTGTTTTCAGTTGTATCGCACAGTACACTCTTTTAAGACATGTCTTTTTAGTGTTAAGAAATATTTTACACAGCTGCAGTTTAATCTCTACTGCTGTCGTTCTTATGCTCTTATTGACTGCTCGGTACAGGACACAGTGTTCCAGGGAAAAATGACCTCTTCTGTTGCAACAGTGTGATGGTACTTCAAAGACGAGATAAAGTAGGGAGGACAGAATGCCTCTGAGGAACAAAACTAGAAATTAATTTTGGTGTTCAAAAAGAATAGTCAATTTGGGTTCTGTCCTGTTAGAATAATTAATCTCTGTCAGCCACATCTAAAAGCAAGAATAAAGCATAGAGGTAAAGAGCTGTGGTTCAGAACTCTTCAAGCTGCGCTTTGTGAATACTTGGCATAGGTGAATCTGGGACTATTGCCAGTACATAATATTCTTCTAGGCTTGACTTCATAGCCAGGAAAAGACGTTTTCTATATGTGAAACTTGGTTTTACTCCCATGAGAGAGTGAATTACATTGCAGTTTGGCTAGAGGTCTGTACATTTTGGTGTGCATTTAAATATTGGTTTAGATTTACTTTTTTTTACCTTTGGAAACTGACATTCGTGTTCTGACAGGCAAAAACAAGCTGCTTGGGTGTCTCTTTCTAGGCCTCAGGGATGCTTTCTTTACATCGTAAGTACTACAATACTTTGTCATGATACACATTCACTGCTTAGAAGATAGACACAATTTAATAGGGAGCACTGAAGATGAGGCTCGGGATGCTTTGGCATAACTGAAAATAGAAGGCAGTATTCAAGACTGCAGTTGTAGATGTCATGAGAACTGACATCTCACAAGCTTTTCTGTTAGTTGCATCTGCTTTGATTTGGAGAGGGCCACCTGGTTTATGGCTGGAGCTAGTTTTGCTTTCATCCTCATTCAGTCACTTAAATACAAACTATAGTCATCTCTGCATAGCACAGAATAGTAGGAAGAGCAATGACTGTCACATATTCTTAGTGGTTTTTGAAATATTGTAACCAAAACCCTGTTAGCTATGCAGACCAAGGAACTTGGCTGTGGCTGTTATCTTTGGCCACGTCTATTCTGCAGATCTCCACTGCCACATATATGTTGTTCAGGGATGTGAAGAAGTGTGGTCTAGCTGATGTGGCCATCTTGGCATATGAACCTCCCTGCACGGTAAAAAAAACATGCTTTTGTTCAGTGCCAGGTGCGGTGCGCTGCTGGCTGGGGCACATCTGTTCTGTGTGCTGTACAGGTGTAGCTTGCTGATAGTGTTAATAGAGCACATGTAGTTTGACACTAGCTTTTCCAATAGAAAAAGAGTTTTTAGATAATTATCATCATCTCTCGCTGTGCAGTCAGTGACCAAAGGCAACTTCCTATAGCCTAAACTCAAGGTGACTTGTACCAGTTACACGAGGCCTCATGACAGTGTTGGTTGTGTTTATCAGCAAAACCAAAATTCTGGTGTTTCTTAAGTATAACTTATTGTAGGTCATCTTTTTCTGCTAGAAGTCTATTTGCGTTTTAATTTTTAAATACTAGTGGTCTCTTAGCCTTTGTTATTTCTGCTGTATGTGCCTTGTTTTCTTTTTAAAGGGAAAAATGTCAACCTGTCAGAAATCAGCTTTCATCAGAATGTTAGATTACTTAATGAAAATCACTTACTGTATACATTCAAGAAATAAAGTTGCTGTCTGAATGAGATGCATGATAGGCCTCCTGCCTGAGGTCATTCCTTAAGTCATTCAGGATGAAGGAAATGGATGAGTGGCTTTCATTCTGCTGCATTCACATCTGTCTGATAATACGGTTAAATACATCATTGACCAGTTGAGATAATAGAATTTAAGAATCGAAAATCTAATGTGGTCATCAGATGAGTCTTATACTTTGAAAATAAACGTATGCACATCTTTCTAGCACTGCAGGTGTTTCTTTTGGAGATACACCATTTCTGTGACGGTGAGGTATTTTCCCTTGGTGGCACCTTCTGCTCCCAGTAAGCCTTTTTTCCTGTGAAAAAATGTTCAACTTGGCTTGATCTCTTGGACTGCTAATGATAATGAAAATGATGTAACCAAATTATTTTTATGCTAATGCTATCTTCTAAATCATTCTTTGTCATGCTAGTTCTCATTTTAAAGCTGCTGTAGATTCAGAAAAAGCTCTTTGCCTCCAATTTTAACACTGATGTCGTTGTCACATGCTGAAACATAGGCCAGTGCAACAGACTTGAGAAGTGTTTTAAGTTCTTTCTGAATGGTTGGTTTGAACATTTGGTATCACTTGCCTGGTTAGCACAGCTGAAAAGTTTGTTGATTGAAAGAGCTTATGTTGCCTATTCAAAAGGCCTTTGTTTGTGTAGCGTGGAAAGATACAGTCTAACATTGTGATATTGAGAAATTTGTGCAGGAATGTGGTTGATAAAATTCCCAGGAAAATACAGATATTTGGAAAGATTATTGCAGTCTTCATTGCTATTTCTTGGTTTCCCTTTCAGAAATGTTCCCATTGCCAGGAACCAGGAGCCACCTTAGGCTGCTACAACAAAGGCTGCTCCTTCCGATACCATTACCCATGTGCCATCGATGCAGGTAAGAACAAATGACATGCTAACTATATTTCATGTTTATTCAAAACATATGATACTAAATAATTCCAAGGTACTTTACAAATTTATTCCTTCTCAATTTCTCACGTACTATGAAGATACAGTAATATAAATGGTGAGAAATGGCATCAGGTAAACAGCGTACAAAAATGTGTAGGGACAAAATGGAACTTGCAATGAAAAAGAATCTACCTGAAAGTGAAAAAAAAAAAGCCTGGTTTTGGGGAGTGCAGCTACAGTGACTGAAATTTGGCTGCAATATGAGAACTGACTGCTCTGTTCTTGCAAAAAATATAAACCCTTTGTTAAAAAGGTGCAAGGAACCAGAAAGGTGGTTCCTCTTTGTGTTACACCCCTATGGGTAGCCACAGTAATGATTTCAAGCACAAAATGTTTGTAGAATCATTGGTACCGCTTGCAGCACAACCTTTTTTCTCCCTCCTTAGAAGCATTTCAGCCAGTCTTTTGAGTAGAGCCAATTTTCATCGTTGGACAAGTTGGTGGTTAGATGGTATTATCTCCAACTACAAGCCTGGGGTTGTGAGTTGGTGTTTGGTGTACAATAGTAAAAGTTTTTCATGGAAATAAACTTTATTCTTGGGTAAAAAATCCCAGCTCAGAATGAATAATGTCCCACTATTTCAGTGCTCTGTAATTCACTTCTATCATACAAAACTTAGTCTGATAACAAGCAGGTAAGGATTCAAGATTACAACTCTTGACTCGCAAATAATTGCAAGCTTCCTGTTTGTTATCCCACTTCCACAGCAGCCCCCTTCTTTCACCACGTATTTTATGCTGTTTTTCAAATGTTGCAATATTTGAAGTGGGTATGATAATTTCTGAATGACTGCCTTGCACCTCTCACTGTGAAATCCCACCCTACTGGAGCACCGCATTTTATTCTAATAGAAATGTTTATAATGAAATTAATACTGTAGCGGAATACTACTAGTACCACAGTATAGACAGAGAATCCTTGATTTTACATGAAATAAGGTGTTAAAGAAATATTATTCAGGTTGCAAAAATTGCACGCTCAAAAAATTGCCAGAAATAAGGGTGTCTGTGGAAGTTTAGTTTTGGTCTCTTATAGATGTATCTTATAAGATAGTGATTGCCTTATTAATGACTGACATCTTTTTCCGTAAGGCCCTACCTCAGCCTGTAGGATGAAAGGGTACTCATTCATGAGCATATGTTGTCCTTACTGATTCTGTATTTTATTTACTGCATATGATTCCATCTCAGTTCTGAAAGCAGAACTGTGGAATTTTCTGTGACGTTCATCTCTGTTGTGCCTAAGAGTTTCATAAACATTAACAAACTTTTCATTTACAGTACATTTGAGAGACACACTCATCAGATTTGAGTTCATATTGTGTTTATTAATTTGTTTCTGGTTTGTGACCTGCCCTTTTCAATACCATGATAGAAACAAAATAAATTATAGTGAATGTTCCCAATAGTTTGGGGTGCTTAATTTGAATTCTTGTGTCACTAGGTACAGTATGTAGCATTTTCTGTGTTCTAAACACAGATTTCACAATTAAGATACTGCCTTTTTTCTTCAGATATACCTTCCTCATTAACTCTATTCCACTTCAGCAAATGCAGTAGGGTCCTCCAGATAACAAATTTACTCAGCAATCATGACTGATTCCCAAGAGCAGTTCTGTGTTATGCATAAAAGAGGCAGTGTCCTGTACAAAAACTAGTATATAATCATAGTATTTAGTCCATATTAAATGTAATGTAATATAATGTCTACCATGTAGTATGTGGAAGTGAGCTACGTTAAATTTGGCTTTTCCTTGCATTTGTCTTGACTTTGCAACCTTTGAGGGTTTTTTAGAGTAGATTTTTGTGTTCAAGTTGCAAGGCTATGCTTGCTTCATTTTTTTTTTTTTTTTAAACTTTCTTGAGAGACATCACGTTGTCATGTGGCCGTCTGACAGAGTGCACCATTTCAAGCTAATTTCCCTCCTTTGAGTAATATGGCAGTAATAAATTGCAGGCCACTTAGTGGGCTAGAGCTGCATGGAGATGGGATACTTTGTGAGTTTCACAAATGTATTTAAATAATAGCAGAGTAGTGATATAACTGGTGAATCTCTGGTTTCACTCCAGGAAGAGTATGATTTAGTAAGAACAAAGGCTTTTCTCTGTTTCTTTATACATTTTCCTTTCTGTGTCTTCCTCTTCAGTCTGTATGTGTCTGATAGGTTCTCCACTCTGACTCTTCATGCCAGCCACAGGCTCTTTATCTAGTTGGTCTCAGGTTCCTCTTCTCAAATTTCTTATCCCAATCTCTTTGTAAGAATCAGTTCTCCCTACTCCTTTCCAACTTTTCCTTTGCCCAGTTTTCTAGGTGTCATTCTGGCTTCCTCCTCTCTGCTCTTACATCACCTCCTCCTCTCCTTTCTTGCTCCTAGCTCTGTTTCTCATCTTGAGCTTCTTACTCCTGTTTGGTTCTCCTAACTTATCTCCTTGTCACACTTAACCCTGCTAGTCCCCATTTGTTCTTGTATATTGGCCTTGATGTTCGCCTTTCTGTGCCTTATCCCAGTAGTTGTTAGTCTCCAGTCTTCTGGCTGAATCAATCCTGATTCAGCCTTGGCATCTTTCTGCTGGCACTCATGCTTAATTCCCTGCTCCTAACTTCTACTAGCAGTAGTCTCATCATTCTGCTAGCCTCTACTCTCTCTCCAGTTCCAGATTACCTTTCTCAGTAACTTTTTCACTTCTGCTGCCTTCTGGGCCAGTGCTTCCGATTTTGCAGTTTTGAAATGGTCACCTTCTTCCTTCAGGCTGCCCAAGCCTTAGAAAGGTCCCCTGACAGCTTCAGTGCTTTTGGGTCTGATGCTTAAATCTGAGGCCAGAGGTTCGTTTATAGGAAAGACCTGCTTACCCCCAAACAAAAGTATTTTTGGTGGCATTTTCAAAGGACCTAGCAATTAAAATCTTAAGAAGCCTCTCCTGAGAATGTGCAGATTAAAATCCCCATTCCTTCTTTCAAAGAATAACATTTGCTGATTTTTGTAGTAAGCTGGCAAAGCTAAAATTCAGGTTCTAGTGAAAATCAGGCTATAGTGGAGCTTTTCAGAGAAAATTTGCTGGGATGTTTAATGTGAGCAGAATAACTTTTTTCCAAGAAAGAATTTTAAGGAAATTGTTAGCCTGCTTTAGCTGAAGTTTTCAACCAAAACAAATAAGAGCCCAGCTTGAAGTAGAATCTCAGCATTCAAAATTTCAGCCTGATGGTGTGACAGTAGAAGACCTTGTTTGCAGTTGCTTTTATCTGTGGATGTAATCAAGCTGTCTTAATCTATAGCCGCTGTTCCAATAAATCTATATAAAAAAAATAAACAAGCTATATGGAATAGGACTTGATTTTCATTTCTGTCCAAGCAGAAAATGTAGGCTTCCGTGAAGCAAATCAGCATTTTTTTTTCTTTTCTCAGCTTGCTGTCTTTTTATTGGTTATGCAGTGCTGCCGTCTTTCCTGTAGAGAATCAGGTGTGGATATTTCTCAAGTTCCTTGAGCTCTGTGGTAGTTTCATTTGAAGATGACCATCCTGCTTTGAAGGGTGGTGCCACCTTACTTTATTGAGGATCTGGGACAGATTTGTTCTGAATCCTCAGAAGTTTGTGCTGACATTTATAAGGGCTGTCAGGGTTTTGGAATATGTATGATTGGTATTGTATCTTAAAAAAAAAAAAAAAAAAAAAAAAAAAAATACGGGAATATTTTTTAGGG
>VYXH01008574.1:392268-416963 GCA_013397275.1 Burhinus bistriatus
AAAAAAAAAAAACACTTGCTGGCATGTTTTTTAGGGTATGTGAGGCATAAATTGGTGTTTGACTGAGTTGCATCCCTGGAGTGACCATGCCTTAGCTGAGACGAAGTATGCACACCGTGCTCCTAGGCAGTTGCACTGTGAGCATGTTTTTACCTTGGCGCTGGCGTGGATTAGAAGTTAGTACCCTGTCAGTTACTGTGCCTCATCTGAAAGGCAGTACATTTTTTTGTAAAGGTCCGGAGGGTGAAATGTCTCAAAACAACTTCAGTTACTTGCAGCACCGAAGGCTGGCCCTGCGGTGCGACCTGGGCTCTGGCTTCTGCACTGATGGTCGGCTTCCAATCCCACCCTGGTGAGGAGCCAGGTTTTGCACCGCTGTCGCTAATTGGCTGCTATGCAAGGCATGTGGCCTCATAAGCTGCCAGTTCGTACATATGGATGCTTTTATGTAGCCTAATTCAGCCTTCCTTTTAATCTCTTTTCATACAAAGTAATCTGTGGCAATACAGGATGCAAGAGAGCTGAACTCCTCCTAGCTATTTGCATAAAAATCAAGATCAGTAGTGCCACTTAAGTAATTTTTATATGGAAATGACTGTGGTTAACATTGTCTGTGTTTGGCTTTCGTCTGTCCAAATTTATGAAGAGCCTCTGATGTCTCAAGATAACTTAGTCCTAGGGACGTTTCCATGGAAACAGGATCTTTGTTTTCTGAAATTTTGTATCCTCTCCCTCTGCTTGTTCCTCCCCACCTGGAGTCAGATCCTGATTGTTGCAGTACACTTGTCCCCACAACATGTTGTAGGCAGTTTCACACACAGATTTTTTACTGTAAATTAGGAAAAGTCTAGCAGCAAAATAAAACGAATTTTCAGAGAGCAGAAATCCTGTGTCTTCACAAGTATCGTTAAAGATGAGTAACAAGCAGAACACAGAGGGTGAGACAAAGCGTGAAGCTTACAGAAGAATAATTGCTTCTATTAAAAATGTTTTAGGTTTTCCCTGACTACTTTATGGAGAAAAATCTGCACAAACAAGGATGAGGCTCGGTTCTTTTTCCCTTTCTTCCACAATGAACTGATCATAGCTATGTGTCTGGTGACTTCATGATGAATTGTAATCTGTGATACAAAATACTTGGAACTACTAACTGAAATCCAGGCCAGCTTTGTAATGATGAACAAGTTTTGCCTTATTGGTATTCAGCTGATTTTCTACAGTGAGCTGATGAAATTTTTCATAGTTATCCCTTAAGAGAAACAAAAAAATTGCTATTAATCGGATCTGCGATTAGTATTTGCAACAAAAATGCCAACCCTAGTAAGAAATTGAACTCCGTGTGCAGATCAGGCATGAGGTACGAGGTTTCTGACAGTTCTTCCCGATCTTTGTACGATCTTCCTTTCTGATGTGCTAGCTAGAGAAGTGCATTCATTACTAACGTTGGGTTTCCAAGAAGGAAGAAAACTCCATTCTGTTCTAACATACTGTGCATGTTTTTGATGATTGCTCTGTATATTTTTGATGATTGCTGTATTATGCAGTGATAATTCATGCTGTAGTCTAAACGTACAATTCCTGCCCTTACAATGAGACAGCATTTTATTTATTTCCTGTTATTTGCTAATACCGCATTTGAAATTGTTATCTGTGGCAGGATTAAGGGTTTTACTCCCCTTTGCTAAAATCTCGCAAGTAACTTAGCCTATTGCATGCTGTTTCCCTTTGATTCAGGCCAGAGGCATTCATGTTGAAACATAAGCGTTTCATAGCAGAGGGATGCTCTGCCAAAGCTTGGGTGTCTAGAAAGCTTTTCCCTCAAGCTTTAGTTGCAGTCTCCTGCTGTCTGCTAAACTCTTCCAGCAGATTGAAACAGCAGGTAGCGCTGGTTATGCTACATACTTAAGAGCGTTTTAAATTAGCACATTTTATTTACCATTGTGCTTCTTTACTTGCTAGCTATTTGGGTAGTTTGGAACAGACAGGAGGTCATAAGCACCTTGCTGAATTCTCATGGTGTCAGTCACACTGCGGGTGGTGATGGTGCTTGGTCAGCTTGCCTTCGGTGCTTCAGGCAATTGGAAAGAACAAAGTCAGAAGTTTGGGCAGGTTGAGAGGTGGCCCTGCAGTTCAGGGTGCCCAGGGGAGGCAGCCGAATTCTCTCGGGAGAGTGCTGCTTTTTCACTTGGCTGTGAGGGTGAAATACAGGGTATCTGGAAGGCACAGAGCCAGCCACTGGTGCTCCTGGTGTGGCCATAGCACTGAAGTTCCTTGAGCTGCTGACTTGGCATCCTTTAGAGGCTTCATCTGAGAAGGGAGGGTGAGAGGGGAAACAATTCTTATACTGGCAGTGGCGCTACAGAAATGCTCTTCAAATGACAGTATCGCTTAATTTGTTCCTAAATAAGCACTTCTACATAGGTGCCCCACTTTCCGTAATAGGTTTAAATCATTAATTAAACTATTTCTTAGATCATAGAAGCTTCACATGTACGAGTCATGGAAGCAGATCCAAGAGCAGCATGAGTGACCTGACTACCATAGTGTCAAAGTGTAAACTGATCACCAGGATTTGGGATTGCAAATAAACTGTCATAGGCACCCATACCTAGAGACACACACCCCTTCTCCCCCTGATGTTGGCAGGGCCTTGGGGTAAGGATGAAAGGCATCGATTTTCCTATGAAGTATAAAGCAGGAATCATCTGTTCAGATTGGATGAATGCATTCGTCTTCCTTGTGCTGTAGCAAGGAAGGCTGGAATAGCTGAAGGGGGTTGGGATACTGGATTTGTAGACTTGCTGTTGTGATTCTTACTCTATACATAGGATCAGGGAGACTGGGGATGCTTGGACTTGGCTTGGTAAACTAGGCGACATTGTCACTTGGGGTGTTCAGTAGTTTTATTTGCTAAAACTTTGGGGGTGGAAGGGATAAACCTGCTCATAAGATACTATTCTATAAGAGATCTTTGAATGGAAAATACACCTGTGAGGCAAGATTAGCACATGTGATGTATTATTCAAGTTGATTTTTAGTAAAAAAGTAATAAATTGCTGTCTTCTCCTCCTCTAGATTGTTTACTAAATGAAGAGAATTTCTCAGTGAGGTGCCCCAAGCACAAGGTAAGAATCCTCTCTTGGATTAGACCTGTTTTTTGCTGCCCTCTTCTGGTATCTGAGTTTGGATTAGTAATTTTATACCTGGATGACATCTGTAGTCAGAGATGCTTTTAGATGAATTCTTCTGTGATGTGTGCTTGTGGTACATTCTGGAGGCAAACATCGACTTGAGAAGAATACAGAGAATTTAAGAAGATAAAGTAGGTTTTTGCCCTATCTGTTCAGTTGTTCTTTAGATCCTTGATGACTCTTTAGAAAGCCCAGCTTCATTTCCTGTCTTCTGTGATAGAATCAGTACACTGCTCACTGTTCCTGTTTGAGTGCTACATTGAAACTGTCAGTGGTTTTTCTCCTTGGATTTACTGAGGATGCAAGGAGGAATTAAAATGGCTCGTGGAAAAGTTTCAGACAGCTTTTGGGAACATTTAGACTACGTCATGAACCAGTGTAGTGGTGAACCTGAAACACCTTGTTCTAGTTTAGTGATAGTAACTGTACTGAGTCCTGCCACTCAGCCTTCAATAAATATATCTGTTTAGTTGTTCTGTAGATCTTTAACTCTTCAGAAGACCCATCATCATTTTCAATTTTTGATGATGAATTCAGCATGCTGCTTCTGCCTAGGGTTTGTGCATCCTTAACAGAATGTCCCTAGAGCCTGCAAACACAGTGGTGCTAAGAGCTGGACTGCTGTTGCTCTGTCCATATGGAAAGAGGAGACAAGGCAGACAATACATACTCTTTTGTACAAATAAGCAATGTGATACAGTGCTGGGAATGCCCCTCCCAGCCCATAAGGGAGGATATGTCTCTGGGAGGCTGTGGATACCAGTCTCCCAGTTTTAAATGCTCAGAAATATCCAGAAAAATGGCTATTCTTGTGGCCAGTTGGATACACCAGGAGTTGTGCAAGAGTGTGGGTGGCATATGCTGGAAAGTAAATGATAATAGGGAAGAATTGTGTTGCTTTCTACCAGGGATTAGTCTCCATTTAGTCCTTGTCTGCATATCTCTTCTCTGCCTAGAATTAGACTGACATCTGGTGGTCTTTTGTCTTCACAGATTATCTTTAATCTGTCTTTTGTAAACATAGAAGAATTAGTCTCATGTTCCTTTCTGGATGTTCTACTACAATATGATGTATTTAAACACATGTATTTAAAATGCGCTGAAAGATTCTGGGGGCATTCAGGCTGTTATCCAGAACTGGCCTAGTTTTCATCATAAAAGAAAATAAATTATTCTGCACAATTGTGGAATAATGTTGAAAATGTACAGCAAGCTTAAATTGATGTATTAATGCTATATGACCTGCAGATCTTGCCAAACAAAAATGGGAAGGGTGAGCTCCCCTTACTGTGGAATGCAACTACCCAAATGCCACCCTCTGCCCAACTTTGGATACTTGACTAAAGAGAATAGGAAGGTGACATCTTTGAAGCCTGTTTAATTTTTGCTGCCCACTGCCTGAAGTGTTATGGGAAACATAGTGTCAAAGCTTTTCATATCTGTCTTGGGTCACTATTCCTGTGTATGACTACTTGCAGTGATGGTGCTCAAACTGTGAAAGGAAACAACCATTTTACAGAATCCAGCCCCCTGGAGAAGATACTGAGCAGGCACATTGGTTTCTGAAGTGATCTTGGGAGGCGGAAGGGGGAAAACTGCTAATTAAGTTTATAAAGGTACTTCATAAGGCAATGAAATTTTGAATTTTATTCAAAACTATCCCACTGCAGATCACTTTCTGCATTGTGTCGAAAATGGAAATTCAACACCAGCAGCTGTTCTTTGACACTGAAGTTTGTTGGCTTTTGCTTAGTAAAGACATGAATCGTTTGTTTGAAGTCAAGCAGAGTTTTATTTGCTTGGCTGTGACTCTGCCTTTGCCCTGTGGTTCAGTGATCATTACTGGTTTGTTCCCAATTTTTCTGCAGGGCAGAATATAGGATCACCCTGTTCCTTCCATTGTAGTGGCTGGAAGGGGGAGTTCCAGCCAGTTGCGAGGCAGGAACAGGAAGGTTGAAAACCATTGCTCTAGAATAACTGGAGAATAAAGTGCATCAATTTTTTTCATGATATGCACACGAGCAATTGAGAGGAAGAAAGACTTTTGATTAGACCATTTAAAAGCAGAGTTTAACATTAGTAGCTAATTAGTAGCTGTCTAATATCTCATTCTTCTGTTCTGTAGTTAATGGGTGGAAGAACTAACTTTATAAATCTGTTAGCACTGCGTAAGTCCCCCAGTATAGTGCCTCTTACCCTTTTTCAGTCCATGCCTCACATCAGTAAATACACCTCATCATAATAAGTGGCTCCTGGAGAGCAAAGGTGCTTCGTGCCTCATTAACTGCGCTTGACACTTCAGGCATAAGCAAGCTAAGTCCAGAGGGACTGGTCCTGCCTTTCCCTGTGCTCCCCAGTGAGCTTTCCCATTTCCTTCTGTCAGCATTGATGCTTCAACCATCCATGTCCTGAATGTGCTACTTTTGCAAAATAGCAGCTTTTATCACAGGGAAAACGCTGTCTGAAAACTAATCATCTTTTGAAGGGTTAGCTTCCTCTCGCAATTCCAACTAGCTGTGTGTGTGCATCACAGCAAGTGCTGTTGCAACAGAGCTGATGAGGATGCCGAGGCACTGAGGAGGATATAAAGGGGATGGGATACCTCACCTTTTGGTGGCACTGCAGTCTTAGATTGTCTTAAGCCATTTGTGGGGCAGTTCTAAGCAATGTTTCTCAGCTTGTTCTACCTTTTTGTGTTAAAGTCTGTGTTTCTTAAAATTAACCAGGCTTTCATATCCCAAACTCTTTACTTTTGCGGAATTGCCTGCTTTTGTCACAGGGAAAACTCTGTCTGAAAAATCTATGTCTGGTTCCAATACTGACTACTTTTTCTCTCTCTCACTTCCTGTATGTTCGCTTTCCCTATCCCTGTCTTCCTTTTCTCCCTCGTTTTCCTTTTTCTTCTCCTTTTGGCTTGCTGGTTCGTCAGCCCCTCCTTCCTTGCTCTCTTCCCTCCTTGCAGAACAAGATGGTGAAAGGCAGCCTCAGCACAGAGCAGTCGGAGCGGGGGTGAGGGGGGAAGTGTGCTCCTGGGAATGGAAATAAAAGCAAGCACAGGTGAGTTGGGGAGAGTTACCAGTTTCCACCTGCTGCCTTCTGTGGCTCCTTACCTCCAGTGTCTTCCCCATTTCCGTGAGAAACCAAGGTGCTCTGGTGTACATTCAGAAAATTTGTAATAACTGGAGTTCCACACCACCACCCCCTCCCCATTCTGTTCAGGCTAGCGACTTCACTTTTTTTGTATTTCTGCAGCCATTCCTTCTGTTTAGTGGTAAGAGGCAAAGCTTGTTAGGTGTTAAAACTGCCCAATTACTCTCCCAGCCAAACCAATGGCAGAAATCTTTCATATTGCCATCATCATGTTCATAAGTATCTGAAAGTTTTTTTCCATAAGTCTCAGTAATAATAAGCTTCTGTATAAATAAGTAAATTCATCATAGTCTCTTAAATTTTGTACGTAAGGAAGAATTAATAATACTGATGACTTCAAGATTATTGTAATCTTGATACCCTTTTTTTCTGGAAGTGTAAATACAAGGATAAGTAAATTAATCTTATCAGGAGCAGATTACATTCCTTTCAGACCAGCATGTTCCTCTAGTTTGCAAACAGACATGGGTGATAGAAGGTGGAACTATATCCACAAGTGGCCACAATTTCATACGTTTGTAATGTTTACTCTAGCCCCTTACCTCCCCTCACTCTGAATCCAGGGTGGGCTGTAGTTGCCATAAAGTCAGCATAAGTGAGCAGTGCTGTGGAAGGCAACAGTGGCGTCCCAACTTCCCTGCTGCTCTTCCTGGCTCCTCCTTTGTCTAGTCCCAGTGTTCATACAGCCATGCGTGAACTTGGTGGGGAATTCGATTTGTCTAAAACTACTTTTTGTCCTGTTAGCATCTGAGTTAGATAATTTTCCTAATCTGCTTCACTGTGTGGCTGGGCAAATATCCTGGCACAAGGAGGGAGTAGCACAGAAGTGGGAGTTAGCACCCAGGGAATGCGATGAGGTTGGGATTTCATGTTTCATTTCTACCAAGTGCATTGCCAGTTGGTGGCAACAGGGAGTTTTAAACGAAATATGTATTTGGTTTCAAATTAATACTTATTGGCACCCTTTCCCATAAACTGCAGCCCAAGAAGGTCTCTTGCCTTCATTTCACTGCTCAGTTGCATTTCTTACTCAAGCTAGTTGCTTGTCTTTCTTGCAGTCATGCAGGTCAAGTTGCTCTTTCATGTCGGTTCTCTGAGCTGATTATAACAATCCTCTTCCCTCACCATCGTTCCCTTCCTTCCCAGGCACCTCCCTTACCTTAAAATCTTACCTGTTTCTCAAGTAATTGTGAAGTGCTTTTAATGGTGTTTTCTGTGAAGGAAGAGAGATTAATCAGACAATTGTTTTTTAGTGCAGTAGCAGAAGACAGGTAGTGTTTCATATAAACACTTTGTAAACTGACTGCTGACTTGGATTAGCTCTGCTGTGTTCTGTGATTTTTCATTTTTAACAGCGTTATTTCTTGGCTTTGGAGTGTTGTTAAAACGGTTGCCATGCAAACAGTATTTAAATTCATTATTCAAGTAACTTTTTCCTTCCGTGGTAAAGGTCATTGGGATTCTTTTAAGCTTTTCTCTTTTCCTCAAAGTGTAAAAGGTAATATAATTCATAATGTTAAAACAGGATGATAGTCTCGCAGACAGGGCGTCTGTTACAACTGTTTAACACTAGAGAAGTCTTCTCAGTGATGATTTTTTTTGGCCATTTCTTTAAGGTGCTGGTGAACATTACTGTGTCCCAGAGACCTTTACATAGCTTTGTTTTCTGCATTATTGTCCAGTGCTAACTTCTTTTTTTATATATTGTAGGAATGTATTGGCTTAACACCTTGCAGGCTGTGGAATCTCTGCACCATGTTCACTATGTACTCTAGACATGTCTCTAAGGCATCATTTCTTTCCAAATCCACTTTTGCCTCAAGTAGTTCTTATCTGAAGGTCCTATTTAGCCTCCTCTTTTTGTTTCTGAGAATATCTTAAAGGTGAATTTCTCCAACCTGTCGTTGAATCCCAAAATAAAACCCATGCAAATCTAAAAGATCCAATTGTTTTTTTTTTTTTTTTTAAAAATAAAATTACTGCGTTACTGTGGTAATTAAAGAAGTTTAGAGGAATTCTGCAGCAGTGCTGGTAGTATAAGAGCTGCCCTTCTGTTGGCCTTAGTGTAAGATGGAATGGGCACTCAGCTCTTAGATTACTGGGCTGTTTTAGTCCTGGTTCACTCCTAGGCCCAGCAAGTTAAGAAAAATCCTGCGTGTTGGATAACATCCAGGCAAGTCAGTGTATTCTGTCTCTGTTGCTTCTCTCTCCCTGAGCCAGTTGCCTCTAGAACATTTGGATCAAATCCAGATCTGGAGAGTGACTGTGGGAGTGAGTCTGGTGCTCTGGATCTTGTCCAGGAGTGGGGAAGGACTCTCTCTGTGCGGTGAGCCTGTTTCCTCCAAGAGCCAGCGCCTAATGCTCTGGACCGATTCCAGGCATGGGCAAGCTGCAGTTGTACAGGAGCCAGAGACAGCAACACAGCCTTGACACTCCTTCAGCGAGGGCTCACAGTTGCACAGTAATGAATACCACAGAGGTCAGCTGCCTGAACTCTCTAGGAACCTCCCTCCTTTCCCCTTTAGCTGTAGCTCCATGGTTTACCCGTCTGTTTTTCATACGTATTCGCCTCTTTCTTTGCTCTTAGCCTGGCACCCCTGTATGAGGGGATATTTGCAGCCAAAAGGTAGGCTTGCTGGGATGTAATCTAATTGGTGTGCTGATAATCAGAACGGCATTGACTTCTGTATCACACTTAGGGTTCCTGGAGTTTAATTGCCAGCTATGAATGAACATGGGTGTTACTTCATTCCCAGGCACGCTTCTAATGCCGTTAACTGTTTTCCATATGCGTTGCTTATATTGCGAGCTTTTTTCCTTTTCCCAAGCTCACTAGCTGGTGGGGAGGGATTTATCCAAGTTATATCAAAGTAAGTAACCTTACTAAATAAACAAATTGCCTCTGGGCTCACTTGTGTTATGGGAGAGGGAAGAAAGGAATGTATTATTTCAAGCTTTGCTTTCTCAGCTGTGCAGATTAAGAATGAGAACTGTAGCTTAGAGAAATGAAATTTTAACTTTGCAGTTTCTCTTTTGAACTGAGGCTCCACCAACTTAGCAACTCCTGAAGTTCATTTTCTCACCTTAGAGAATTTATGGACAGGGAGAACAAGCATGCCAAGCACTTGGACGTTTCCACATTTGACTTGAAAGACATCACAAGCTTAAACCTTCCGTGAACTGTCACCACCCTGATAATCTGGCAATTGGAACAAAAAGCAAGAGAAAGAAATATTACCTTCCCTCCAGTTAGTTTAATTGCAGCTTTACCTTTGGGTTGTGAAATCTAGCCATTTCCTAAATTTGGTTCCTGCAGCTGGACTCCTGTGATTTTGATACTGGTTTTACTATCTGCTGCCTACTCACTGAGAACTACTGTCGGATGGTAGTGCGGTGACCTATATTGAAAATACTTGCGTGCAGTCCCTGAGGGGCAGCGTGGCATCCCAGACGCTGTCACTGCATTTGAACATGCTTGACACCCTCTGTTTTGTTTTCATAGTCAAATAAGGTGCGAACATGAGGTAAACGAGCTCTTTTCTGGCTGCTGGAGGTAGCTGTTCTGTAAAGAGTGCCGTGCTGTTGTCATGGCACAGATTGTCCTGTCATCCTGGACCTCCTCCATAGCTGAGTTTATTTCATTTTCTGCTGGTTGTTAAACTAATACTTTTTATTACATGGATTTGCTTTTAGGAACTACTCACCATTGTGCTTCCATCCGTTTTTAGTCTACAAAACTAAAGAGCTCTTGGTGTCTCTGCTGTGGTAGGCTGCTGAGTGGGTTGTTCTGAAGCCGGAGGGGAGGGGGGTGTTGGCAGACAAAGGGAAGGAACCATTCCGATATGAGTGTTTCACTTTGTTTTTCAGGTTAGGCTGTTGAGATAAAAAGCGGTGGACATTCGTGACTGAATGGAATCTCTCCCACTGTGCAGCCATGCCCCCTCTCGATGTGCCTGCCAATGCCAGCACTTCCTTCATAAATTCTTACATCACACTCAAGACTGATGACATCACAGAATCTGACCAAGGAGTCTGAACCAGCTGTTTCCATGGACACAATCTCCATAGTGACAGTGGGAAGGGGAGGGGGAAAAAGGAAACAGGTGGGGGGAATTAAAGAGGGAGGGATAAATATATATATATATAAAGATCTATTTTTTAGTCTTGAAAGACTTTGTTTTAAATGAAAGGTGCGCTATATCCCTTTTGATGCTTTTGATTAACAAAAACCCATATAAATTAAAAAAGAAAACTGTAGCTAAAGCAAATATTCAATCCAAAATGAAAGCAAGGCTCGTGGAGCCTACCATTTTGTGGGAAAGAACAGCGGAACTGGGAGTACTCCAAACAGGACTTGTCTCCCTTCCCCTTGCTTTCTTTCTCACAACATCCAAGGAATTTTGATTTTAAAAGGCAAACAAAATAATGATGAATTGTTTTTAGAGTGTGGGAGGAAGGCTCGGATGGTTGCAGGTGATGGGGTGTCAATACTTGTGTATGTAGGGTAGGGAGGTTACCGTTTTTGAGAAACACTATAAATAGTGGAAGCTTAAAAAACATCTGAAGACTCTTAGGTCATGAGAATCATGAAGTAAGAGGTAGCTGCTGTTTGCTAGATCCCATACGCCTTGTCTGTGTGGGAACATCTGTACCACGAGGGGGAAAGGAGTCTCTGCCCTTTGTGGCAACAACATGCCACCCCCAAATCATTCCAAGGAGCCGCCTTCAGTTTTGAAGGTGGGTGAGAGGAAGAGATGGTCCACCTGCCAGATTGGGGAACTGGAAAGGAAGTCTGAATGTTGGTGGAGTCAATGTGTCTTCAAACTGATCAGGAAAATCCACTTAGCCCTTTTCTTATTTTATGTTTTGCTTTTCCTAAGGAAGGAAGAGGGAATGTCAGTGTAACAGCCTACACTATATGGTTATTTGGGGTGGGGTTTTTTTGTAAATTATGTAATTTTAAAACATTTGGGTTTAAGGAACAACAACAACAACAAAAAATCATAATTTTTTCTTGTTAAGGCCTTAAGAAAGGGGTTAGTGCATCTTTCAAGGGTCACTCTGCCATGGGAATAAAATAGCTGTTTCACAAACAGTTTTATATAAAAAAAGCTTAAAAAAACCAAAAAAACTAATAAACTTCATTTTAACCTTGTCTCCTTTTGTTTTGTGCGAACTTGATTTGTTTAAAAGGACAGAGAGACAGTACTATCTGCTGCTTTTTGGTTTCTTTGCCTTCATCAGCTCTGCCTTCAGTGATGACCTCCTGAACTGGCCCAGCAAGAGGAAGACCACAAAAGCTTTTAAAAATTAAAGCTTAGGATTTGTTTGATGTTCAGAGATAACGAGCCAATGACTGGATGAATTTTCTGTTCGTGCAAGTTGGTGGTATTTCACCAGGTCACTGACTACTTTCACTCATGGGATGGTAGCATATCCTAGCGATATCAAACAGCGTGGTGTTTACTGGGAAGTCACTAGAGATAGGGATCTAACCAGCATGACTTGGATAAAAAAAATGGGGTTGGTATTGTGGGGAGGGAAGAACTATTTTAAAAAGTTATGTACTGGATGCTTGCTCAACTACTCAGATTTTGGAGTATTCAGCACATAAAAAAATAAAATCTATGATAGCTCATATTAAGATATCTATTTTAACTCTATTTTTAAAAGATTGATTTAAAGATTTGGGAGATAATTTGGCAGTTATTTATTTCTAGAAGTTGCTGCTCTCACTGATAAGTATTTGGAAAGAAAGGGCAGTCTTCTGCTTACTCCTTTCCCAGTAGCAGCTACTGAAGTTAGTATGTCCTTCTACATTAAGAAATAGACCTGTTGTGATAAATGTCACTAATGTGTCCTGAATTGGTGCTGAAAATATTTAACTGCTGGTGTAGTCAGAAAAAAAAAATCATTTTTAGCATAGTTAATGTGATTGAGTAAATGACTTCTTTTCAACTGAATAAAACTTGTTTTTTTTTTTTCCTAGTGTCTGTTCTATTCTACCTGTTCTGAAAAAAAAAAAAAAGTGACTGTTACTGCCTTGATTTATGTTGGTGAAGAATCAGCTTTGTAGTACTATGACAGCAGGGGACCGTGTGGTGAAACTGCTGGATTTGATACTTTTGGCTCTTCAGGGTGGTGTCACACAGTGGAGGGAGAAGGTTTTTGGGTAGCTGGGAGGGAGTCTCGGGAGGTTTTCCTTGTGGGTGCTCGTGGCAATTGTTGTTGAGATTCAGTAGCTCCTTGTGCACTGTGGGTGGAAACTAGTGGGAGTCATGTAGATCAAATAAATGGTACCACACTTGACTCCAAGAGAAATATTTTTCAGTGGGGAGTGCTTAAACCGCTACGAATCAGCTGCTGCTTAGCCCCTCATCAGCACTGTTGTCGGAGGTAAGGAGTGTGCTCCCTAGTAGAGGTCTTGCGAGTTTGCCATCTGTGTTGGTCAAGTCTTTACAGAAACCAGAGCTACCGCGATTCTCTAAATCCAAGCCAGGAGGAATCTAAAGCAATGTGTAATACTTCTTGGGAGAACCTGGAAATGCTCCGGAGCAGTCATAAAATCCAGTTGGAAATAAAAATTTCTTTTGGCTAAGAAGATGGAAAGTGCCTGAGTGGATTCTGAAAGCCGTTGTACAAAACATTTACCAGCTCCATCCTGCAAAAACAACAGCTTGATATCGTGGATACCCCAAACTTGAAAGAAAGAAAAGGTTTGGAAATCTTGGCTCATTTAGAATTTGCAGAGCAGAAATGACCCGCGGCAGAATATTAAAACACAGAGATTGCATCAAGAAGAAAATGAGTGGCCTGCCAGCCAGCTGGGAATTACCTATTTGGATGAGGAATGAACTAATGAGAGTTTGGATAAGGCAGCTCATTTTCAAAGTGTTTCTCCACACTGTCTGACTCCCATCAGGATCTCTGAAAGGAAGGAGACTTACACTTGCTTCCTGGGGAATGTACGTGATGGTTTAACAGTGCTTCCGAAGTGTGTGGTTGCCATTTAAAAAGGAAGCTCCAACAACTAACCTGAGCGAGTCAATACTGCTGAACAAGGTTAAAGAAAAAGATAATGTTTGTCCATAAAGGATATGCAATGGATTCAACATGCAAAGGCTGTCTGTCGATATGAGCTGATCAGTGTTCAGCTGGAGATGAGGATAAAGGAACTCCTCCAGCAGGAACTGATGGAGACCCTGGGATACGTACAGCAAGCATATCTTGAAACCAGGAGCTGCTGATTGATACGTTCATCATGGAATTTTATTGTATGTGAAATCTACACTTGGAAAGCCAAGGCATGTAGACTACTGTGGAGATTACAGCAAGGTTGTGCAGCAGAGGAGAAAGCAGTCTCGGCTGCCACTGCAGAAGGTGGTGGCCAGCCTTGCTAATCTGCGTATCACACAGGTATGGGTGGGGACTACCTGGGGTTGTGATGTTCCTGAACCTTTTGAATCAGTCTCAGAATAAGACAAACTGATTACGTGTAACGATACTGAAATAAAAAAACATTAAGGGGTTCAGGGCAGAGTGTCTGCTAAAGAATATTGTACATCTAATTCGTAGAGTCCAGCTAATGGCAAGCTGAAGAGCAACATTTTTTGGTGGGACACGTATTTGTTTTTAAAAAGTCGTTTGACAAGATATGGGCAATTAAATGACAGCTCTGGTAATTTGACTGTTTAATGTGGAGTATGAACTGTAATGTACATAGCATACATGCAGAAAGGTAATATCTTTAACTAAACTGGTACAGTTGCAAGGAGAACATTTTGGGGCTGAGTTGCATATAAACTTTCTAAATTATCATGCCCGATAATAGTGTTATTACATCAGGAATTACCTAGGCTGTCTTGAGTGCAGTGGTTGTCCTGGCCATGGTAGAAATACTTGGTAGGGGGACACAGAATCAGTTTGACCTAGTCCCTGGCTTATCAGAATGACTGGAAGAAGCAATCCTCTATCTAAAAATGTGGAAAATTGAGTTTAAATATCAGACCTTTGGAAGTGGAAGAGGATATCTGGATGGTCGACGATGAGTAAATCACTGGTCTGGATTTTTTTTTTAAGTGATTAAAAATTGTGTGAAAAAAGAACAGAAAGAGTACAGAGAATCCAGGTGCGGTTACAGATCCAGAAAATACAAAGATGTGGCTCATGTTTTGTGGCTCTACTGACTTTCCTGTGAGGATTTGAAAGTAGTTAACAATCTTAGTTTTGGGCTAGAAATCTCTGTTGTGAAACAGGATGAGATTCTTGTTTGGCTTTTTAATTTTCTGGGGTTTTTGTTTGTTTGGGTTTTTTTAAGATAGAGCTACTGCAGTATGTTGTGAGACAGAGAGTTTAGTCAATAAAGGTAGAGGGCAAATGTAATTATTAGAAAATTGTGGGAGACCAGTAACTCTCTGGCACTTTCTCTGTGGCATTGCTGCATGCCAAAGAGTTTGGCTAATGCACATTGCTGAAAAATCGCCTCTGTACGGATACCCTGCGCTGTCAGCTCCCAAACTGACCTGTGCTACTCAGCTGGAAATTCTTATGTAAAGCTGTAAAGGAAAGAATGAGGTTTTCCTTAAAGCACAAAGGTCAGTGAAACAGTTGTTGTCATTATCTCAATATATGGGTGTTTAATTTTTTACTCTGCCTGTAGTTTTGGTCAGATCCAAAAGGTTCGCTCTGTCATCCAGCTGAAAAGTGAACAGGGTGCTGCTTACAGAGTCTTTTCATAGGAATTAATTTCTTATGTGGGACCCATATCCTAGTTAACAGCTATACTGAGAGCCAAGATCGCTTCCCTTTCCTCCTCGTCCTCTAGAGGTTTTTGTAATTTATTGCTTAACTTGGTTTTAATGCCGTGGTTTCAGGGTTTTGACCTTACCTGGCTAGCTTTAGAAACGCTGATATTTCTTGGCAGCTCTAGAGAGAGTTATGTCCCGTCCAAATAATTTGAAAAACACTGTTTTAGCTCATAGCAAACCTCCTGTGAAGGAAATCTTCCACTCTAGCTGGGGAATCTGGATTCAGACTGACTGTGTACGCTTCTGCGTCATAAAACCTGCGTGCACGTACTACTGAACGTGAACACGTCCAGGTCAGCTGCAAATACCATTAGTGGCTTTTGAGTTGCAGCTAGACCTGCTAACAACCAAACTTGGAGGTCGCAGAGGGTTTGGAGGTCAGTGCTCCCTGGCTTTGAGGTATATCGTGTCAATGGTTTTCTGAGTTTTACTGAAATGATTTATTTTTGGTGCCGCATCTTTTAGTGGGGAGCAGTGAAAAATGGCAGAGAAATTTTCAGGGAGGGAGCTGGGAGGTGCTCTGCGGTCACACTAAGGACAAGTATAGTGTTGTAAAGATAAGTCCGCATTGTATAGCGAGAGTCCCGTGAGCTGAAGCCCATTTATTAAAGAAGCATCACCACATCTACTGGTTTCATGAAAAAGGGAAAAGTGTGTACGTTTTATAGCACTTATATTAGGAAAACGTAATTGGACTTCCACCTGAGTTCCTGCACCTGAGCTGTGTACCCCTCTCAGAAGAGAGGTGGAATCATTAGATTCTTGTAAATTGTAGATTATTTTGAGGACATTATTTTGGGGACTGTTGGAGTTACCATGAATAGATACTTGACCTAGATTATGGGGCATAACAGTGTCTACTTCTTCTCGTGCGCTTTTTAATCAGCTGGTGTAAAGTACCTTTATGAGTAAGATAAATCTCACAGTTCCTATTTGTAGTTGGAAGAAATACAGAAAAGCAGACAAATTACTGTTCAGTGTTGTATGATGAAATTAGGAATTGGCAGGTGGAAATGGATCTCAAAGAGGCAAGGAAGGACTGTGTGTATAAGCAGACCAAAGACTGTGATGTAATGTAACACTTCTGGGTTTTGTAACATCTTTGCTGCTTTGGTAACCAAGATGAGGAGGTTACTGTATAAAATGGATGTTGTAGTCCCTCTGTTCAGCTGGTGTCCTGCTGTGGTTAAAGCTTCCGAGGAGGGATTGCTAAGTGTGCAGGTGATAGATGGCAAAACTATAACTGACCATTTGGAAATGAAACCAAAGAACTGTACTCTGCCAGAAAATAAGCAAAGCTTGTGAAACACTGCTGCTGAAGACATTTCCAGCAACCAAAAGCAGAGGCCATACAGAATGCACCAATTTTGCAGACTCTAAGCAGATTTCCAGCATTGTGTTCAGTTCTGCTCCAAGTAGGAAACGTTCTTGGCTTCACAGGACAGGAATATGTGCTGGGAGAAGAAACAGTTTCCAGAGCCGTGAGATGGAAGTGGGCATTTGCAGCCTTAAAGAGGGCAGTGATGGCTGCAGTCATCATGGCCTACTTCAGCCACAAAACTCATTTTTATTAAAAACACCAGCAGCGTGTTGCCACAGGAACACAAAAGACTTGGAAAAGATGCTGTTACAGCAGAAATGTAAGCATTCCTTATGACAAATATGAAAGATGAACTTAACAGACATCAAGTTTGTGGTTTGTTGCTTCAGAAGAAGAGGGAAAGAAGGTGCATCTTTTGGACTGCGCAGAGTTGTTGCAGTCTAGAAGATGAACAAATTAGAAAAAGAACAAATAAGAAGTGGAAATCACTAAGACTGATTCCAGTCCCTAATAATTGGCAACAGTGACTGTAAACTGTCAGTAACTGGGACAAATTCTGCGTTGGAGCGTGGCCTGTTGGCCTGAAACACTGTCCAACACACGTGTTTGATGGAGTCACCCCTGAGCTGAGGGTCGGCAGTGCAGCTTTATGGTCCAAAGTTCCTCTCAAAAATAAAAGGAGGTGAGAACACCTTTTACAAGCGGCCTAATGGTGTGAAAGAGCCATGGAGAAATAACAGGTCAGTAGAAGTCACGGAAGGTTTGTTCTGGGGGCTCCTTTTAGGGAATGCCGAGACATGAAAGGAGGAGACCTGAGACCACTGGAAGGGCACTTGAAGTCCTCACTGGTGGAGGTGGCTGTTCCTGCTGACCTTTTCTGTTTGAAGTTGCTTGTGTGTGAGTTTTGGAAGAACAGTCGAGGTAGGTACCGTATGAAACTTGTTCTGTGCCATTTATTACTCTAAACAACAACAGGCCCTGAAATAATTCTTTAACAGAGAACAACCCTTTTGCATCGAAATGGTGGTTCCAAGTAGAGGATAATCTCTGTTGTGCTTAAAAAGGGAATGTGGGCCAGGTCCCCTGGGTTGGTTTGTTCCTCTTCAAATCACATGTACTTTGTCTTGGTTTTCTACCTCCAGTCAATAGCAACCCACAGAAACTCTCTAACACAAAGGCTGACGTTCGTTTTCTAGGGTTTCATTTGAGATAATTAAAAGAGCTGCTTGAGACAGGGAGACACCAGAAGTCTGTGCAACCTGTATTTACTATTTCTGCAGAGAGAAATTCACCTCTTATTTTTAGCATTTATTGGAGTCACTTGGACTTTGAGAGTAGCTGATCAAAAACCCAACCAACCTTTCCCAGTGTTGCAGTCAAGTGTTCAAGGGTCTGGTGGAACTTCCCTTTCTTGTCCTTTACAATGCAAGAGAAAGGACCAGTCTGGGCCTTGTCTGAACAGCTTTTCCATCTGGCCATTTGCAACAGCCCTCTGACCTACCTTTTTCTTCCCTAGGTGCATTAAGGATATACTGATTGGCGGTTTTTAAGAATACATGTACTTTTTTTATGTGTAGGCGTATACATATGTCTGGAAATAGATGAGTACAAGTGTTCAATAGCTGAGAAAAAATGTTTGTGTTTGTAGACCAGCTTGTGTGACCTTAGGTGGGAGCAGTAAAAACCGCAGCTAAGGTATGTCGTGAGTTCAAGGCACACTTCGGCAACTTAAATGTTGCAATTCAGAGCCTCCCGCAAGGCACCACCGTGCTTCTGCAGAAGCAAACAGGCAGCATTCATAAAAGAAAGAAATCTTTCCTTGGAATAAGCAGGCTTTGGACCTACAAGCCGCAACTTCGTAAGCGCTGGTCCTTGAAATAAGCTTCTAACAGCCACGCAACACGGCAACTCATGTTAGAGGACAGACAAGCCACTAATTCCTGTATTTCCCCTTTGTTTTTACTTCTGCCTCAACTGACAGCGAGTGTTTGAGCTTGATTTCTACTGCAGCCTGTGCAGCTCGGGCTGTTGTAATTGCCAGAGCAGAGAAGTATCCCTAGTGGTTCTTGAAAAGCCTTGTGGCACAAAGACACAAAAAGCACCTGAGGGTTCATAATGGGCATAAACAGGCTGAGACATTTTCATCCTCGTTTCCGTTGATTACAGGAGTCTTTTTAAAACTGTTCTGTTGCATTTCTCCATCGTTTCTGTTACTTTCAGGTAATTTGTGTATTGCATGTCTGTGTTGCTTGCAGGTAACTCATTTTTCATAATTCATCTTGGAGTCACTCAAGGGTTGTGTTTTGGAGTTGTAGCCCAAAGGATTTGGGATGCAGGAGCTCGCGTTTCCCAGCCACCCCTCTCCCCCTGAGGTGAGACCCTGGGGCATCTGGTTTCCCTTCCTGGGCACAGAAAGCCCCAGCACCTCCAGGCTCGCCCAGAGGTTACTCCCCTGGTAACCAGCGGCTATTTTAGTGCTGTTACACTTCAGCAACTTCTCCAGTTGGGTGTTTGGCCAATCACCTGTCCTTACCGTGCGGGAAAGTCAGAAGTCTGAAATTCTTCCCTTTTTTGTGTGGTTTTTTTTTGTTTTGTTTTTGTTGTTATTGTTGGTTGTTTTTTGGTTTGGGGTTTTTTTTTGTTCTTTAATAGAATCAGTAAATTGATTTCAGACTTCTTCAGCTTTGCTTTTTACTTGCCCAAACTGAGGAAATCTTTTTCATTGCTTCACAATGGTATACCTGCTGTTGACCAAGAATTAAAGAAGAATTCATACTGTGTCTGTGATCAGGAATCCCGGCCAACAACTGTGACTGTTATGAAAAGGACACACACGAACATTTTACCTGTCATCCACATTCACATTTTAAAGCTCTCTGGAAATCCTGTTAAAGAACAGACCGGAAGGGACCTCTCAGGGTCTCTGGTGCAACCCGTGACTCGGTGACGGCCAACCTCAGAACTAGACCGGGTTGCTCAGGACCTTGCACAGTCAGGGTGGAGACTCCACACCCTCTCTGGACCCTTGCGCTGAGCCGTTCTCCTGGAGCAGCAATTCCTCTTTATATCTAGTCATAATTCCTGTTGCTGCAGCTTGTGACTGTTGCCTTTTGCCCTGTTGCCGTGCAGCTTGGAGAAGAGCCTGGCTCCATCCTGCTTATAAATGCAGCCGTTCACGGTGGTATGGCAAGTTAGAGCAGTCAGGCTGCACAGATCCCTGAAAATATTTAGCAGCGGTTTTAATCCCCAAATTCCAGCAGGCGTGCGGGGCTTTAGCAGGGCTCTCCAGAGCAGTTCGGGGAGTTGCAGCAGCAGCGGGTGGTTACTCTGGACCCTGTTCCTGCAGGGAACTGTGCTGCAATTCCTCCCTGCACAGTCAGGCAGAAAGGGGAGCAGGGACCACTGCCTGTGTGAAGCCTTTGCAAGAGAGGTATCAGAGCCTTCCTCTTCAAAGCCTGCCTTACTTCTTCCTGTGGATTCCAGTGCAGCTTCTAACTGGAACTCCCCACTTGTTCCCTGCTTCCTTTTTCCCTGAGCAAACCTGACGTTTCGGTTGATACTCTCTGGAGACCCGAGGTCTTCAGCCTGACTTCAGTCAAGTCCAGTCTGCTTGAGGGAAATGGGACTGAAACCCCAGGCCGTGCACGCCGCAGAGCGTGTCAGGCGGCGGCAGCTTTCCATCACTGCCAGCACGGGCGCTCCTCGTGCTGCCGAACCATCTCTACCTTGGGTAGAAACCACAGGGTAGGTTTTCACCTAATCCTGTGCTGTGAGAGAGGGTGTGAAGGCGTTTACCTTTCCTTCTTATAGCCCCGACCTCTCTCCGCACCCTCCTCTGCCTGCCTGCTCGCCTGCCGACCCGGGAATCGCTGCCGCCTCCCAGCCCTTGGTCCTTCTGTCCCTGCCCACCACCGGGCCCAGCCCAGGGCTGCGCTGCGGGTACCAGCCCTGAGGGCTGTCTGGTGCTCCCTGAAGGCTTCCTGAAGGCTTCCTGAACGCAGACTCCAACAACACCGTCGCACACATTAAGCTGGGGGACAGAGGGTGAGGAGCCGGGGACTGCCCGAAGGCCGTTCACAGCAGTTTGAGGATGGCATCAAGCAGTTACCTGGCTCTCGCTGAGCCCTGCGGCTGCTCCGCTGGCTCTCGTGGAAAAATACAGAGGGGTTTCAGCCAAGGTCTTTGCGTCCACCTCTGCATTTTGCAGGCTGATGAGAGACCACCCTTCGTAATCTGCGGGGCAGAGTTGGAGCAGGTGAGGCAGAAGATTAAAGTTTCTTTCTCAGAGGAGATTTTTACAGCGCCTGTTTCTGGCAGGGTGGGCACAGAGGTGGGTGGCAGCACTGCTGCCCATCTGCCGCCCCCGGCCTGGGCTGCCCCCAGAGCTCAGGGCTTGGCACTCGTTTTCATCAGCTTTCAGCAACAAATAAGAGGTACAAATGCATTTGCACGTTACGTTTGCACTCTGAATGCTTCTTGCGGGCAAATTTTGCTGTTTGTTGGCTTCTTGTGTGATGTGTAGCCTTTCCATCCCCATTGTGCTCCCGGATGAAAACTCCTGTGCTGTGTGACTCTGAGATTGGGCACCGCTGCCCTGAGGGTCTGAGGCTGCTTCCCTGGAACCAGCTGGCCAGGAGAAGGCAGCATGGACCGCAGTGGCTCTCACACCTAAGGACCGCAGAAGACAGCTTGGCCAGGTTTGGCAGCTTTTTCCCCTACCTCTGTTCCCTCCAGGCACCACGAGCAGCAAGGTGTGCTTGTTTCCACAGGTGGACTTGGGTGGTAGGATCCATCTGCCACGAAGCTGTCATCACAGGAGGTGCCCTTCACTATCAGATTTACAAGACTTGTACAGGAAAACAGGTAACATTGGAAATAGTTGTTGAATTTTTAATCCTGAGTACAAAGGCTAAGACAGGCCTCAGTTCAAAACACAGTGAAGACAAATCAAAAAGCTTTGGACTTCGGAGTAGGCAATAAAGAGTATAAAGTGATTAAGGATTTGTCTTAGGCCTTTCCCTCTTATGAATCAATACGTCTTATCCTGAAGTAACACAAACCAGAAGGGAGCTGCAGAAAGGCGTTAATTCACACACCTAGTGCCTGTGTTCAGTACATAGGAGGACTAAGGTTTGCCATCTCTGTATGTGGCATGGCTTTCAAAATTTCCAAGTTTTCAGGTTTTTAAGCAACCCAACATTTTTTTAAGTGACGTTACCACAAAAACATTCATTTTTCCCGGCTAGCTCAGTAGGAGCCTGCACGTTGCGGGTGCTCAGCGATGCCTTGCTCTGAGCGGCGAGCGCGTGGCCATGCAGCTGTCCCCATGGGACCTGGGAACTGGCAGGTTTAGGACGCTGCTGTTCCTCTGCAGGTGAGGAGGTGTCGTTTATGTTGAGGAGCTCGGTGTTTCACTGTTGGGAGGAGGGGAGCAGGGTCAGTCCACTGGAGGCCCAGGCGCCTCCCATGTCATTTCTCTCCCACTCACGACCCGCAGCATGGCAGCCTCGTGTCTTTAGGGGTCCATTCAGTCTTTTGGCCAGCTTAAAAAACACAGAGAAAATCCTTTCCTTTTCAGTTTTCCTTGCAGACACCACCTTTGGTCCGTCTTCCCGTGGAAAGATCACTGCTTATGGATACCTGCTGGGTAAAAGAGTGCGGGTATTTTTGTTGATGCAATTTTTGTTAACACAAAACCGCAATGACATAGCTGTAGAAAATATAAAAATGAACACAGAAAAATAAGCTTGTTATGTACAGTTGCTATGAGAATGTAGCAACTACTATTGGTGAAAGCAACCTACAGATCATTTGGGGTGGAGTACCAAAGGTAACCAACTAGCTGAACACTCCGTAGTAAGATCTTGCCTGCATTTTCATCATTTCTCATTTCTGTTTCACTCCATATGGTCCCACTGTTATTAATCAAACTGTAAGCACGACTGAGCCAAAGTTTCAAACCAAAACAGATATTTGTGGATTTCCTGTTCATAGAAAAAAAAAAAATACATTCTGATTCCCAATGCACATTCAGACTTGTGAAGCATAAACTATCATTAGGAGCATCACACAGAAATCAAACATAAACAACCTGTTTCACTGTCATAGTAACACATAACAATCTCCTGTTTCCAACACACTGATAAAAACTTCTGAACACTGACTTGTATTCAAGCCATTGTTTATACTGACAAAAAAAGTGCAGATAAAACCATGAAAAAAATCACTAACAAGAGCTTGACACTGCGTTATTCATGAAAATAGCAAAATAATAAACTCCGTACTCAAACAAAAGGCATGCTATGCTCTTGGAAATGATTAACAGGTTTTATGTCATCAAAATTGCATGTTTGAGTATTTTCATTTTAAGTGGATTAATAATCATTTGGGAAAAAGGTGCTGGGACAAATGCACGTTTCATTTTTGCTGTTAAAGTTATTTACAGTTTCCCAATAGAATTGCTGTAAGTTCTTCAGCTCATCATCTGCAGTTGCCTTAGTGGACTGCTGAACAAAGGGCAAAATTCAGGAGATCATGAATTGCTTGACAGAACAATCATCAATTGGTACCCAGTGAGCAGCAGTCACACTTCCTTCTGCAGTCAGGCCTGGCCTGCCAGTACACGTGCCTTTGCTGGCGACACTCTGCTCTCCAGAGCACGCTGTCTTTTCTGTTACTTCCCTTCTCTCCTTGGATTTCTCTAGCAGTCATGATTTTTTTCCTTTCTGATCATTAATTCTTGCCCCTTGAGGCTCCTTGGGTGCCTGGGAGTAAGACAGGAGCATTGAGATTGTTGGGATTTATGCTGGTTTGTTAGCAAGCAAACCCAGAGGTGCCTTTTGGTTTTCAGAGATTGCCAGGAGAAGCCACGTGGTTTTTAGTGGTTGGAGGAGGATCCGTCAGCAGCCTGCTCTCAGCCCGCTGCGGGGATGGAAATCTCTCTGTCCGGGACACCCTGTGGGGTGCCAGCTGGGCTCATGTCGTTTTTACTGTGGCAGTGGGAACCACGTCCCCAGCGCTGTCCCTGCTGTGCGACTCACATGTGCCCAACCTGCAGGTACCTCCCACCACCTGCGAGACGCACGCACAGCAGCGAATGCCTGTACTTGGTGCTACGTAAGGTTAATAAACAGGTGTAGCAAACATCCAAGGTCATGCAAATGAAATGAGCCTGCGTTGACCATCCTTTAAACCCAGGGAAAATTGCAGCGGCGCTTCTGCCTGGAACTTCTTTGCTAGTGCCATGGAGGGTGGTCTGCACCCCTCGCATTGGCCGTCTGAGCCCAGACTGGCAAAAGTGACTGGGCTTGGTTGACTCAGGCCTTCACTTGTGTTTGATGTCCTGCTTTTAGTTCCCCTGCAGTTTAGTCTTAGTTTAAGTCTTGGGGAGCAGATACCTGCTATCATCGATCTGTAGAGACCAGCACAGCAGGGCCCCAAACTAGGTATGGCTCTACTGTTTCTGTAGGATCTGCTGTATCTGCAAGACCTAGCCCAAGGCAAACACCCAAAAAGATGGCATTTGAGAGGCTAAGGTCTGCACGCCTTGTCACACAGTGACAGGTCAGCTAACACAAGCTTCTCCATACAAAACATCTAGGCAAATGTGGCGGCACGAGAGGGCAAAAGGGATCCTGAGCTGAGCGACCGCACGTGCTCACAATGTTGAAAATGCTGCGTAACTTAAACGAGGCAGGAGCTCACAGCACACACCAAAATAACCGCTGTGGCATCACTCTGAACACAGGTGTAAATGGACAAAACAGATAATATGCCGCTTTACCAGAACAAGAATATTTCACTCTCGACATTGGAGCAATCGCAGCCACCAAGCCGGGAGGAAAGTGATGTGAACCAAGAGAGTCACTTCTACCTTTATTGAATCTAAGGAAATTGTAACAGCAAGTACATTTTAGAAGTAATGCCTCTCTTCATCTCTTCTTTCTGAGATGTGCTGAGCACATGCAGCTCTGAATGCTTTCCTGGGAAGCCTGGGATGTTCAGGAGCCATCAGAAACAAGCTAATGAGCTTGGAGTGAAAAGAGAGAGAATTATCACTGAAACCTGAAGTCTGACTTACCTACTAGCAGACAGCATCACCCAAGGTTATTCTGTCTGCTTCTGAGTGCCATAAACACAGGAGAAAAATGCAATTCTCTTTTCAGCCAGATTAGCTCCCCCTCCGCCCCGCCTTTTTTTTTTTTTTTTTTTTTTTTTTTATAAATA
>VYXH01008574.1:418566-442410 GCA_013397275.1 Burhinus bistriatus
GGGGGGGGGCAACCCAAAACAAATCCACCAGGATTTTAGCCATTACTTCTGTCCAAAATTCCCCTGGATGCTCTATTACAGCAAAGAAAAACCCCACGGTATCAGTACTAAACCAAAAATGAAGAGAAAAGCAATATATTCACAGCTCTCAAGGAGCTTAAAGAACAAGAAACCAAAACCAGCAGCTGAGCAAATCAACAGCCTATGGTATCGGGGGCGTAAGCCATATTTTTCTGACAGTTTCACAGAAGAGTGTGAGTCAAGGCAACTGCTGCCAGTCATTTTCCGAACAAGCGGGCGTCTTCCCAGAGCTCGGCCACATCACAGAGGTTTAACAGTATCTTCAGGAGGCATTTTAGACCAGTGCTGGTACCATGACCTGGACAAAGCAGCCCTTTGATTTATTATCGCTCCATCCTGGGGTTAGAAATTGTACGTGCTGAGCTCCATTTAGCTAACAGGTTAAGGTAATGGTGGGAATTTCTTAGCCTGAGGAATTAAGGCCTGTAGGAGAATTTGAACATGAATTTGGCGATTAGCCTAGTTAAAACTGAGCCAGCTTGTTTTGATTTCTGCTTTAACCCCATTTAACATGACAAGGATACTGGGGTTAGCGCCCATAACTACCGTGGTCTAGTCATTTGCTGAACTGGCAAAACCCTTACTGGGCAGTATTACAGACATGCGTGAGATCAGTTCAGAATCATCTCAAGCTATGTGAAGCATCAAGTCAAGATAAAGCCATTCTGCTCTTATTTCAGTTTGCCTTTAGTATCCAAGCCTTGTCTGGGGGTAACTTGTTTCAGAAAACAAACTTCATCTCAGAGGCTGCTTTATTCACCTGGGTGCTGACGCCTGCAGCGACTACACAGCTCACACGGCCAAGCTGTTCGTAGCTGTCACTAGAGCCCGACTCCTCAATGTCTTACGGCCCCGGCGTAAAGTTATCTCTCTGGGGTGAAAAATGAGGCCCAAGACCTGCCTTGCTTTCAGTATCGAGTTCAGATTCACGGCTCCCTAAGAGGAAGGGACGTGGATGGGGATGGGGGCGGGTGGGGTGGGGGGGGTGAAAGAAGCAAAGTCCGACTAAGACTCACTTTGGGGATAAGTGAGCTGCTGTGATTGATGTAGGGAAAAGAGTAGGAAGTCACAGGAAATTTAAAGAAGAAAAGCCTGAAGAACAGATTTCTTTGCAATGTGGGAAGGCTGGCAGTAAGTCATAGTAACAGTAACTATGAAAGACTTGGCTATTTCAGTTCTGCTGACTGCTTTATTATGAACAAGCTGTTAGCACAGTCCATCTTACGGCTGTAGAAGTACTTCCAATGTATAAAACCCCATCTGAAGGCCAAGAAAGTCACAATGAACTGGCTGAGACTAAAATTTCCTGAGTTGGGGTTGTGCCTCAGACTAAATTTGTTTGGGAACATTCAGCCAAAAATGTTTTAATCCCTTTCTAATGGCTGACATCATTCTTAGAAATCCATTGTTTATCTGACCTTCTCCTAACCCGTTAGAAAAATTTCTGGTGATATTTTCCTTTCTCAGTGTAATGCTTTGAAGCATTACATGCAAAATTTGGCAGGAGGCAGCTTTCTGTTAGGAAGACACATTGCACCAGCTCTCTAAAACTGTGCTCAAACTTGGCCGTGTTACAAGCACTTGAAAACCCAGTTTGCATGTGCTTGATAGAGTTCTCAGTTTTTCAGCTAAAATTCCCCAGAGATGTCTGAATGGAGCAGGTGGTGATTATTGCCGGCTGCCGGAGGCTGGCAAGGGTGAACGACAAGTGTGAAGCTGGTCTCCTCCGCACTCCCCTTGCCCCCTTCCAGCACTGAAAGGGTCAGGAGGAGAGGCTGTCCGAGTGAAGGCAAAACCGGCAAAAGGTAGATGGTGGGCTGAAAAAAGGAGGTGGAGGAAGAACCAAAAAAGGCTGAGACTGGGGGAGAGACCATGTTTTCTGGGCTCAGAAGAGGCCACTGAAGAGGAAAGGCTTGTGGGGTGTTCACCAGATGCAGCTCTGCTGTAGCCTGGGAGATGGACAGCCAGGGAATGAGAGCAGCAGGCTTCACACTGAGCATTCCTGTTGTTGCAAGAGGCGTTGCTCCTCCAGAATGAAACATTGCTGAGGTCTGGATCCATCTAACAGTGTTAGTGGGAAAGTAGACAGCCTACTGGGATCTGGATGAAAAATTTCTGAAAGCTTAAGGAAATAGTCATATTATGTGACCAGTGCTCCCTGGCTGGCTCCAGCGTTGAAGCAAAGAGGGAGAGAAGGAAGAGTGTTTCTTTGGCCATTGAAAGATTTTCACCGCACCTCTGTGAAGTAATGAGTATGTGATGCTGGGTTAATTATGGAAACAGCACTTTTCATAAAGAGGCACTAATCAGTGACCTTTGTGTCCAGGGTGCCAAACTTGTGATCCTGCAGGAAGATCTGCAGAAGCAACTTGCAACCCCAGCCAGGAGCTGGGCATGGGTCCTGGACAGCTGTGTGTGGCAGTCAGGAGCCATCAAACCCAGCTTCTAGGCTTTTCCTATTTGATACCAAGACTTAAAAAGGTCGTTTGGACTTAGGTTTCCATGTTCGCCATCAGAGGGATGCTGTGAATACAAAAGAATGCCTGCTCCGAACCCACACAGTCACTGATGACCATGGTGGAAAAGCCCAACAAAACCAACTCTGCCTTCTGGGCAGGGTGCAAACAGCACGTGGCAAAATAGGCTTTGAAGCCAAATACTATAATTAAAACAAGATCAGTAAATGATCATCATCTAACCTGTGCACTGAATAAAGGGAGGGTCCTTCAGAAAGGAAAAATAGCACAAGATTGTAATTAAAGATGGGAATATGTGGACGAAAAGGCTCAATTAAAATTGTGCAGGCAACTCATGCATTACCTTACTTCTGGATGCTTCGCTTTGCAATATTAATAAGCTTTTTCATAAAGCTGCCTGTTTGTATTGCAAGTTCTCCAGTCAGAGTGGTGATGTCTGCATGCAACTTCTGTAACTTCACTTAGCTCGTCTCTTAATTAACTGTTCACAGTCACAGCCATACACCCAGCACAGCGGGGCTGCAGCTAGCTAAAATTAATATGTATGGATTCAAGGGTTTTTTCCCTGACTTGAAAATTGCTCAAAATATTACTTTATTGAAAAGAAATGCAAATGAACATCTTTCATTCTTCAGAAGGATAATTACCCTTTTCTCATTCTCTCTCTGAGAGAGCTGTTGTCTTTCCTTGCTTTGAAAACTGTTCTTTTGAAATTACCTAAGCTATAGCACTTGCTCCAGTCCTTCGCAGGAACGGCAGTCCATTCTACTAGCCAAAGGTGGAGGAGCTGTCTAGTTTGCAGCCTGAAGGGGACAGAGGGGAAGATCGCTCACCCAAAGACCTTCTGGAAAGGTGTCAGTTTGGGGGTGGGGGTGGGTTTGTGCAGCAATTTTTTTCTTATGCTGATGTGTTTCTCAGGTTGCAGCTTTGTTGCCTTATGTCAAGGCCGAGCCCCAGGAAGAAGAGCAGCTGGAGAGTTACTCTTCTGATGGCCTTTCAGGGAAACGTTCATTATAAGTAAATCCACTTCCCAAATTCCAATCAGCCACCCTTCTGACAGCCTGGAGGTGAGTGATGGGAGTCCGACAAGTCTCTAGCCAAGATAAGCAAAAAGAAAAGAAACGAGGTGGATATTTTTCAGCTGAAGATTGTAAAGCTGGAGCTCAAAATAAATTGAAACCAGCAGGATAACATCCTTTTACCAGTGGGGTGATCAGAAAATATCCACTGTCATTCTTGGGCCCACATTTCCCATCTTTTCACTTGTCATCTGAGTGCACGGGTCATGAAAATTGGTGTGAGAGGAACCCCTTGATCACCTTTTAGCATCCAGCCATCTCCTGCTAAGCCAGTTCACTGAGTACACAACTGTCACAGCTCTGTCTCCTAAGACCTTGCAGTAGAGCCATTTGAAATGTGGTGGGTACTTAGAGGTCAACAAACTCCCAAACTACTCTGCAAACATACTTCAGCTCTCGTTGGCTCTCACAGGCTCTATCTGCTAAGAGCGCTCTCTCTCCTATCATCCAGGTTGTTAATGAATATGCTAAACTTTATCAGCCCCATAGGGATACCTAAGGGACGTCACTAGTCACCAGCCACCAGCTGGACTCTGTACTGCTGATCCCAACTCTTTGAGCCCCACGGTCTGAACAATCTTCCACCCACTTTATCATCTACCTTGCCAGTCTGTATCTCTTTGATTTGGCTACAAGGATACTGCGGCAGATGGTGTCAAAGGCTTTGCCAAAGTCAAGGTAATAAATGATGTGCGCTGCTGTCATGCTTTGAGGAGCCTGCCCTTGAAGAATAACCAGCTCTCCTGGGCCCCTTTGCTTTCCAGGACAGCTCCCTTTGGGATCCTGCCAAGCAGATCCCCGAACGAGGTGAAATTTGCCCTCCTGAAGGCAAGGGCAGTAATGCCATTTATCCTGCTGACTTCTTGCAGGATTTAATATTCCACGGTCTCATGGTTGCTGCAGGCAATCTTACCCTTGTCCTGGACCAATTCTTCCTTTTTTGTGAATAGCAAACCCAGCAGAGTATCTCCCCTAGTTGTCTCATTGATTGCCTGTGTCAACAAATTGTCTTCAGCACACTTCAGAAACCACCTGGATTGTGCCCAATCATACAGCCCGTTAAAGCACACCCATGAGTCCTAAGGCCTGTAATTGTGTGAGATTGTTCCACTGACTTGCTGTCCTTGGTCAGCTCGCCTGTAGTGAGTGCCTACCACAACATGGCCCATGTTGCTTTGCCACCTTCTCCTTGCCCAGAAGCACTCGACTGGCTCATCACCTGTCCCATCACAAAGCTCTGGGCACTGCTCTGCATAAAGGACCACCTCTCCTCACCCTTTCCAGTCTGTCTTTCCTGAAAAGTCTATGTGCACCTGTGGCAGCTCTCTAGTCATGTGAACTATCCCACCACGCTTCTGTAATCCAAAAGAAATCATAATTCTGCAGTTGTGTGTGGGCTAGTAATCTGCGCCCCCCCCAACCCCCCCACCCCCCCCCAGTTGTTTCCCATGCTGCATGTGTTTGTTTACAGCTACTTGAGATGAACCCTGAGTCGTGATGCTTTCACAAGGGACATGCAGGTTCATGCTGTACAGACTCCAGTGAGGGCCCCTCTGCACACAGACAATGAGCATTTAGGTGTCTTTTTGGGCAAGGGGCATTCTGAGGCCCTGGCTGCATACCAGCGCTGACTGCACAGTCTTCGCAGGTGCATCACTTTGCAGCCTGAGCTCTCCATCACTGTTGCAGCAATTGCTCCATTAGGAGCTTTTCTCTGATCACGCTGAGATCACAAATCAAACTGTGATGGGTTTACTGCTTCTTTTTAGCTAGAACTAACTGTCATAAGAGCAAGCTTTATTGATCTCTGATGGCAGCAATGCCAGGAGCACATAGCTGTGCTGTTTTAGGAAATACTTTGACTATCTCCATACTTGTCTTTGCATTACTGCTGCCCCAAAGGCTGGAAATTCGAGGCTCCTTGCAATACATGTGCTTTCTCCCTTGTAGCTGAGTTGTATTCTACAAAAATCAAGGACATCATGCTGACTGACATTTGGAGTCAGATAAAGATTGTTTTTCCCAGAAACATAAATGATTTTTAAAGTCTCAGGTCACCGTTTTAGGCTAATTTCTGTGACAAGTGCTTTCTGTAAGGGAAAGCTTCACCTAACCTGAGCTTTCTCAAGCTCCAGTGGAACAAATACTCAGTCTTGCAAACAGAAACCCAGATGGTTTTTGTTTAGGAGCTGCTTCTCCCTTGACTTGCCTGTACAAACAAGAAGGCGACACAGATTTAAACAAACTCTTTCAAAATCACCCCATGAGAATGCAGCAAGACTGGATTGCTTGTTGTGAACTCTGATCCCACCTCGGCTATGGGAGAGGGCATCCAAACACCTGGACCTCATCCAGCCCTGCCCCACAGAGGGCACCACTGCCGGAGCTGCCAGGGACAGAGAGGCCTCTGAGCTCTGGCTTTGGAGGAGGAGGAGGAGGAAGAGGGGGGATGACGCTCATGACCACTCCCCCAAGGTTAAGCTGAGCAGAGGAGGAGCTTCGGGTTTGAGCCAAGTTCCACGTTCACAAGCCAGCAGCTGCAGGGAGAGAGGAGCAGGGAGACAGAAAAAGAGAGTGTGGAGAAGAGGAGAAAGCAAGGAGAAGAGGGCAACTGCCTGGGGAATGAATTGAGAGAGGAGAGGGGAGGGGAGCGGAGCCGAGCGGAGAGGAGAGGAGAGGAGAGGAGAGGAAGAGNNAGAGGAGAGGAGAGGAGAGGAGAGGAGAGGAGAGGAGAGGAGAGGAGAGGAGAGGGCAAAAGGAGGCAGAAACAGTCTTGGGTCAAAAGAGGAAGACCAAGGAGTATACAAGCTACGAAATGTCATTGCTCCTGTGGCTGGAGTCCCAGCTGTCATCCTGCTGGAGCAACCTCTCTATACTGGGAGTTTTTCTTACAGTCTTTACTTTACTTCTTGACTTCATGAAGCGCAGGAGGAAGTGGAGCTATTACCCGCCAGGCCCAGTGTCGCTGCCGTTCATTGGGACCATGCTGCATGTTGACTTCCGAAACCCACACCACTCCTTCAACAAGGTGAGTGCTAGCCCCCATGAGGAAGCACCTCTCACATGACCATAGGCCTAAGAAGGGTGGGGATGCCCTGGCACGATCTACCCTTGCACAAAGCTTGAAGGGCAGCACCCTCTCCAAAGTCCAGGATGAAGCAAGTCACTGCCTAAGGACACTGACCTGGCCCATACAGATAAACAGATAATCACACACCAACACTTGCCAGCCTCCACCTCCCGATCTCAGTGGGAGATCCTGTTGTGCCCCTGATGATGGATGATGCTTGCTCTGCTGTAGAGCTGGCCACCAACTTAACATGCAGGCAGGTGTGGAGGGCAAGGGAACAAGGAAATGTACAAACAAGGGAGGAAAAGCAAGTATCTGTGGGCTGGGGATGTGTCTGCAGGAATGGCAGACTTCCGTGCGAGTTACTTAAGCACACCTAGAGGCATGTGACAGTTTCAGTGAAAGGGATCAGCTGGCGGGATTTGCCCTAGCAGTAATGCCCAAAATCTCAGTAGCATTCCTATTCAACACCAGGGCTCAGCTTTTCTCAAAGGAAAAGCACAGCACAGCTTGCAGCAGATAAAACCACTGGGGTTTTGTGCTTCAGTTTGCAAACTCGAAAGGCCTTTTCTCTAGGACAGCACTGTTCAGCTGTCTGTCCAAAATCTGCCAAGTAGAGAAACTAAATATAGCATTTGTATTATTTGCTTGCATATAGTTCAAAAGATTACCATTTTTAAATCACATCACGTCAGGGTCATGCTAACCACAATCTTGACCAGTAATCGCTTTTAATGATGTACTTCTAGTGCCAGTGAAGTGCTAATTTCCTTTCCAACCCCAGTGCAAATACAGTCATAAGTACTTCAATTCCTTGCATTGCTACAGTGCAGAAATGATGACACTTGGCTTTTTTTTTTTTTTAAAAAAAAAGAGCCAAAAAAATAAAAAAGAAAACCAAGCACAGTCTGTGGGGCATTGCTACTATTGCATTGTCTGCCAACAACATGCTCCCGAGCACTTTGTTCAGTGTTACTGACTAGCAGGTGAGCTTCAACCTGCCTTCCTGGGAGTTTACATCCAGTCAAAGGGCTTGTCTACCCGGAGGAGACTTAGCTCCATGGGAAGCTCCCATGGTGAGTGTATGGCTGACAGGCTTACAGAATTATGTCTCTTATAGATCAAGAGATGTAGGGTGTGTGCCAGTCTTACTAGATGTGCACACTCCTTTTAGGGAGAAAGTTGAGCTGAAACTCCAGTGTGGAATTGCCTCTTCCAACTGTGTTTCTGGGAACCGGGCTCTGGGTAGATCTTTAGGAACAAACGCATATTAAAAAAAGAAAAAAAATACATCTCACCTTATCATCAATACTTTCTTCTAGGAGAAACAGACTAACTCAAAACTTGCCTAGTCTTTCAGATCAAAGTAAATACAAGTATTAGGAAATTATTCATTGTTGAGCATGCAGCCTTTGAAAATCCCCAAAAAGATCCTTGACCTTGTATTGTCAGACAAAATCCAAAATACTTGCCTGATGGTCATGGCAACAGTTTGGCCAGGATAGACGTATTCTAAAACTTTCCACTCACAGAGCATTGAACCCTACCTCGCCTGCTGTTTGGCACCACTCTGAGCTGTTGCACTGCAAAGACAAAGGTCAAAGATCAGCTGAAGGTCTCCTAATAAAAGCACCTCAAAAATCACTAAATAGTAAAGGCCCTAAGGAAGGATATGGTGATATTTTTGATGTTACATTCAGCTCCTTTTCAGGGACGTGCTTTTTTTATCTTGGCAGCTTCACAAGAAGTTTGGAAACATCTTCAGTCTCCAGAACTGCTGGTCCAACCTGGTCGTACTGAATGGGTATAAAACAGTGAAGGAAGCCCTGGTCCACAGATCGGAAGACTTTGCTGACCGACCATACTTTCCAGTATATGAACATCTGGGCTACGGACATAAATCTGAAGGCAAGTCCCTTGGAAATGGACATTCCCCACTGGCACTAGCACAAGGAGGACTGAGTAGATGGTGGGTAGATGGAAGATTTTCTCAGTACGGTGCCACCTTCTCATGTCCCTCTGGTCAAGCTCTTTGTATGTCTGCCACCCTTTGTTTGTGACAAAATCAGATTTGATGAAAAGGGGACTCCCCTTAGTGGCTGCAGTACAGCTCCAGGTGCTAGCACACACGTCTTCAGCAGTGTTAGGACACTATCAGTGGCACAACCTCCCTGCCAGCATTGGAGCTGGTAGCTCCTGACATCCAGTGATGAGTGCTTATGCTCACACACTATGTGAATGTCACTGTTGTAATGAAAAAAATGGTAACTTTCTTCCAAGACAGAGTATTATACAGCATCCAGCCCACATCTCTCATCCTCAGCTCCTGTGCGGTGGCATGAGCTGCTACCCAGTTCACGCAAGCTAAGGGTGCAATGCTAAATAGTTTGGGGGAGTAATTCCTTTATCCTTAGCAGCACTTGTTGCTCTCATTGAATCCCCCCTCCACCTTTGCTAGCCATGCACATGCATTCGAAGGTGCAGTAATCCATTTTTAGAATTGTTGTATGAGCAAGCTGTACAAGATCAGACTCTTTCATCTATTCACACAGACCTGTACCTCCAAACTCACACTTGCTATTCTCTAGCGAACATTGCTTGATGGGTCAGAGCTCCTGACATTTCTTGCTCATCCATAATTCCAGGGATTGTTATGGCAAGATACGGGCACATCTGGAAGGAGCAAAGAAAATTCACACTCTCTACCTTGAGGAACTTCGGGATGGGAAAGAAATCCTTGGAGGAGCGAGTGACAGAGGAAGCTGGATTTCTGTGCTCTGCAGTCAACTCTGAAGAAGGTTTGTCACATCCAGAAGGATGCGGAAATCACAGAAAAAGGCAATACAGTGATGCAGAGAGAGAAGTAATACTACAGCCACTCGTTTGCATGCAGTGCTCTCTTCCTGAGCAAATGCAGTGTTTCCAGTCTATATGCATTATTGACCCTGCTCTACCACTTCTATGTTACACAGTGGGGCTACTGTAACACTAATCCATTTGAAACAGGAAACAAATAGGAAATAAATAGAAATAAAGAAGTAAAATATAATTATTCCCAGAGCTGGGTGACTATTACCTTTATGAAGTTTAGTGGAACATATTGATATTATCACATGCAATAAAAGTGCAGCTGAGAGTTTTCACAGCACATTTGTGTCATCTAGACACAAAGCAAAGTGTTATCTGTCAAGTCACAGGATAGCCCTGCAACTCAGCTTTTCTTGGGAATTTTCTCCTTTAAACAAGGATCAACAAAATAGTAGTAGGAGACGAGATCGCTTCCTAGTATGACACATTTGTACTTTAAGTGATTTGGGGGCTTTTTCTCTTGAAGGCATCAGGAAGACATTTGTGTATTCTTGTTGCTGACAGCTGAGATCCAACAGCTTGTTGTTGCTTAGCTTCATTGGTTGGTCTCCATTTCCATTTTTAGGTTGTCCTTTCGATTTACGTTTTCTTGTAAATAATGCAGTCTGCAACGTGATCTGCACCACCATCTATGGAGAGCGTTTCGACTATGGTGATGAGACATTCAAGAAGCTGTTACATTTGTTTGAAAGCTCACTGAATGAAGAAGCTGGATTCCTGCCTGAGGTAAACCAAGAGCATAATATGTTCTGTAAGAAGCTGCCCTCTGTTGCTTGACAGCATTGTGTTTTCATTATTTTTCTTTTTGCATCACATAATATCTTCTCTCACTCTCTCTCTCTGGTTTTGGCATCCCAGCTTCTTAATGCAGTGCCCATTTTGTTGCGCATCCCCGGAGTGCCACAGAAAGTCTTTCGAGGCCAAAAGGCGTTCATGGACTTCATAGATGTGCTCATAGATAAGCACATGAAGACCTGGAACCCTGCTTACGTCCGAGATTTCACTGATGCGTTTTTAAAGGAAATAGAGAAGGTAGGGTGACACCAGCAGCACCTCAGGGTCCAGGGGCAATTCCTCTGCCTGTTTAAGCTTGTTAATAGAAGCTGACTTTCCCCATAAAGCTGTATAAAACCTCTTACTAATTTCGTACTTTTTCATTCCCATTTGTATCTTGAGAAGAAATGTGTTAACTTCTTCATGCTGTAACCTCCTTTATTGTCTTAAGAGACCATATTATCTGCTGATGTTCTTGTTCCCATTTTCTACCTTCACGTTCCCCTCAGCACCTAGCAACTCCCTCCTTTCCAGCCTAGACCATTTTGAAGGCATTTAAAAGGCAATTATTGAGAATTCACTAATATTGCTAAGTTTGCACCAGGGGACAAGGCAACAAGTAAGATTCTGGGTATGTCAGTGCCTTAATGACTGATGTCTCAAAATCAGTGACAAAACTGCAGCAACAGACTGGCTTTTTGGTGTCACTGCTCAGTCTATAGCCTGTCTTTAAATCGAGTTACGACTTGGAAAGATGGCATCTCCTTTGAGATGTGTGTCTTCGAATTTCTTGCTAAGAAATAGTTCCCTACAGATCAGATGAAGGCCTAAATCTGAACCTCACTGCAATTAAAAGGAATCTTTCCTTTGATTTAGTCAGGCATGAAGACAGTATAAAATCAAAGGTACTTGCATCAGCCCATCCATTCACCATATGTTTCTCCACATGGATTCACTAAAATTCAAGTGCCAGATGAGCAATTGTAGCAAATTCTGCCTGCAAATTGCTTCTGCCATCCGAGTCCTCAGGCTGGACTGCTGCTCTGCATAACAAACCTTGCTGTGCTGTGGGTGCCGGGCACCTCCAGTTCATGCGTTAGCACCCCAAGCTCACATGGGCAGAGCAACGTGACCTACGTTATTCTGCACTGAGCAGTACCATTTAGGGGTGGATGTGAGCCTGACCATGTTGCCTCTTGTCACATCTCTCTTCTGTTCACTAAGGTCCTCTGATAAGCCAGTCTTATAAATCCCTCTACTGGGTGAACTTTGGTCAGGTCAGCCACATAGCTCCCTTGCCAGAGATCTTTTGTTGGAACAACAGTTGAGTCTTAAATGCCTTATTAAGTGCTATCCATATTACAACAGCATCAAAATATACAGAATAACTTAACAGAAGCTAGTCCCTAGGAAAGGAAAGTATAAAGAGGATTAGAAAAGACAAGCAGATGAACTCATGCAGAGAGCTTGTCATATCTCATATGCTAACAAATTGGAGCTCAATTAGCATTTGGATGAGAGACCAGTTTTGCTGAAATTGGTGTTGCAGACTTAATAGGCAGCGATGATACCCTGATCTTTTTTTTTTTTTTTAATTGTAAGAAAATAGCAGGGCAGAAGCAGAGAGAATCTGTAATGCACAGCTATAGATAACCTCCTCAAAATACTGTTAATTTTGCATTTGCCACATCAATGCAGCCTCCTCTCTACTGTGTGGGTTTTATGATCTGATCAAACCTGAGTAACTGTGTTCTCCCTCCTCTGGGGGAGGACGTTATGTCAAGTGGCAGGGGCCTGCTGTCTGTTTGAGCTGAGAGCACAAGACGTTCACTTTTGTCCTGAAGGCAGCTGTAGTATTCATCTTTCAGGATACGGGAGGTGACTGATGACCTTCAAATACAGGAGGTAACGGGGTTACTGAAGTACACCAATCATACACAGACTGTTGCCTGTGTTGTCCTCTACTCTCCCAATGAACTTCTTGGTCAGCAAAAACTGATGTAGTGCTTGTCGGTACTTCTCTGGAACAATGGTCTTCTCGCAGAGCAAGTACCCCAGTTCCAATCACCCATTTGTTTGCTCTCCACAGGGTAAAGAGGCTGAAGAGAGCGGTTTCAACTATAACAACCTTCGTCTGGTGACTGCAGACTTGTTTACAGCTGGTTCTGAGACAACCTCCACCACTCTCCGGTGGGCACTTCTGTACATGCTTCGCCACCCGGAAATACAGCGTAAGTCAGAAGACAGGCAGAGGTGTGGCATCTTCCCTTCAACCCTCATTTTTCTGTGAGGAGACTTCTCTTCATGGTTTGGGGATTCTGCAATGAGGAACAGCTTTGGTGATTGTTGGTCTCGCAGAAACCAGGAGAAACACTTCTCAAACATAGCTGTTCTGGCAGGGACTGGTGGCAGGGGGGAAGCCCTGATAAAAAGACCGGAGTTGGAAGGGCAAGTTCGCTCTCACCTTCATTTTGAAGGCTACCTGGGGACTTCCAGTGGCCAAAGTATCCTCTTTCCAGTATTTGGAATAGATGCTAATCTCTTTAAATTCTCTAATGCTGCATGCCCAGGTACACTTTCAGCTACACAGAGGAGGGGTAAGTCAAGTGACAAGACCTTTATTAAAGACACTATGCACAAAGAATAGTTACACAGGTGACTGAGCAACTGAAAACAAATCCATTCCTCTCCAGTTTCTATTCCTTTCTCTAATTGCTTGTCCTGCTCTCACCCAGTATCTACAGTCTCATGCTGCCAGCCTTCCTACAGCTTGTACCAGCCCCTTCTGTTTATCTAAGGGCACTCTAATTCCGTGGCTGTACTGCTTTCAGGTAAGGTCCAAGCAGAGATTGATAAGGTGATTGGCAGAGAGAGACCACCCACCATGAAGGACCAAGTGAGCATGCCCTACACCAATGCTGTAATCCATGAAGTGCAACGCTACGGGGATGTTGCTCCTGTTGGACTACCTCACATGACGTACCGAGACACCGAGTTGCAAGGCTTCTTCATTCCCAAGGTAACCGGGGCCAGATAGGCCATGCAGCATCCTCTCCCTGTGCAGACGCCAGGCCTGGAGTGTGGGTGACCCCACGCAGCTCTGCAGTGTTGCACATCCAGCACCAAATTACAGTCACTGGCAAGCAATGAAGTAGGACATTTTGAAATGCTAAATGCAGGCAGATGGTCACATTTGTGCTCTAGGTTTGCACTGGTTCTGTGGGAACCCAACTGCAGTGGCAGCTTAGTGCAAAGGTTTCCTTTCCTCTCAACGAGCTGTGACACCCACTGCCTGCGCTGGAAAGAGAAAGTAACGGAGCCTAACAGGCTCTCTGAAGGAACACAACACCAGCTTACTGGCTTTCCTAAGATGGTAGTAGTTAAATCTCTGAAGCTATTCAAATGCCACTGGCATTCAGTCCACTCCCTTTGTGACAGGCAGCAAGAACACTCTGTCCTGGCAGCACTGGTAGCAATGCAAGCCTAGGATTTTTTTTTTAGCCTTATAATATCTCCTCTAGCTTAGAACATTGACACGCAAAACGGGAAAGCTTTGCAATTTCCCATGGCCCCTACGAAAGCTGGGCTTTAGACTCAGTCAGCTTTTTCTCTCCAGCTATAAAACGAGTCCAGGAGGATCTGAGAAGCAGAGTCCATTTCCACTGTGTAACCATGAAATTGGCATTTGCATGCAATGGCCTTTGTAAGGATACAAACTGCAAAAGTTCAGATGCTTCAGAGCGTAAGGCAGGCACCATGTTATTGGAAAAGCACCCTCCTTTACCTCTGTTTTAAATAACAGAAGAGGAGCTCGGTGCCTTATTTTGAAGCACCGAATGATGGTTGCTATTAGATGGGAGACATGGACCAAAGAGGTACCAGGACTGATCCGTTGTGCCAAGATAATGCTGCTGTTCTCACATAAGATGTTTCCTCTTGTGGAGGAGTGCAGGGGACGACAATCATCACCAACTTGTCTTCCGTGCTGAAGGATGAGGCAGTCTGGGAGAAGCCAAATGAGTTTTACCCTGAACACTTCCTGGATGCGAATGGGCAGTTTGTGAAACCAGAGGCTTTCCTGCCTTTCTCAGCAGGTAAATCTGAGGGGAGGATCCAGCTGCAAGTCAGAAGCACAGCAGGAGGGGTGATCTGCTCCTCTCGCAGCTATTCCAGCATGGTTTAATGTCCTCTTTCACAGACACTTTCTATTCCCTCTCTTGCAGGTCGCCGTGCCTGCCTTGGGGAACAGCTGGCCAAGATGGAGCTCTTCATTTTCTTTACCACACTCCTGCAGAAATTCACCTTTGTGCTCCCCAAGGACCAGCCCAGGACACAGGATAACAGTCACTTTGCCCTCACGAACTCCCCACACCCATACCTGGTGCGAGCTGTCCCAAGATAAGTGCACACTGCTCTCCTTTCACTCAGAGACCACCACCAATGCAAACTCTGTCAGAAATATTGCAGGTCTAGGCAGGATCATGCTGGGTTCCATTCAAGACCTCTCAAGTCTGTGCAGATGTCCCCAGCTGTGTTAAGTAAGGATCTAGCCCAATATATAGCTTAGCTTAATTCCAGTCCTGGATCTTGAATCAGACAGCCATAGCAGGTTACAAATGATGATCAAGTTTGCAAGTACATGTATGCCTAATCAGCCAGCTCTGCTGTACTTCGGGCTCTCATTGGGTACAGAAGCAGTTCACTGAGCACACAGCTACCAAAAGAATTATTAGTCCTGAATTAGGTTACCAAAATATAAGGATATCCCAGGTAAAAGACAACCCTGCGGTCTTGCCAATTCTAGGAGCAAAAAAACCTGGAAAAATCTGTAAGGTACTCCTGGCCCACTCCCTTCCTTGTTAGCCCCTCTACATACCTAGCCACGCTCTACCTCCCACGGTGCCGTCCCACAGCAGCGTGTGCCACTGCCTGGTGCCCAGGGTAGCCCAGCTCTGGCTTGGTTCCTGCAAAAACAATCCATGGCCCATCAGCTGATTTGGCATGTGCTGCTGGTGGGCAGGGAGATAGCTTCAGGTCTGTCAACAAGGTGACATTTAAATGCAGTTTCAGAACAGTGCTCCTGAAGTCATACCATCCAATAAATATAGATCCCGTTCCTTCCTTCCTGTTTATTGCATACTCCTGTCTATTACACACATACTGCATTGCCTTCATTTATAGCCCCAAAGAAAGCAAGTTTTAATCCAGAGAAATGTCTGACAACCCTTATGTGACGCTATGCCTCCAGTAGGAGTAAATACCAAGAACGAGTACATAAATAATCCGTATGATGTTTCAGCCACAGAAGCAGGTCATTTGTGAAATACAGAAATTCCTATAAATATATTTTGAGAGGAATCCTGGCGTCTAGATTTACCCTCTCTGATCTAAATAGTACCTGAAAACTGCTTTTTTCAGCACTACATAAAGTGTCTGGAACTCACAAAGGGATGGAGTTACACTGTTTGAAACAGTACAGTTGCAGATTTCAGAGCTGCCTTTCTCTTTCTTCCTGCAATATTCCTGACAAATTCTTTTGCAAGGTGTTAACATACGCTGATGTTTAGATTAGTTGTAACTGCCTTTTAATCGCATGGCTGAAAAGACCACAGCATAAAGGAGCTTCTATGCATAATCACAACTAAAGAAATCCACATTCACATCTATCTTTCTAATAACTAATTTTGGAAACTATGAAAACTATTGAATTATGCAAATACTTAGTACCGTTGTTAAGATTTTTACTTCAGCAGAAACTGCACATTTATGCTTTTCATCTACAAAATAATCTGAAAGAATAAAAGCGGTCTGAAAAGTCTTCTTCCCCCCGCCCCCCCTTTTTTTGTGGTTCTCACAGACCTGCCTCAGAAACTTGTTACAACTCTCTCCTTACAGCCAGCACCCCACTGGTTTCTTTCAAGATCTTTTCAGTGTTACTTTTCTGGTTGGTTCAATGACACTGAACTGAACACGCGTGGGTTTATAGTTACCAGCACACACTTAAGTGTTTTTAGAAAGAAGCTGTCAGTGAACGAAACTTTACACAGAAATGATTCCAGCAATCAAGTATTTGGGTGGGTAGGTATCCCTGGGGCTGGGACCTTCTAGCATGCAAAAACACACTGAAAGAACGTCAATCTGCATGTGCAAACACCAGTTGGTGTGGCGCTTTGGAAGCAAAAGGGAACAAATAGATCATTGCAAAATACAGATCTGGCACTGGTAATCAGGAAAGGGAAAACATCTCCAGGTCAAAAATGGCCGCAAAAGCCGACCAAGTGCGTGTTGGGCTGGGGCCTGTCCCAGCACGGGCAGGAGAAAGGGCTACTGTGAGGATGGGGCCCTTGCCGAGAAGCATCCTGCTGCCTTCTCTCACCCATTGCCTCGGGGCCTGCGTCTGGAGGTGACTCCTCGGCGCAGGGACCCGGGGGCTCAGCAGGGGCTTGCGGTAGCTGCTGGTCCCTCCCCGGTCGCTGTCGTATGGCCCCGGTACCTTGAAGGCCACGTCTCGGTGAGCCTTGCGAGGATAAACCCGCTCCTCCTCGTACCGACCCCCCCTCCCCTTGCTCGGCTTTCCCTTCGCCTCCCGCCCTCCTCCGGGCCCCCCGGCTCCCCCACCGTCCCCGGGCCTGGCCCCTCCCGCTGAGCGCAGGCCGTGAAAAGCGGCACAAGGCCAACGGCGCCGGGAGGCGGGACACACCGCCTCCCCGCCCACCAACTGTGTTGCTCCTCCCCGCAAGCAAGCGCTGATTGGCGTTTCTCTCGACCAATCAGGTGGGAGGCCGCCGCTATTTGCCAAGCCCAAACGGCTGAAGTGGCAGTGCGGCCGGCCAATAGAGCGTCGCCGTGCCGCTGTGCGTTCCCACGGGCGGCAGGGAAGGAGTCGCCGCGGCGGCGGCTGTAACAAGATGGCGGTGGCGGGGAAAGGAGCGGTGTCTGCAGCGGTGAAGCCGATCTTCAGCCGGGATCTGGGCGAGGCGAAGCGGCGCGTGAGGGAGCTTTACCGGGCCTGGTACCGCGAGGTGCCCAACGCCGGTGAGGGGCGCGGAGCCCGGCCGCGCATGCGCGGGCGGGAGCGCGAGCTCAAGGTCGTAACGGCCACCCCGCGGCCGTTGGGTTCTTAAAGGGCCCGTCGCGGTGTGCTGGTAACCCCCCGTGTGTGCGGGGTCCTGCCTCATCCCGCCGCGGCCCTTTCCCCACCCTGGCCCGCCGTGTGCGGGGCAGGTGAACGTGGTCGTGCGGGGGCTGCGGGCTCTCGGCCGCTCCCCGGGGCAGCACAGGCCCGCCGGCCTGGCGGGGCCGGGTTTGCCTTGTCCTTCCCGGGAGGGGCTACCCCGGTCTCGTCACGTCTTACTCGCCACTTGTCTTTCCTAACTAAGCAGAAGAGAAATCTAGTTTTACTTTTCCAGAATAGGGATGCGTGGCATGATTGCCTCCTTAAAATTGCACTGGGGCTCATACCATGGCTGCATTGTTTATTTTCTTTAAACTAATTGTATTAGTGAAGGTAGCAGTTATTGCAAGAACAAACGACAGTGTAGTGTTTTGTAGGATTGAGTTGCACGCTGCCAGTGGAAAAAAAAAAAGTAAAGCAATATAGATGATCTCTGTGGGTGTTCTGTTTTCCCTAGTACACCTGTACCAGCTGGACATCACGGTGAAACAGGGGCGTAACAAGGTGCGGGAGATGTTCATGAAGAACGCCCATGTTACAGATCCACGGGTGGTAGACATGCTGGTTATTAAGGTACAAACAAGTTATTCCCATTTTGTTGAAGCTGCAGAGAATGTGAGAGTGGATAGTTGGTGGTGAGTGATGGACGAGAGGGACAGTTCTTATCTCAGCTTGTGCTATGGAGGAGTTGTGTCTTGCAATCCAGATTGGTTTATATCTGTCAACAAACCTGTTGATAAGAGATCAAGCTGCTTTAGCATGCAGAGGAACAGGGTCTTAACTCGCCTAAGTCAAGAGTTGCTAGAATACAGATTTCCGTCACTCAGTATACTGGCTCTTCCAGTTTGCAGATGTTTAAAAGAGAAAGGGTATGGCAAGCAAAACGGTAGTTTAAGTACTATGTTTGTGGTTTGGTGGTTTTTAGAAAAAAAGGGCAATCAAAGAAAGAGGAAAAAGATGCTGCTAGCTAGTTTACCATTAAAAATTACCTTTTGCTCCTTACAATACTTCCTTAGATTGGGATGTGATTTTCTTCACTGATTCTGAAACGTCCATCAGAATGGCGGTACTTGGTGGGAGGCTGGCTTTGGGTGGCAAAACACCTCGAGTCTGTAACACATCTGGCTATGTCTGGTTTAAAGCAGTAATCAGCCTACCAAGAGTAGGGCACGGCTTCTGAACAGGTCTGAGCAACAATAACTGACCTCAGCAGTTCTAATGCATTAGAAAGCTCCCAACCAAGGACTGCTGTGCTCACCTGTTGTATTTCTTGCATTTCAAGAATGTCTGTCTACATGATGGAAAAAAAATCTGGAAACGGAATCCCAGGTGATGCAGTAGGTGACAGTTCCAGGCTGTCTCATTCTGCCCCGTGCTGCCATCCTCCAAAACCAGTACAATAATTCCTAGACTGGCATCATGAAGAAGTCATGTTTATTATCTCTGTGTTAGTGATACTGGTGCAAAGCACTTAGCAGCAGTTTTACTTAGTTTTACAGCTAACTTGCTGCTATTCAAAAAAATTAAATGGAGATGTGTGAAAGTTAGGGATGTTATATAGAATTTTATGCTGGTCATGAGAGAAACAAGCCAGGTTCCAAGAAGGGGGCAGGGTCCCTTGCCTATTCTGTGGGGCTGGGAAGCTGTGTTGTAGAGACAAGCGACCTGTTAATACAGGACATGGAGCATTAAAATCACAAGGCAGGAACAGTGTATATATATGTATTTGTGTCACAGTATAGGTGATGCAAGCAGTCTATAGGAGTACAGAATTGTTGATGCAGCTATCTTAAGGGTGTTTCTAAGTGCATTCAAGTAACTTTCATAGCGCTGTATAGTTAGAATCAGGCTCCAGCTGAGAACTAGTCTAAAATTCTTTTGTCTGTGTGCAGGGAAAAATGGATCTTCAAGAAACCATACAGGTATGGAAGCAGCGGACTCACATCATGAGGTATTTCCATGAGACGGAAACCCCACGACCTAAAGACTTTCTGTCCAAATTCTATGCGGGCCACGATCCCTGAGAGATTGACTCTGTGTCTTCCTGCCTTGTATTACAAATAAAGCTCTATATAGTAGAAAAAAAATCTGTACAGAAAGATTGTATAGCATATTAGGAGCCTAATGACTAAATCTGAATCCAGAGTCTGCGCGAGGCATTACGATCTGTATGAAGAGCTGTGATTTCCTAGTTTTGCCAGCGTGTATTTTCCGTGGGAGTTTGTCCCGTCACTTGCCCTGGAGTGTCTGCTGAATAACCAGAACACAACCTGGTTCTGAGGTCTGGGGTTTTCTGCTTAGCTTGCAGGCCTGTGCGTGGGTGTCAGCTCTGTGGAAGAAAGAGCAGAAAAGACCAGGCCTTCAGAAAAGCCAGTGTAGTTGCAGAAATATTCTTGCACTTGAGGCCCATCTGTATTCATGCAGTGTTTTGCAATTTCATGCTATGACTTTGTTGACCTTGTGTTTTTTACTTGGACACTAGTGTCTGTTTACTTCTTTGCAGAGAATGGCATAAAATCCAATAGGCTGATAAAGCCCTTTGTGCAATAAAAAGATCAGCAGAGTCCGTTTCCCTGCTGTAAAATGAAATTACCTGGGGTTTTGTACTGTTGTCTAGAATAGGGAGGCTCTGTAAGAGGTTCTGATGCCTAGCAGAAGACGGTGTCCTACCATCACCTCCTTAATTGAATTGGGAATTACTAGCTCCCTTTTGAGAAGAGCGAGAATTTGTACTTTCACCAGTCAGAACAGGTTTACAGCAGCTAACTCGGTGCTGGAGCTCCCCCATGTGTAATCAGCATTGAATCTTTGTAGTACACTCAAACTTGTTTTTACCCTTGCCTTAATACTGGGGCTTTCTTCCCCATGTGAGGACTGTAAAGCAGCACTCCTCAGGGATGTGTACGTGTGTGTACCTAGGGGCTTCAGAGCCCGGATGTTTTTAAGGACAGGATTGACACAGTTAGGGAGGGCCAGGAGAGGTGTTGGGATAAAGCAGTGATAAGGCATTTGGCAATACAGAAAACAGGAGCGGGGACATGTGTGGTGCCCAAGAGCAGGTGAACTGGAGCAACCACTTCTCTGGTGGCCTTGGGGAAGCAGGGAGCAATTCAGATACCAAGTGACTCAAGAACCTGCCAGCTGCCTTCAACTACAGCTGGTGGGGTTACTCAGATTGCAGGCTCCCTTTTCTCTCAGTAGCTATGCTGCAGTTGCAGAGCAAACATCAAAAGTCGTGCCAAATAATAAGTAAGCAAATGTGGCTGTTTGAACTATACACTATGCTAATGTGTGCAGCATGAAAAGAAACTTTTTAACAGCTGCATGAATACTGAAGGGAAAAGTGGGCAGTCAAGAGAAGAGGCCAACTCTAGTGACCGGAAACCATGAGAGACACGCTGAGGTGATGCTGGCATTTAAAAAAAAAAAAAAAAAATTGACTAACCTTTCAAGGTATTTGAGGAAACAGCTGGTCTGATGTGACTGAAGATACTCTATGCATGCCCTAGCAGTAGAGGAGACCTTTTAAGTCTATTATGCAAGGATTTAATTGCAATAGTAAACACTTCTATGAAAAGAAGAGCTGAAGTTTGTAGACAGTTAAGAAAATAAATATATTAGGGCTCATACAGAAGGAAGTATCGAACTACCTAGTAGATACTAGGTACTTGGAGCCAGAGCACTCAGAGGTTTTCACTATTCAGAGATTAAATGCTATAAAACACATCAGCGAGTCAGTTTGCCACTTGTGATCTTAACCTTTTACCAAAGCTATTCAAAACTTTTAACTCTGCAATGATAATACTGTATTTAATCCTCGGTGAGGTGAAATTAATGCTATAGTCTCCATCAAATATAACTGCTAGGTTGTAAATCAGCATTATTTGAAATGCACTGCCAGTGTCAATATAGGAACTCCATTCTTTTAATGGGGCTGTGTTGTGGGGCTGCTGCTTCCTCTAGGATTCCTGTCATGTACTGTAGATTAGTACTGAATTACAGAAAAGACTCATAAGAGGAAATAAATATGAAGAGAGCCTCCTTACTGGAACATGTAGAGGTAGAACGGTTAAGACAGTAATGCTAGAACATAAGCACATAATCTATAAAAACACAAGACCAAAGTCAGACATCTCAATCTCTTAATCTTTAATTAAGTGTTTCCCATATTGCTAATAAAAGGAATCCCAAGCAGTCTTTGATGAGGTGATTGTGTGTGTGCAAGGATGCAGGGCCTATCAAGCACTTCCTTCAACCCAGATCTACAGGTTTCCATCATACAGACGTGCGCAGAACACTCACTGGCAAAGGGGATACAGAGCCCCTGTCCCGTTTAGGAAGGACAAAACACAGGTGATAGATGTTGGAACCACTGCTTTGTCAATGGTTTTCTCCCTTTTGTTCTTCCATTATAGTTCTGCAAATAAAACAATAAGCCATTACTCTTCAGATATACTGTACTGAGTTCCAGTCTGTACCCTCTCCCCAAACTACACAACATGGTGGTTTACATAAAAGGGGTTTCTAACAGGCCATTGCAGTCTTTACAACCTTTTAATTCTCTGTTTTTAGCTGCACAGTGCACACTGGAAAATCCCTTTATCAAATGGAATACATCCACCAAACTGATTATAAAACAACACTATTTACAACAACTTCTTTGTTTTACAAAGAAATACATCCAAAGTCAAGTCTTTATACAAGAGTGCCAAACACAATAACATCAAATGGAAGGAGTGTAGTGTACTGTAGATAAAAGAAAGAGCAGAAATAATTCACCTTTATCTGATGAGTCTGAATGGTCCAACTACTCCAGAGATCAGTGTTGTAACACCCACCAGTTTGTTCCAGTGGGTTCTGGAGTTCTCTCAGATTGTTCGCCTCTATATCAGAATTTCATTCTCTTTTAAAATACTCACTCCGTGAGTTAGCGGAAGACTTTTAAACAGGTAAATGTGTAATAATGGTGGAGTCCCTCTTTTCTGTCTGCAGTATAGACCCTCACTGACTACAGTTTATTTCTGGTTCAAATTACAAGATCTAAACTGCCATCAGTTTATTATCATCTCTAAGCAATGTATGTTGTGGAGATTTCACATTCGGGTACCAGTCTGGCCTACTCCAGTATAAAGGAACTGAAAAGTTCATAGCCAGAGGCAGTATACCTGCAGGCATCTGTGTGTTTAACTGCAAATGCATCTTTCAGAGCTGTTGCTGTCCATATTTCCAAGATCCTCCTCCCTGCCCAAAGCTAAACAGGAAGCGCAAATAATTAGATTGCTGGTGATCTTAATGACATACCCTTTAATCATCATCGTCATCATCCTCTGGGACAAAGATATCATGTTCTTCAAGTAGGGCTGCAAAATTCTTGCTGATTTGAGTCCCGACATACAGGAAAGGGATCACAATGCTGAACACTCTGAGGAGGCCGAAGGGCGTCTGCAAGGAGTCAATTAGAAAAGATTAATCTTCACCGGCAAGCTGCACTGTGGCTGAGCTCACGCTCTCCCAGCTCCTCAAGGGCACAGAGGGCCTGGGGAGCAGTGGGAAGAACACTTTGCCATCCCTAGTGGTGGACCCGTGTCACCGCATCGTACAGAATCCCAGAATGGCAGGGGTTGGAAGGGACCTCTGGAGATCATCTAGTCCAACCCCCCTGCCAGAGCAGGTTCACCTACAGCAGGTTGGACAGGAATGCATCCAGCTGGTTTTTGAGTATCTCCAGAGACAGAGACTTCACAACCTCTCTGGGCAGCCTTTTCCAGTGCTCTGTCACCCTCAAAGTAAAGTTTTTCCTCATGCTGAGACAGAATTTCCTGTGTTCTAGTTTGTGCCCGTTGCCCCTTGTCCTGTCACTGGGCACCACTGAAAAGAGTCAGGCCCCATCCTCTTGACACCTTCCCTTTAGATATGTATAAGCATTGGTGAGATCCCCTCTCAGCCTTCTCTTCTCCTGGCTGAACAGACTCAGGTCTCTCAGCCTCTCCTCATAAGAGAGATGCTCCAGTCCCCTGATCATCTTCATAGCCCTCCACTGGACTCTCTCCAGCAGCTCCTTGTCTTTCTTGAACAGGGGAGCCCAGAACTGGACACAGTACTCCAGATGTGGCCTCACCAGGGCAGAGTAGAGGGGGAGGATAACCTCCCGCAACCTGCTGGCCACACTCTTTTTAATGCATCCCAGGATACCATTGGCCTTCTTGGCCACAAGGGCACATTGCTGGCTCATGGTCAACTTGTCTACCAGGACTCCCAGGTCCCTCTCCACANACAACGCCCACTGCTCTCCCTGCATCTACCCAGCCAGTCCTGCCATCA
>VYXH01008576.1:0-64956 GCA_013397275.1 Burhinus bistriatus
TTTCTGCAAAGCCATTTTCCAGCTGTTAGGCCCCCAGCCTGTCTTGTTGCATGGCTTTATTCCTCCTGAGGTGCAGGACGTTGCATTTGCCTTTGTTGAACTTGCTAGGTTGCTGGTAGCCCACTTCTCCAGCCTGTCAAGGTCACTGAACTGGGCATGTTTAGGGTCAAAGTGTGGGGAAGCTCTCAGTAATTCTTAGGCTTTTATTTTTCATCAAGTGCCGTGGCAGAAAATGGTGATGCCTGCGCTGAGCATTATCTTTAACTCTTATTGGGTGCCTCTAAGTAGGAGATGCTGAGGGACCAGGAAAGCAAGCAGTTCTGTCTTTCTGCCAGTAAGACACAAGGGCTGCAGGGGACTCACCAGTCCCGGAGGTGTTGATGCAGATTGCTGAATGCGGGGGTTTCCTCACCTTTATTTTAAAAATTCTTTATGTGCTAAAAATTTTCTTCAATTACAGTTGGAGAATATATGAATAAATCCCAATAAGGATGCCACTTTCAGTTCTGAAGAGATGTACACACAAAGTGAGAAGCAATGGGCATAATCTGAAAGCTCTTTCCCTCCCCTTGTCACAGGCAGCTCTTGTCACACTAAATTAGAAAGTTTGCAGAAATACATTGCTTAAGCAGGGAAAAAGGGGAACGGTCATAAAAACCAGCAGAATTGCTGCACGCAGATTGTTATTTGGCCTTTAAATTGTAAATGGCTGGTTTTAAATAGGCCTGGTGCAGATGGTTTCTGCTACAGGTTTATTGATTAAAATAGCTGCTTTACATCAGCTCCGGGTTTGTTTCTCCAGAGGCTTTTGTCTTCATGAATAATGTACCCATTTGCTGAAATTTTGTTAGAATTCATCTGCTGGAGGCTGGCTGTATTTCTCTAGGTTCCTAAGCCTCAGTTGACTAGGCTCGAAATTGTGACAGTCCCTGCCCTTCCCTCTTTCGAAATGAATATTCCCTTTTCCACCCTTCCCGTGCTGAATAAATCTAGTGTGTGCACATTGGAGAGTGCACCTGGAAACAGCTGTGAGTGTTTGGCTGTTTGGGGGAGGCTTGTATGATATTGAAGGCTGTCTTGGCTATACTGGGGTTTAGATTTTTGCCAGCAATTGATCCAAAGCCTGTGAGAGTGAGTGAAAAAATTCCAGTGAGCTTTGGATCAGACCATTAACTCTGAGGCACAGTGCTGTTTTAGGTGGGCATGTCGCATGCCTTCAGTATCATAAGTCTTCCAATTTGCTGGAAGCATGTAGTGAATGGATGAGTGGGGACTTTTTACATTATTATTCAGGCGATTTTATGCATTTCTAAATACATGTGCTTCAATTCCTGGGAGATCCTTGTGCATTTTGTCTTAAGCACAAAGGTACTGCTTTGCTTGCATAGGGAGTGGTGGAACACGCGGTGCGCAGCCTCCTTTTGCAGATTGAGGCTTGCAAGTGCGGTCATCTCTCCTGAGTAGACCTTGCCACTCTGCAACAGGAGGACAACACTATGGCAGGACCTATAGCAAAGGGAGGGGTACGAACAACATGGAAAGCAAACAGAGGTGATAACATACTCCCCTTCTCCTCCCTTCTGATTCCCTTTCCCGTCTTCATAGTAATATTTGTCTTCCCTTTAACTAGTCACTACAGCAATAGCTCTTCATGAAGCATCTGTCAAACCAGGGCAAGCGAAAAGTCAAGTTAATGCCTTTGGTGAAAATATTTGAAATTGGGCTTCCATTTAACACTTATGCATGGGAAAAGAGCATTGTTGGTAGAAGAGCTAATTTAATCTTATGATTCTGGAAAGGTAGCCAGTCATAGACAATCTGGCCTGTTTGAGCAGGGTGAGAGTGGGTGATGAGCCTTTCTTTCTACAATTTTACACCAAGATAAAACCAGAAACAAGTAACAGTATGAAAAATAAGCAATTCCATTCTGAAATGGGCAAGAACAGGATATTGCAGTGCCTGAACCTTTTTCTGAAGGTTTTCAGGGTTTGATTTGTTTTGTTTTGTTTAACCAAATTAAAATATCTTCAGAATTTCATTTGGCAAAGTGTTTTGACCCAGGTGGGACTACAGATCTTGACAGCATGTTAGTTCTTCTGAAGTATCTCTGACTTGCCTCTATTTTGTTTAAGGCATAGAGGTTGTGGGAATGATAACTTGCTTCTTTATGACAGTCAGACACACAGCTAGAATCACACTCTGCGCGCAGCTGACAGGCACTAGATAGATGGTTACTGTGGATGTTAGCAGCTGAGAATCTTCCCTTCTCAGGACACTCGTCTGGTGACCGGTGCTGCCACAGTATATCCCTCACACTTCGTACAGACCTGAGAGAAAGATGTGTGACCGGAAATATGAGCATCCACTGGATTTTTTTGCTGTCAGGAAAGTCCCCTGTGGCTCTGGAGTGAGTGTATGTGGTTTAGAGCAGGTCATTAGACTTTCTTTCTTTCCTCCCTTAGAGCCTGTCATAAGCATGGGGTAGACCAGACAATGCATAAAATGCCCAACACTATTAGTGTGGACTTTTCAGCAGCCTCACTTCCTTGCATTACAGTTACAAGGAAAACTCCCTTTGGCATAGTTAGGCCAGTACTTGAATGGTTTGGAAAATCCTTTCCCCTGCTACAACATATGGCCCGAAATTGTATGATATTGTTGAAACTCCTTTCCACTCTTTGCCAAAATACTTTATGTCAGTAGTGGAACAAAGGATGCCTAGTTTATTGCGGTTGAACCTTTGGTATCTCCAGTGGTGGAAGCTCTCATTGAGGCTTTCCTGTGGCTGAGATATTCAAAACCTCTCTTTGTGGCTTTGCAGCTACATCAGAAAGTTTGAGCTTATGCTATTTCTTTTCCGTGTGAAAGCAGGAATTGGCTCTCCAACCCCTCTGTTAACGATGGGTGAAATGAGCCAACAAGCAGAAACTTTATTAGTGTGAGGCAGAGAGGTGTACGTACGCATCAAGATGCTGTGATTATATAAATCTTATTTTCTCAGGATAGCAGGCTACACAGTTCCAAAAGATGCTTGATGAAGCCTTTCAAATGAAAACACAGCGAGTAGCAACAGGAGTACCTGTTAGATTTCTTACTGTTCAACCACTGTGTTCAAGGCAGGCAACAAAGCAACAAAGGTACATGGCAGTAGTATTTTGAAAAATGCATCCTAATTTTGGGCAAACTGAATATGCACAAACATATTTTTCATCTCTCCCTTCAATGTTTTAATCGAGAGGGCAGTGGTTTTGTAATAGTGTCTCTCCTGTTGTTGATGCTTTAAGGAACTAATGACATCTGTTTTACCAGGCATAAACAAGAGCCAAATTATAGGATAATCTGTACTGTTTATTTTATTGTTTCAAATAAGGATCTAAAAGGTGATGAAACTGTGCAATTAAGAAACAAAACAAAGGAATAAATTCTACTGATGCTGTGGGATACTGCATTAACAATGGGTGGAGAGTCAGGATACGTGAGCTAAGGAACCTGGCATGACTCCTGCATGTAAAAATATTTTTAAGTACCTAAAAATTTGCACCTCTTGATATGTCCTATTCTGCACTGTTTAACCTTCTGTGTGTTGATTTTTGACCTTCAGAAGGGTTTCTGCTGAGGGTTGTGGAGGAAGGCCTATAACCAACTGGTCAAAGCAGTGGGACCAAGTCCTCCTGATGCCTTCTAATTCTCTGCGTTACCGGCATTCCTACTGTATTTCCACAGACATGGCTGAAGTGCGAGGGCAGAGCTGGCCTGGTTGGCAGCAGAGCAGGATACATGCCTAGGATGTTCAACAGCAATCAGAGGATTTAATGGGAGTAAAGGATTAATTAATTCTGATCCATACAGACACATCGGCTTCTTGCACAGTCAGAATCTTAATTAGGCAATCACATTTTTTCCTTTCACAGTGACCATTGCTCCAGCTGTGCTGTAACTCTTTCTTCTCTTTCTTTGCAAATGTCTCTTTTTTTAAAAATGAAAATTTGCATGCCTCATTAGGAAAGTTTCCTTCTTTTCTTTCATCTTTCTTGTTTGCATCTACATATTTGCATATCTGCTTCTGATGTCCTATAATTCCTCAACCTTCATTTTCAGACCCCTCTTATGGAATGAGTTCATGACTCCTTCCTCAGCCCCTTTATTCCTTTAAAACCAGGGTTTCTAAACCTTCTTCCCCCCACGTCCAGCCCCTAGTCCCTGCTGACTCAGTTTAATATACATGTGCTCTTTTCCTCTTTGTTCCTTGTTTTCCCTTCACCTCTCTGTGGCTGCTTTGATCTGTTTGCTGGTAACACTAACATTTTTAAATCTTTAGTAATTTGTTATTTTTTGTACCTTGGTGCAAAATTAAATATATCTTGGAAAGGAAGCGTGACTTGTCCCATTCACTGCAGGAACAAAGTCCTTGTTACCTGGGTGGGAAGGCTATATATTGCAGTTGAAAATCTTTGTTGGGGAAGTGCTGAGGCAATGGTCCAATCCACTCTGTGCTGTCAATCTAGTCTAAATAACTAAAGCACATTCCAGGTTTGGCGGTACAGTTAGCCCCAGTTTTGCCAAGCCAAGCTACTGAAGCAAAGGGGAAAATGAAGGGCCAATACTTTACACCTCTTTATGTTCCTTTGTTGTGGGTGCTGACTAAAATGATGAGGATTGTGATCTTGAGTGATGGGAGCTGTGGCACAAATCCCTGGAATTCAGTGGGCACCTTCTGTTCATCAGCAGAGGCACCAAGAGGTCCCTCATCTTTTATAACCCCTCACTGTCTTGGAGTATTATCAGAGGCTTAAGCCACTGGTTAGGCTATCCTGTAACTCTTGTCTTGCTGCTGTTACATTGCTTTTTACTGTACTCACATCTGCCCAGACCTTTTTTCCTTTTTTTTTTAATTATTTTTGTTTTGTCTGTTTATGTTGCTTTTATGCTCTCCACGACATTGACTCGTGATAAGAAAAATGGCCACCTTAATGACTGCAACTTCCTCTGAAGCTATAATTTCGTCAACCACCCTGTTGTTGGTGAGGTTTCCTCCTGGGCCACACTTAATTATGATCCCTTCAATAAACTCTGAAGGATCAGGACTTTCTGAACAGTAATGTCAGCTATTTCCAACAGTAACAGTAGTAGTTAAGTTCTTTGCCAAGTACCTACAGAAACTCTTGGCATGAGTGTTTAACAGTGCAGCTGCCAGCCACCTTATGGACATGACTCCATACAGTCACCCTAGTCTGAAGCACCTGCTCTCTGTCTGTGCCCTTTTCTGCTCTTTTCTTGTCAGATGCCTTCCAGCCCTCCCTTCTAAGTTAGCACAAGAATAAAGCCTTCCAGTTCCTCCATACTCTATTCCCCACAGTGATATTGAGCCTTATTTGTGGCCTTTCCATACCAAAGATTGACTGAACTTTGTTGTTTTATTCCAGGTCACCGGTCTCTTCGGAAGATCAAGGTAAGATTTGTTTTATAGATATTAATAACATATTCAAAAGGAGACTAAAGACTAGCTGTCAGCTGTGTTTTAACATAGTTGTGGTGGAGAAAAATGACTTTGATATTGCTCAAACTTTGTTCACCCCTAGATATCAAGTGCTTGCTCATTCAGTTCATTTAGTTGGGGCTGACAGAAGTTAAGCCTGTGTTATTTGTGAAATGAATCTTGCTCCAGCAAACTGAACTATTGCAAGTGTTTGCAATTTATTCACATAACTGCATAGGGCTTCACCTATGAAAAATTATGTGTGGGCTTAAAGGGCTATATATGGTTTTCATGAAGATAAGCTGATTTCTTATGACACTTGTAGGACAGCACCTTTGTAGCAGAGGATAGTGGATTGTGTTTAAAGGCTTGAACCCAAGTTACCTTGGGTAAACACTAAAATCAGTTTGGTAGCATGGTGTGGAATTTAGTGCCAGTAGGAGCTTCTACGTATAAAAATCTCATCGCTTGAGTAGCAAGAGTTTCAGGTTATGGTAATATACTTGCTCTGAAGGATCTGATCTTTCCCTGTGGACTGAAAAGGGAGTTTGTAGCAACTAACTGGTTAATAACTATGACCTACTCAGGTGCTTAGAGCTAGGTGGTAAAAATATCCTCCTAGAGTACATTAAAGTATGTTTGCATTGGTACTGAAATCCAGAGGCATACTGCAAGTGAGGTGGTAATTTCACTGGCAGTGTTGCACAAGGAATGGGAAAAAAAAGAGATTGTAACTGAGAGGGGAAAGTTCATCATATAGCTCTGAATCTAGAATCTTATTTTGGACCACAAAAGAAGAAAAAAATCTATTTTCTTATAGCATTTCAATTTGTATGCAGTTACATAGTCAGCAAAATTTCTGGACAATACAATAAGTATTATTCAAGAAGGGTCCAGATGGGAATAGTAAGGACTATTGCAAATGGACATGTGAGGAGGTCTGAGCCTGGAAGTATGTCACTGAAGTATGTGCACTTGGAGTGTGGAGTGGTGAGTTAGGTATCAACCTACATTGTCCTTGGCTCCAGCCAGTATCTTTTTAGTCCAGTATAGTGGCTGTCAAATATATCGTCATTAATAAATTCTCTTCCATCTCCTTGACGTGTGGTTTCTTAGTAAAGAAAATTATAAAGCAAGCCATAAAAACAGACAAACATGTCAGACCAAAGATATATTTAGCCCATCGAGTCCATTCCTAGTGTCCAATAGCAGTGGATCCCCTGACAAATAAGAGCATGAGAATGGTAGAAGTATGCAGTTTGACTTTCCTGGTGTACCCTATCAACGTCCAATGATTTACAGCTCATTGACTTTGTGAACCAGAGGCAATTTTCTCGTTTAAGAATTCATCTGCTTTTTACCATGACAACGGCTTCTTAATAAAAGGTACTGGAGACTTGTAAGAAGTTAACAGTATACCCCATTTCTCCAGCCCTCCGAAGAAATTTGAAAACATTATGGTCTAATACACTATTTCAAGACCCGGACTCAAGCTGCTTGTCAGTGCATAAGCCTGTTAGTGATAGACTACTCTTGCTTTTTCATTTCCCTTGCATTTATTCTATCGCTCCATTTTTATCTATTAATGGAACAACAAACAGTGTAAATGTATTTCCTTGTATATCTTTAGTATTTCCTGCTGTCATCATGCTTTTCTTCTTCCCACTGTTTTTATACTGTTCTAGTTTTTCACAAAATATTTCTGTTTGCCGTCGACCATCTGCTTCCAGATCTAGGTCTGGCTTTTCAGGTTTGATGAACATCTCTGAATAGCCTCTTCCTTCCCTTTCTTCCCTTTCTCCCATAAGAAACCTCCTCTGAAATGCAGAGTGAAAGGCCTATATTCCCTTGACCAATTAGCGACATGATAGTGCTAGTTAGAAGTTTTGTGTGGAGTATCTAACTAGATTTTTCATCCATGTAAATATGTAGGAGCTTGTCTCAAGCACAAAAGATTTCACATGCCCCAGTGACTTTTCAGAAAGAGAGGTCCAATACTTGGATTTCCTCTCTCCCACTATACCGCATACGGAGCATGGTAAACAACCACAGCACTAGAAAGAAAGCATGACAAAAGTGCTGTAGCACAAGCTGTTTTGAGCCTGGGTGCTTCTCAGCCCACTTTATGCATATGTGGAAGCATCTAAAATTAGTTTTGGATCTGAAATCTCTTATCTAAACAAGAAAGGGAGGGTCCAGGACAGAGATGAAAACTTATGTATGACTTGCCTGTGTTTTCTGGTGTTTATGCAGACCTCTCCTGGTATATTTTTCTTGGAGTAGGTATCCAGGAGTCAGTTTTGAGACTCCTAGTTTCATTAATAATCAGTACTCAACTGTGTGCCTATTCAAGATGTTAAACATCCATATGTAGTTTTATAAGGCAATAATGCTTTCGGGTGTGCAATGGGGCAAGATCTAATTGTAGAATAACCTACCCTTACTGGCACCGCTCTAGGTCCTGTGTTTCAACTGCTCTTCCCTGTTACGGGGCATCTTTCTAGTGCTGATTTTCTGATGACGTGATATGTTGGCCATTACTGAGAAAAGGTGCTTTTCTTATTTGTGTTGGATCTTTTGTTTTAACTTCCCATTTGGTTCCTGATCTTTGTTTTATCTTCATTAATCTTCAGTCCTCATTTTTTCTTCTACTGTTTCTTTCTTTCCATCATCCTTGTCTCCCTTTTCAAATGTCTCTTTCCCCTTGACCATGAGGTTGCATTCTGCATAGCTTCTTGCATTGTGCTCCTCACTTTGATTTCTGAATGTCCTGCTTCTCCTCAGTGTGGACTGCCCGCTTCAAGCGCTAGCATCTGTACTGTAGCAACAGAGTTGCTACCAGAATTAGCATCTAATGTGAGTGGCACTTCCATTAATCCCTGACAGGACAATGCATTATGCTGTCTTGAAGAGAGGGTGAGGATAAAGCACCATCTGTCTGGGACTGGGCATCTAGTGAACAATTGTAACAGCACACAATGCTCCTTGTTGTGGACGCAAGTTAAAGGCACCTTTATCAGCTACAAAATAGAGCCATTTTATTTGGCACAGAAAGGGAAACAGTACTGCTAGAAAATCCTAAACTTCAAAAGAAAAAAGGCAAACCTCTTAAAGGCTTTAGAAGGTTAGTTTCTTTGTTATTGGTACAGGTAGTTAAGAAATACATAACTAAAGAGTGAAATTCATCTTCTTTCCTTTTATTTTTTTTTTTGATTTAAAAAAACCCAAACAACAACCAACACAAATAGAGCAGAAAAACTCCTAACCCCCAAATTCCCTAACTGTCTGAAAAAATGGAACAAGCTAAGTAAATACCAAAGCATAGCAGTTTAGACAGGGGATTAGGGTGATGGCTGTGAAGAATGAAATGGGGAAGGGCTACCTGTTCAGTCAGGTGGGCCCTGGTGCAGTTACATGCCTTGCAGCCTTGGAGGACAATGGTCTTTCTTTGGGTGCTGTGACTAGCTGAGAGTCAAAAACGGGCAAACAGCAGGGCCACAGAAGACCTCGTGGATAATCGTAAGGGAGGGGGGACAGGGAGCTCCCTGCTGTATTTTCACTCTATAAAAATCACGGTCTTATGCTCAGGAGGCCTGAAGCTGTTGGAGGTTATTGAAAGAAACCATATCAATTGCTTCTAGATCAGGTATGGTACTGTGATGGCTTCTAATGCATTGCGTGGCCAGTACACAGTCATTCCCTAATTATCATTGGGTGAATGATTGAGGTTTACCAAACCCTTCCTTCATCCAGCACCTTTCAGTACTGTATGTATTCTAGATCATGCCCTGCCCACTCTTATTCACAGCCAGCCTGCAGAAATCTGGCTACAATTTTTCCTATGCTATTGCATTGAATAGTCTTATATTTTACCTCTGGTCTAGCTTCATTTGGCTTATCTTTACCATTCTTTGGTTACCCTGTGTAACTGAGTCAGCTGTTTTTCATCATCACCTAAGCAACTGAGGGAAATGCCCTTAAAACAACACAGTGAGTTCCATTTCCATTTCAGTCTTCTGAAAAAAAAAAAAAAAAAAATACCAGCAAACTCTTGAGTGATGTGTGGACATTGGCATGTTATTTATCTAATGGCAACTTGGGGATGATGCAGCTCAATACTGGTTGGCCTAACTTCAAACAGAGGAACCTTGCCTTTGATGGAACTACTCAAAGTTTTAAGTGGCTATACTAATGCATATCAAGTAGCAGTCAACCCCAGTGCTTAGTCCTCATGCATCTGAGTTGCATTCTGATCTGAAGACAGGATGGTCCAAATATTTATGTGTCTGATCTGTTGCTCTTGTTTCTCTACAAACTCATAAGACTGGGCTTTTTGCCTTGTTTGCTTCTAGCAGACATGCTTTTTTTGCTGCATTAGCATAATTTCTAGCAAGCTTTGCAGTGATTAAACTCGGTTGTTGTTTGTTTTCTTTTTTTTCCTGCAATAGATTCCAAATTCATGAGGGAATAGGGGACAACTGAGAAATTAAGACAAGAGGCAAATATATTCAAAACAGAAATTGTGGAGATGGTTATTACAATGTCATAATATGATACAAAGGGTGAAGATGAAGGATGATATTTCTGCTTGGAAAGATGAATGACAACACTCAAAGATCTGTCATATTCTGGCAGATGGAGGTTCCATGATGATACTTAGAATCATCCAGTCTGGATATCCTATCCTTAGGTGGGATTTGTGCAGAGCCAGGAGTGCATTAGAAGTGGAGTAGGTTTGAATGGTGACCTTCAAATTAGCCTCTATTAGAAGAGTTTTCCAGAGGGATTGCTTGGCCCGGGGTAGGAGGTGTAAATCTGTTTCTAGATACCCCTCTGGATGTAGAGAGCTGCTGTACGAATTACAAGGAAGGGAGTGATCAAATGTGTGCATGGAAGGCAGTGGCAGCACTTGCTTTTCAGTACAGCAGCACTGCAGCAAAATGCTTTGCTGTGCAGCATCTGCTCCTGCCTTCTAGGCAAAATGTACTGTCCATTATGGTATTTGCTCCAGTGCTGTTTGCTCCATCAAAGAGAGGAGGTCTGAACCCATGCAAAGAGGAAGATGGCTGCAGGATCCACAGAAAAGTGCTCAAGAGCTGAGAACACTTCCTGGGACCTCCAATACATGGGGTTTCCTGTTGTCCCTGGTGGCCTGTGGGAAGATAGACTTCACTTTCTCAACCTCCTTTCTTCTTTCTGGAGCCACTGCCCACTAGTCTTGCTAGTCATAGTCTGCAAAGGGATGTTCTCCTCAAGAGTTTTTTAAGCATCCTGCCATCCTGAATAAAAGGATGATCAGGGAACTACAGATGAACCCAAACGTCTCAGTGCTGGTAGAATTTAAAAAAAAAAAAAAAAAAAAGGCACCTCTGTTACCTCTGTTTTGTACACCAGATTCCTTCAAAAGAGAGAGTGATTGTTTCATGCAGCTCCAGCTGAGAAGATATATTCTTCAGGGTGATGTTGCAGCCGTTTACCTAGCAACAGATTGAGATGTCTTGGAATGCTTTCTCTGAACAAATATAAGACAGTACAGTGAGGGGGCTCCTGACCACAGGTATTTATTTTGATTAATTAGCCACTTTGGGAAGAAAGCCCTCCCGGATAGTGCTATGAAAGTATTTCTGTGGCCAGCTGAGCCAACAGTTGCTTAGGGATCTGCTCTGAGTTTGTTCATTTACTTCGCAGCTCAGCAGAGGCTGGTATCAATGGAGTGCCATGGTACACGTAGCAAGAGAAAGCATTGTGTCAAAGCACTTCTCCAGGGCTGAGGGAGGTCCTCTCTGCACAAAACCTTTAAAAGGTGCCTACACCCCACCTCTCATCACATCTAAGCAGGCTGAGGGGTCAGTAGGCAGCTGGGAGAAAGATGTCTGGCAGATGTGGACATCTGAATGAGTAATAGAGGAAAACTGGGAAATGTTTCTTTCCAGATGGCCACTGCTATTATCCCTTTCCCCTCAGGAGGAAGTAGGAGTACAGAATGTGTCGTCTGAATCGGGGCACCTATTTTCAAGCAGAAGCCCTGGGTAACCTTGCAACCTACTTTGCTCCTGTTTTTTGTTTCTGGTGGAGGCTGCTCATGGTCAGATAAGAGTGGCAACTTGCTAAAGTAAAACAAGAAAACAATTTGCTCCATCCACTGAAGACTCTGGCCAGCAAATGAATGCTTGAATTGACTTTGAGATTATTTAGTCTTACTGTGAAACCCTGTCTTATTGAGGAAGAGTTACTTAGATACTGCCAGGCAAAGGCACTGCAGCCAACTTTGCAGTGGCAAAAAACTGAAGAGGGTGTGGTAAGAGTGCCTGTGATAGTCAAGTCAGGGAAGGGGGGGGAACAGTGTGGCCTTTTTATTTTTAAATAAAAAATAAATAATTGCTTAATTATTTTACCTAGAATTCTCTTCCTGCCAAAGTAATGCCACTCTATTGATAAAGTGGCTGCATTAGTCAGCCAAAGTCTTCCCTCCCTTGTATTCTTGCTTGATCAGAGACGTTTTCCTCCACGACATCACTCCTGAAAATGACATTAATTGCTTCTGTCTTGGCTTAAAAATAAAAATGGTGGAAGGGGAAAGGAAAGAAAAAAAGTGAAGATGTCTACCAGATTGTATTTAGATTATCTGCAACTGTTCTTTGGGTTTTTAGACCATTTACAAAGGAAGTCCTTTTTCTTTATGGTCATCCCTTCCTTTTGTAACTTTGAGTTAAACGGTCTTGCAGGAAAAGTTTGGCATTGAGGTCTGAATACTTCCACTCCTAACTATCAACTGCACTCTCAGCTTAGCACCAGTGCCACATAAACAATTCAGGGTGGACTCTAATTGGCATCAAAGTACCTTTAAACTAGTCTGACAGTGCAAATGGGGCCTTAAAGGCAGCTTGAGTGTAATTTACATGTGCTTGAAAGCCTCTTTATCCTTCCAGAGTTGTATGAAGGGACTTCTGTGTAAGTGAGAATTTAGCCTTCCTTTCCCTCCAGCAAGCCTGTGTGGTTATTTTTACTTCGTTTTTCCTCTCTAAACAGTGGTTTGATGCTGTGTGTTGTTTGAATCCAAAATTCTTAAAAGGGAAAGGTTTGTAATGCATATTTATAACCACCTGATTAATGGATGCTTTTTTGCATGTTAAAATTTTTGTCTTATTCCCAAGTTAGGCAAACAGATGCAGTCAAAACTGTGTCAGTTCTCTCCTTTGAATCTGCACAGGATGGGGTGCTTTTGTAACTAAAGGACAACCACAAAGATTTAGAAGGGTTTTCTACCTCTTTGTGCAATCCTAGAAATAGATGTTATTGAGGTATGACTTATTCAGAGGGCCAGCCTGCTTCAAAAGTGTCTCTCAAACCACAGGAGAATGTGTGCTTATGCCCAGGTTTTCCTGTACAGATGGATTAGCTCGGGATGCTGTGTGAAGGCCTTCATAATATTCCCCTTGCTGAATAGTCGTCAGTCTGTGCCTGGCTGCTGTTCAGCTGATCTGCCTTCGAGCTTTTGGTTGCAGCAGATTGCTGCGCTGTCGGTTTTCTTGGTCTGTTGGGAGCATTTTGAGCTCTCAGGCTCTTTATTTGGTTTTCTTTCACGGAAGTAGTGCCTCACAGCACTGCTGTCGTGAGCTACCTAGACTCATGCCATTGCTCTAGGATTCCCTAAGAAGCCTAAGCCTTTCCTAAAGCTGAAATCCTGTGGGGAAATCTTGTTTACCGCCTGTTTCTTTAGGATGGTGGCAGCAAACAAATACATTTTGGAAAAATTTTAAAAATCAAAGACTCTTTGCTTTAGCCAGCACAAGAGGGACTATGCTCTAGGCAGGAAGCCTCTAAACTGCTTGTATTTTTGCTGTCATATTTCCATCATGGTTCTTATGCAGTCTTCGGGCTGAGGCAGTACTCCTATAGCAAGTCCAGGAACCTTTTGCCATTCTCCATTCCCACACCAGACAGCTCCTTCAGGTGTAGACCGCCAGCACCTTCTTTCTCATGGCTAATGTTAGATTAGAAAGAGATGTTGCTGACATACAGGGCTAGACTTTCTAAAACGGCTAGTGAGAGACTTTTTTTCTTTTTAAGCTATAATTGCGTTTAGAAGTTGCTGTCTCTTCAGGCTCACAGGCAATCAAAATCCCCATCAAAATGTCCCCCGTTTAGTTATCACACAGCCTCTTTCTGGAGCACTGAAATGTGAAACTGGTTCTCCTGGTTTGTTAGCCCTCTTTTTGCTGAAGGTGTTCCATTTTGATTGCTCAGACCCAAAGTTTAAAAATTACGCAAAAATATTCTTCCGTTTGGTGCAAGAATTCTTTTCTCTTGCTGTATGTCAGCTTTAGTTCAATGTGGAGGTAAAAATTAGCATAAGAAGAAAACAAGATGGAGGTTAACATCTGACACCGATACACCTGAGTCTTACCGTCAAGCAGCACTACTAAGCTTTATGATCAGGCAGGTTCCTCATCAGTACATGGACTGTATTTACAGGGTAAATGGACATTGTTGCCAATGGAAATATTTGACACGGTTATGATTTAGCAGCGATTCAAAATTTATTAATGATTTGAGGTAGATCAAGAGGTTGAATTGTAGCAGCACTTAATCATTAACTGATTTAAAGATTTACAAAATGATTTAATAAAATAATTGAACAGCGACTTAATTACAGATTTGAAGATGACAAGATTCACACTAACTTACTATAAGGTATCCCAAATCAATACATACATATATGAGCAAAAGGACAGATCTCAAATTAATACATATACATATAAGCAGACACACACACCCTGCCCCCGGGGTCTCTAACTGCTGGAATCAAAAATCCCTTAGTAGTGGGTGACTTTAATGAGCTGACAGGTACCCCTTTTAACTCTTATGTGTGCGTGGACAAACAGAAGAACATCCACATCCAAAAAAGCTAATGTGTGTATATATAGATGGAGATGTGGATGAAAGAGAGGCTAGCCTATAGTTAAAAATTTCCCTTTTCCTGAGTTTAGAGTAAATATGCACAATGCATTGACATTCCTCACCGGGAGATAATTGAGGCTCGAGAGGAGTTGACTCGCCCAGGTCTTCTAATCCTTGAGGTGTCAACCTGAGCGGCATCCCAGCTCAGGGGAGTTACTGGCCACAGCCTGCTGCGATCCAGAAGAGCTCAAAGGGTCTTGCTAGAATAGCTACTTATAGGATCTGAGATAACTGACTTTTGTCAGGTACTTTCCCACTCCGGCCCAGCTCGGACAATACAATATTCTGGTACTTTCCACCAGTTACACAAGCCCAGAACTTGCTAGGTCCTGGTATTCCCCCCTCTTTGGCCATGATCCATATATTGTCAGGAGTGATGGATTATAGTTAGTGTTTTCAAATGGTAAGAGTCATGGGGGCCAGGCACGCTAAGGGGTTGCCATAGTGTTCTGGTCCATTACTCTCCACCTTTTCTTTCTTTCATGTTAGACCATTCTGTAACATTGTGGTCCAGTGTATTATTATGTGCTCTCTACAACTACCTGAAAGGAGGTTGTAGAGAGGTGGGGGTCAATCTCTTCTCCCAAGTAACAAGTGATAGGACAAGANCCTAAAGCTGAAATCCTGTGGGGAAATCTTGTTTACCGCCTGTTTCTTTAGGATGGTGGCAGCAAACAAATACATTTTGGAAAAATTTTAAAAATCAAAGACTCTTTGCTTTAGCCAGCACAAGAGGGACTATGCTCTAGGCAGGAAGCCTCTAAACTGCTTGTATTTTTGCTGTCATATTTCCATCATGGTTCTTATGCAGTCTTCGGGCTGAGGCAGTACTCCTATAGCAAGTCCAGGAACCTTTTGCCATTCTCCATTCCCACACCAGACAGCTCCTTCAGGTGTAGACCGCCAGCACCTTCTTTCTCATGGCTAATGTTAGATTAGAAAGAGATGTTGCTGACATACAGGGCTAGACTTTCTAAAACGGCTAGTGAGAGACTTTTTTTCTTTTTAAGCTATAATTGCGTTTAGAAGTTGCTGTCTCTTCAGGCTCACAGGCAATCAAAATCCCCATCAAAATGTCCCCCGTTTAGTTATCACACAGCCTCTTTCTGGAGCACTGAAATGTGAAACTGGTTCTCCTGGTTTGTTAGCCCTCTTTTTGCTGAAGGTGTTCCATTTTGATTGCTCAGACCCAAAGTTTAAAAATTACGCAAAAATATTCTTCCGTTTGGTGCAAGAATTCTTTTCTCTTGCTGTATGTCAGCTTTAGTTCAATGTGGAGGTAAAAATTAGCATAAGAAGAAAACAAGATGGAGGTTAACATCTGACACCGATACACCTGAGTCTTACCGTCAAGCAGCACTACTAAGCTTTATGATCAGGCAGGTTCCTCATCAGTACATGGACTGTATTTACAGGGTAAATGGACATTGTTGCCAATGGAAATATTTGACACGGTTATGATTTAGCAGCGATTCAAAATTTATTAATGATTTGAGGTAGATCAAGAGGTTGAATTGTAGCAGCACTTAATCATTAACTGATTTAAAGATTTACAAAATGATTTAATAAAATAATTGAACAGCGACTTAATTACAGATTTGAAGATGACAAGATTCACACTAACTTACTATAAGGTATCCCAAATCAATACATACATATATGAGCAAAAGGACAGATCTCAAATTAATACATATACATATAAGCAGACACACACACCCTGCCCCCGGGGTCTCTAACTGCTGGAATCAAAAATCCCTTAGTAGTGGGTGACTTTAATGAGCTGACAGGTACCCCTTTTAACTCTTATGTGTGCGTGGACAAACAGAAGAACATCCACATCCAAAAAAGCTAATGTGTGTATATATAGATGGAGATGTGGATGAAAGAGAGGCTAGCCTATAGTTAAAAATTTCCCTTTTCCTGAGTTTAGAGTAAATATGCACAATGCATTGACATTCCTCACCGGGAGATAATTGAGGCTCGAGAGGAGTTGACTCGCCCAGGTCTTCTAATCCTTGAGGTGTCAACCTGAGCGGCATCCCAGCTCAGGGGAGTTACTGGCCACAGCCTGCTGCGATCCAGAAGAGCTCAAAGGGTCTTGCTAGAATAGCTACTTATAGGATCTGAGATAACTGACTTTTGTCAGGTACTTTCCCACTCCGGCCCAGCTCGGACAATACAATATTCTGGTACTTTCCACCAGTTACACAAGCCCAGAACTTGCTAGGTCCTGGTATTCCCCCCTCTTTGGCCATGATCCATATATTGTCAGGAGTGATGGATTATAGTTAGTGTTTTCAAATGGTAAGAGTCATGGGGGCCAGGCACGCTAAGGGGTTGCCATAGTGTTCTGGTCCATTACTCTCCACCTTTTCTTTCTTTCATGTTAGACCATTCTGTAACATTGTGGTCCAGTGTATTATTATGTGCTCTCTACAACTACCTGAAAGGAGGTTGTAGAGAGGTGGGGGTCAATCTCTTCTCCCAAGTAACAAGTGATAGGACAAGAGGAAATGGCCTCAAGTTGTGCAAGGGGAGGTTTAGATTGGATATTAGGAAACATCTCTTCACCAAAAGGGTTATCAAACATCGGAGCAGGCTGCCCAGGGAAGTGGTGGAATCACCATCCCTGGAGGTATTTAAAAGACGGGTAGATGTGGTGCTTAGGGACATGGTTTAGTGGTGGTTTTGGCAGTGTTAGGTTGATGGTTGGACCTGATGATCTTAAAGGTCCCTTCCAACATAGATGATTCTGATTTTATGTGCCCCAGGTGGAGAGGAAATCGCACCAGGTACCGAGTGGCCTAAAGGGGTGGAGGGAGTTGCACAACCACAGACATGAAATGGACATTTTTTGCATGAACACAAGCTTTTCCTGTGCACAGCTGTAAGGAAAAATTCAGTCCTGATGGTTATGATAGGGCAAAATATTTGTGTTCTTATCTTGGCATAAGTTGTGTGCTGTTATACCAGGCTCCAAAGGAGGTGAGTGTCCCTCATAGGAGCTTGGTGCAGCTTTTTTTGGCCCAACCAGCTAGCCTATATTCAGAGACCTTTGCCCCATTCTATCAGGAGGAAAATTTGGTTGTAAGAGTCAGACAGCTGTTTGATGTGAAGTCCTGTTTAAGTGAACACAGAAGTGATTTTCTTGTGCAGAAGTTCAAGCAAGTCTGCATAGTGGACATTTTGCTTTTGCTGCTTTTATTTTTGCTAGCATTTTTCCTCTCATACACACAGAAAGCTTTAACCATTTATTTCTGGGTTTTTTTGCCAGCATCTAGGAGACCACTCAATCCACAAGGGCTAACTTCCGTTTACTTTTTTCATGGCCTTCAGTAGTTGCTTCCAGTACTTGCAGGTGTATAAAATACATGAAGAAACATTTAATTGCTCCTTCCACTCAGCTTAGCTTCAAAGAGAAATGTTTAAGCATCATCAGCTCTGGTGAGGCTTGAGATTGTCTGTAGATCAAAGACCTGCGAGCTCACAGTCATTCCAACAAAGCCTTATTAATTTTGTAATTTAATTTCTCAGTTATGTAGACAGTTTGGCACATGTATTTTAAAGGTTGTTTTGGTTTTGGGGTTTGTTTGGTTTTTTTTTTTTTTTTGTAACTTTAAAAGCAGATAAAATATTGGGAAGAGGTAAAGGGTTTGTAAAGGCTCAAATGCAGAGATTTGCAACCTTTCTTCAACATGGATCCCTAAAACTTTTCTATGGGACTGGCAGACCCTTCAGAAATGTCAAGTGTTATGTGGTGCTCTATATCTTAGATGCTTGTTTTTCATAGTCATCTCAAAAGGGAAGTAGTCCACAAACCAATTCCCCGTGGTGCCCCCCACCCCTTTCATCTGCAGGCCAAGGTTGAAGATCATGGCTAGAGTAGAAAAAAGTCAGTTCTGTACATTTCTGTGTAAGTTATATTACTGTCAGTTTTTCATATTAGATTTCATCTTTACTAGATTGTACAAAGCTATTACAGGCAAATTGTTGTTTACAGATAAAAGAATGTATTTCTGAATGATAAATCTATATGGACTTCACACTTGCTTGAGAGCATAGCTTTTTGAGTGATTGAAATAGAAGTTATTATTGATTTCTATAAAACTAGTGGGAAATTAAGAACGAGGGCTTGTTTTCTTATCATTTCTGTAATGCTGATCTTTAACAGCTCAGAAGACTCCAGCTGTGTAAAAGCACTCTTCTAGTCAGGGTCAGCTTTTAACTTCTCAACATGTAAAACAGTAATTACTTTAAATTTCTGACTCTATGAATTTCACAAAGTCTACAACAGCAATAAAGAGCTGGAAATGTTCTGGAAGCTAATGATAGGCCAAGTTAAGTTTAAAAACTCTCAATAAATTTGATGATGTCACCTTCTGCTGCAGTTTCTTCTTCATTATCAGCTCAGCAATGTTTGAGCGAGGCAGTATTTCATGAGGTGTTCCTCAAGAGTTCCTCTGAGCAAGTCTAGCAGGAGATGGTGGTGGACACAGGCTCAAATTCTGGGGGCCCCACACCAAAGCTCTAATGTCTAATATTTTTTATTAGCTGTCTCTAACCAGTAAGAAACATCCAGCACTGAAGTACGGATGGCATATCAATTCCAAGTGCTGAATTGGTGCGTTAGCTGTGTCTTAGAAAGGGCTGGGCAATTGCAGGCACTGCCTGATAAATGAGGTTTCTGCAAGGTCTTGATCACTTCAGATTATCAGCTATCTTATTGTCTCTTTTGAAGGAGTCAATGATTTTATGAGCCCTAATTCTGTTGCAGGTATGGTAGTTGAATTCTGCCATAATTTCCCATGTGCTTAAATGTTGTCATACACTCATCAGATGCATTGTTTTTAACCCGTGGTAAGGTGTATTGCAAATAATGCTTTGTTCTCACACTGCATTTCACTTATACATCTCAAATTGGCTGCATTTTAATCATGGATATGACAACTCCTCTGTGTGGCACTCATACTTTAAAACACAATCTTAAATAATTCTGCTCCCTCCAGTGACAGTTCTTAGACCCTGCCTAAAGAATTGCCTGGAGATGGTGAAAACTTCAAAAAAGCCATGTATTTTTATCAGCATTTACTGTGGCTTAGTTTGTATAGCAGTAGTGGATGCAAATATGGTGTGGAAAGGGTCAGATCAGGTATGCAGTCTGACCAGTAAAATCTGGAAGATGTTTATGGTTTATAAATAACTTTTACACACTTAAAAAGACATATTACTGCTGTACCACTGACAGAGGTAGATTGCAGAACTGTACTGTTCTTTGAGATTCTTTCTGGTGAAAGCCAAGTCCTCTCACTGACTCACTAATGATTATTTAGCTAACTTACTAAATATCTTCCACGTCAACCTACTTTAAACAAAGGACTTGTGATCCTGAGATGTTACTTACAAGGGTTTATAAGAATTTTTTTCTCCATGTTCTTTCTGAAGATGTTGTAGCAGCAAAATGCTGGCATGATAGTAGCCTGGTGCTGAGCCCTGCTTATGTGCTCGATGTTAATCTGATCAGCAGCTTTGGAATCAGGATGGAATTTTCCTGCAGGGCAGACAGGAAGGGGTAGTTGTTTGTTGAAGTTTTCCTTACTCGTGATGCTTCTGAGAATTTTCATTGCTTTTCAAGTGTGCGAGATGGTGGGGATGACTTCTGTCCCTCTCCTGCTCTTTTCTTTTGACGTGTTGCAATCATGGGTCCGTCTGTGTTAGCCCTTACATTTATGAGGCGTTCTTATGCTGCACCTGTATGTTACACAAAGAACTCCCAAAATTTCTGAGACCGTGAGCATTGCTTGGTCCCAGGAGTATCATACCTTGGAAACCCTTAAAAGAAGGATCCCCCCCCATTTTGTCCTTGTTTGGTTGTCCTTCTCACAGGTGATCAGACGTGTCCTGGCATCATGACATTCTGAAGGATCCCCTCTCTGGCTTAGTTTGGTTCTTAATTTAGGTATTGCAAGCTGGAGCTCATTTGCGCTAGAACTTCTGTAGTCCGTGGAGAGAGATGTGCAAAGGAACTGTTGCAGAGACACCAGGTTGCTTTCTATGGAGGGTTATTTTCTCTTCTGACCATCCAGGCAGCCCTGTGAGACCTCCTAGGTATCTCACAGCTTCTGAAGTTACTGGGTACAAATACCTCACTCCTCCACTGTTTCCCAGTGTTTAATGACTGATTTTGCAGCGCTGTTTTAATGCAGCTGACTTCACATGCAGAACCAGAGAGCAACTGTGATTTAGTAGGCTAATTTTATGGCTGGGAAACAAAAACGTTTATTGTAACTCCGTGACATCAACATATATTTTTAGAATATGAAATAAAAACAGCTGTTTCCAATAGAAACAGTGGGCACTAACATAGAAATAAAATGAACGACACATGCCACAGGAAAGGTGTTGTTTTCGGCATGTGTAGATGTACTAGTAGGTATTTTTCCTGTGTCTTAAGATGCACTAGCTTGCAGCATTACCAGAATTCAATTAGCAGCCTTTTTAACGGGACTTTTTTTTTCTGTTAGTGCATTATCCACTTGTAGCTGTTCAATATTTAATTTATAAGTCAAATGTGTGGGGGGGTTTGTTTGTTTTGGGGTGGGCTTTGGGTTTGTTGTTTGTTTGTTTGTGCTTGTGGGTTTTTTTTTTAAATGAGGTTTCTTTTGTAAGTTAGCCCACAGGGGTGGTTAGAACCTCATCTCAAAAATTCACCCAGTGGAAACTAAGAGTTGCTAGTCTCTAGCAGGTGCTACATATACAGTCTGCATTTCTGGCTGTCCACATCCTACCAGGTAATTGTTTCTGTCAAGATCCATCACCCTGGGCAGTGACTGACACATTTGCTGGCAGTTTCAGCAGAGAGGTCAGGGATGGAGCAGGGGCTGTCCGCAGGGGTGTACCAGTAGAGAGGGTTGAGCTTCGCTGAGAAAGCAGCCTGGGGAGTCTACCACCACGGCAGACTGAGTGCTTCCTTGTTATACGGACAGAGCACTTCAGTCTCCAGTCTTGTCAAGCTGTCACCTTTCATCAGCAATAAATCTGCTTGCTAAATAATTGAAAAAGGTAATAAAACATTTTTATTAGTCATGACAAATGCTTGTCTTAAGAGAAGTTGAGAAAATAATGACTTGATTTAAATATTTATTAAGTCAAGTAATTTTTGAGGCATCTTTAAGACCTGAAGGTATTTTATGATATGATAAAACAATTGCATAATTCATGTTATATATTACACCAGTGGTGCAGTGTTGCTCAGAAGAAATAAAACTATTCTCACTTTAATGTTTTTAATTTTAAGCTAGCCTGGCATTGCATGTTAACAGCTTTTTTGTCCAATTTCTCAGTCTCCTCTCTCTTGTCAATGCCATCTGCTTGCCTGTTTTACCACCTCTTTAACAACCAGGTGATTTTTGCCATCTTCGCCCTCCTCCTTAATATGCCCAGCAGTCCCATTTGGGTTTATGGGGTTAGTGTGCTGAGCAATATTCATATGTTTATGTAAATGTGTTACCTATTCTAAAGAACCTTTCTCCGTTTCTAGTTCAATAGCTTCTAAGTCTTCCAGCATCCTGGCTTACTGCACTGAATTATTTTACTGTAGTCTAATCTGCTTGTTATGCCAGCTGGTTTTGTTGATCTGTAATGTATTCATTTATGCAATAGGTTCTCCTCTAGCGAAGCACTTAATTTTAAGTGTGCAGGTAGACTTGGTGAAAAGAATGTGATTAGCTCAAAGCTAAGCACCTGCCTTAAATGCTTTGCTGGATTGGAGGCTTAGGAAAGAGGAAAAGATTGGTCTAATTATGTTGAATGAGTTTTAGAGCTGCTTTATCCTAATAGCCTTATCACCAGACCAACCTCTGGTTTTGGATACTCAATGTAGATTTCTCATGGCTTGCCGGGCTTTTCTTTTCACTTCATAGTTTTCTAGATCTCTCTCCTGGCTTTTCTGAACTATAATCTTAAACATGGTTTGCATAAGAAAATGTATCTCTGCCTCTTAGGAAGTAACTTCAGAGAAGCTATGTCTTGAATATAAAGGAGGAAAAAAATAAAATGATGACACAAGGGTTAAATTCTGCTCTGCTATTAATTTGGGCTGAGCCAGTATTAGAACTATTGGAAAAAAAAGGACATAAACCATCGAAAACGAAATCTGAAGAAAAGATGTACATGTATTTTTCCAGTTCTAGCTCTTACCTACTGGTGTTTGTCTTTTTCCATTCCTCAAATTTGTGTGTCCTCACTCCCACAGATACCAGGGGGATTTGCAGGACTTAGTTTAACTTATGGTCACTGTAAAACTGCCCTAAATCTAATGTTACAAGAATTGCTGCTACTGCTTACCCAAGTCAGAACCTAGCTGGATCAGGTTCTTGCTTTTCCTGCTGCTGCATGGTCAGGGCATGAGGCATTGCCGAGACCAGAAAGCCACACACAACCCTAGGTGTTTTCAAAGAAAGGGACGTTTATTGAGTCGTCTTTGCATGCCCTTCCTCTTCTTCAGTGTTTGTCTTGGATGTGTAGTCATTTCTGAAGCCATAACAAGCTCCACATGGAATTCACACTGTGCAGTTTCCTGTGTGTTATTTTTCAGAGGCAAGGCTATACTATGGTTTTCTTTCCCCTTGTTCCTCCCTACATGAGCTTTTGGCATCTTTATCAAGGATGGCACTTGAGTAAATGCTTAACTTGATTGCGCTGCCTAGACTCAAAGACAAAAATGGGCTTAGGCACTCTTGAAAAAGTATGAACTGAGGCAGATGTTTAATGCTTTCTAGGATGCAAACCAAGTAAGTGCTTTCCCAGAAAGATTATTCATAATTGTTTTTACTATATATATCATGATAGGGAGAGGGAGCAAACAAGGAGGAAATAGCTACATAGCAGTAGATTTGTAATAACTTCTCATGTTTGTGGTTACTTGCCACCATGGTGTTTTTAGCTGAATGCAGCCTATACATAGGGCAATATACAGACCCAGGCTTTTGCCTGCTGCCTGCTTTTTAATGGGCGTGGGGCAGACAGTACTGGGTAGTGAGCAGCCCATAGCTCTGCGCACAGCTCTGCCCTGCCTTGCTGTGAGCCTTTGTTCACTTTGGCTCTCTTTGTCTCTCTTTCCTTCTGTGTCTGTTTAAATTACAAAGGCTAAAAAGGAGGGGACTGTCTCCTGCTCTGTGTTGGACCCAGCCAAACCCAGGGTACTTACTGCCCACTGGCATGTCAAAATGTTTTTGTAATACAAATAATTAATTAGAAGTTTCTCTTTTGACACCTAATCATCTGCAACTTGGGACTCTGTATTTGAGGCTGACTGGCCACTCTACCATCAGTATGAAAAAATCTGAGCAGTCTGAAGATACCTTCAGATTCTTCGTGTTTATGACATTGATATCTTTGGTGATGGCTCAGGTGCCAGAGACTTGGGCCCACCCTGTGGACACTGTTGAAAGGTTTCTGAAGTGTCTCAAGGGAAAAATTCAGATAGAAGCATGCAGTTCCAGGGCAACATTGGAAATTCTGGCTTGATATCCATACAGCTTTCATGCAACATGGGCAGTCTTCTGCCTTTCCAATGTGTCAGTGTGGGGTTCGCATTGGTTTTGGTAATATATGAGAATGCAAGTGGACTGAGGCATCAGTCTTAACTTATGCAGACTGTGAGCTATATTCTCAGCTGTCAGGCTATATACATAATGCTTTCTGTCTAACATTAGTTTTCTATTTGTCTTTTGCAGCACTTTTACAGGCAGTCATAGCTGGTGATCTGCTGAAGGTAAGTACAGAACACTGAGTGTCCACTTTTTCACAGCTTTTTGCAGGTCTGATATACTATAAATTTTATCACACCTCTGCTCAAAACATAAATAGGCTGCTGTAGGGACTGCTGGCAAGTGCCATTTTACAGCCTTTCCAGGAAACCCTGAATATTAGGGGAACACATCAGTCAGGTGAGGTGTGAAATTCAAGTGAATAGGATCTGGTGTTAGACAGCACCTTTCAGCTTCAGCCCAGGATTCATAGCGCATTGCACAGAGCAATGTGTCAGTTACGAACAGAGTGGTTCTGACACAGCCTTACACAGTAAAGGATATTTTATGGCGTTGAGGTTGGTGGCCAAGCCCTTAGAGTTGCTAGAGACTTCTTAACTTCTGCCTAGGTAACCACCACACCAGGTAGAACAAACCTCAGCTTGTTGTTTTATCATCTGATGGATGTCTCAAAACATGTAGTGTCTTGGTATTGTTAGTTATTGGGAGGAAAAGGCACCCATGCAAAAATGTTTTGTGCTCAAAGTCTAAAGTTCCATGTCTGACAGTTATTCAGGCTGTGTTTTTCAGTAGCCAAGTCAGGATTTGAAAACATGCCCTCGAATTTGGATGAGGACTGTGATTAATGATTACAATTCTATCTGCAAGAAGCCAGCTTGGAGCCATTTGTAAAAATGACAGTACTGTTAGGCCAACTCTTTGCCCGGAGGTGCCCCTTCTATACCTCCACCCCTGCGCTTGTGGCTGCAGCATCTAGGGAGCAGTCCTTCAACCAGCACTCATAACAATATTGTCTCCTTTCCGTTTCCTGAAAACATTTTGCCTGACTTTCCTTTGACAGGGAAAATTCTTGCCCTTCTTCAGGTGTACTGCATCATAAATGATGCCCCACTGCTGCCATCCTCTCCCTCTTTTCTGCAGTGATCTGCACTGCGAATACCCCCCCGAATTTGCAGTAGTTCTGAGGCCTGGCCGGTTGCTGTTTCCTCTCCCTTCTTACCCCACGTAGTGCTTCCTTCCTCCTCCGCCAGCCCTGGGCAGGAGGCAGAGGCTGAGAAGGGAGATCTGGGGCAGCTGAACCCCACCGCCCTCTGGATTTTTGAGTTGGAGTTTCCTGGTTTAGTCAGAAAGTGTTTGCCTCCTGCGCTAAGAAAAAATTGGGATTTTCAGTAGAGAAGCCAGAATTTTCTGTCAAATACATACACTTTTAAACATCCCAACAGCTTCACCAGAAGTGGTTTTGCAAGCATTGCTGGCAAGCAATAATTCATTGCCAGTGTATTAGCAATGTCTCATTGTTTAGGAAATACAGACCGCTCTTCTTAACCCATATAATTGTCAATACTTCTAGTTTCAGATAATTTTTCATTGGGGCCTAAAAGCTGGCTTTAAAGTAATATTTGATTTAATTTTATTCCATTTTTGTACTGACCTCCTATGAAAATAGTAAATAATTTGCCTGTATATTTGTTTCTCTGCTCCTCCCATCTTATCCTCTGTGTGTTTTTTTGTTTTGTTTTGTTTTGTTTTTTGTTCCCTCCCAGTTCATAGAATGCTGTAAAAAAGGAGCCAATTTGTTAATCCAAGGACCGGATCACTGCTCCTTGTTGCACCATGCTGCCAAGACTGGACATGGCGAGATTGTGAAATACATCCTGGAGCATGGTGAGTCACGGTGCTCAGATGCTCAAATCCACAGAGAGCTGTACTTTAGCCAAGTGTCGGTGAGGTAAAACCACACCATGCGGCTGGAAGTGCCCTCACTCATTTGTGGTCACCCTAGCAAAATGTCCACCTGCAGCATGTCTGAGCAGGAGGCTAGGGATGTGGTAGCAATCACAGTGATGGCTCCAGATAAAGGGAAAGTGTGGAAACAAAAAGATGGCTTTTGAGAATGGGTGTTTTCGCAGTTGCTTCAGCTGGGGGGTTGTGAGGCTGTAGCGTGATGCTCTAGTTAGAACTTCTGGCATAGGAATCGTCTGAACTGATCTGTTTTTCAATTAAAATGTAGGTTGTAGAAAGCACCTAATCTCCATTAAAACATTTACAGCGATGGAGAGCCCATCCAACCATTGGTATTATTTCAGTATTTAATAACACACTGGTTAGGAATCTGTGCACTTATTTCTAGACTGGGTTTACCTAGCTTCCCTTCCAACCTTCCAATATTATGTCTTTGTTAGATTCAAGACCACACAATAACAAAAATTTATGATCTCCATTTTATATGTATAGGCTGTGATGATGCCTTTTCCCTTTTTTCCTTTCGACTCTCTTTATCTTTGTCAGTAACAGGATAACAAGATGCTTACACAGGCTATGCAGCAATTTGTGTGTGTACATACATTTGAGGCAGTCACATTTAGGAGTTTCTGCCTGTTGAACTACCATAAGCTTGTTCACTGGTTGCTGGAGAGTGGTACAGTAATATTGTCCCTGCTTTGCATGCAGAGCTAAAGTCCCAATGATCAGCCTCCTGTACTGTAGGAAACAGTTTTTAGTCCTTCAAACGTTCTTGTAACTCTTCTCTGATCCCTCTTTAAAATATTAATGGCTATTTTGACTTCTGGATGTCAAAATCAGCTATATTATTTCAGCAGCAGTGTTAGCACTAAACACAGAGACTGCCTCTGGCAATTGAATGAGTGCTAGCTAATGCTCAAAAGTTACTGCAGAAATTGTACAGGGAGAAGAAAAAAGCACAACTCATAGGAAAGGCAGAAGCAATAATCCATCTGTTAACATTTGTGTTAATTGCGGTGTGATTTACCTTGATCTTGACTCCTAAATTTAGGTGTTTACATACGGGTGTCATGTAATCTATGGGTCTAAGTTCCTGTACTGTCAACAGAAATCTATGACTCGGTTCATTTGCTCATGTATGACAGAGGTACCAGAGGACACCTGTCCTCTTTCAGTGGCAGATGGAAGTGAGGCAGGCATCTTTAAGAGCAGCAGACTTCTAGCATGACTAGCTCAAGGGACACCCTAGTCAAAATAGTCATTGGAGCCCAGCAGATGATTCAGCTGACAGTTACCTGTGTGCTTCATTCATTTAACTAAAAATAACTATCATCTAATGTCATTTGCCCTTGGATATCCAGGAGATCTGCATGGGTCTACAAGTTAACATACAAGGCCTGTAAGACATCTATACTGGACTGGCAGCTGGACCCCAAGCAAGCATCCCTGTCATTCCAAATGCATCCCAAGACCTGCCCGTAGGCATATCGAACGGCACAAAATATCTGTGTGTGGGCAACTAAACTGTGCCCCAGATACCTGACTGAGGGGGTCTGAACTGCTACTTTACTCTTTCATGTATAGATACCTACACATGGGTAGCTAAGTGTAGTTGGCCTTATATCCAAATATTGGCTAGTTTTCTCCCCAGTTGTAACAAGTCTTACCAGTGCTAACTCTACCTCCTGTTTAACTTCTCTGGATTATCTCATTAGTCACATTGCATATACGTACCTCTGAATTCTGTAGACAGACATAATTTCACTTAATTTTGTTACTGCCTCTCCTCTCACAGTGCACATGACCTGTGCCATGTCACTGTCATGGCTGCCTCTCCATGATTTTTCTTAGGCACCTATCCCTTAACTTACAGTCTGACCCAGTTACCATTCCTTTGGTGAAGGTTTAAAATGAGATCATTTAAGCTGGTAAGGACGTGAGCAGGGAATCCATGGGAATTTTTGAAGTGAATAGAGAAATGTGAGGGATTACGGACTGTTAGACAAAGACAAGCCAGAAGGTTGAGCAAATGTCAGCTCAGTTCCTCTCTCCCCCCTTTATCCCCAAGGATGGCAGGAAGCTTTTGCAGCTTTCCAGACATATGTCCTCTGGGCTTCTCCAAATGCATTGTTTGTTTAACATTCTCCGGGGATCAGAGAGTGCATGGGACAATGGTCTAATAGGGGCCTCCTCTCTTCTCCCACCAAGCAATTAATGAAACTCATTTCTACCCTGGGCATTTCTCAGTCACAAACGAGCTCTCTTGCTGAATCATCACCATCATCATAATGTCCTTGTTTTTCTGTTGCATTCTCTGGCATCTGGCATCTTCTCAAGATTAATTAGTGTATAAGACCCAATCCAACGCTACTAATATCTGAGGCTTTCCCTGTATCTAGCTTCTCATTTCTGCTGATATCCACCCTTGATAAAAATGAGTCTTACTCCTGTTCTGGCAATTACTTCTGCCCAGCCACATTTCCTCTGTAGTTTGTCTGCTTTCCATACATGGCTGCAGATGGTTAATATTAATAGGAGTTCCACTGTAAAATACCCTCCAGCCCACAGCACAGAAAACCTATTATTAATCACACAGGGAAAATCTTCTGAATATCTTTAAAAAACAAGACCAAAACAAGACAAGACAAAAACCACCATACCAGGAATATTAACTGTCTAGTGTGAAATTAGTGGGGTGAATCAAGTGTGATACAGGAGCGGGGTCCATCGCACTGGGATTGTGAAGGAGGGAAAATGGTGTAGTGATGCTGAGGCTGTCCTTTGTGGAGATGGCTTTATGCTTTCTGCAAACATGCAGGGTACATTAATACGAGAGGTTATTCTGTGATCTTGATCAGAATGATTTCAGATGTTAAGGGGAGGAAAATAACCCGTCTTAAATTAGAAAAAGCAGAGATGAGTCACACAAGGAGACTGCTGTGCAGTATTGCCAGATACTTAGCTGTGGACTAGTGCAAGCCTGGAATAGCAGCTGAAGCACCAATGTAGTAGGTGTCAGGACGACAGCTGCTTACTGCTGCAGGAACAGTTGTGTTGGCTGCTGTTCCTGCAAAACAGTTTCTCTCTATCCCCTGTGCAGGAGGGGCAGATACACAGACCTATCTGTTGTTCAAGACTGCCTTCCTAAATCAGGGGTCTTTTGCTTGTAGCAGAAGGGTCACCTTTTAAGATCTGTCTGTAGCCGGGCTGAGGAATGCTTAGCTTGAAACTGAGGGCCAAACTCAGCAGGTATCTGTTTAGTGCTGCAGTCAGCAACTGTCTCACACCCTAATGCATGCACATTAGAGAAGAGTTAACTGTTTACTTCCTTAACACAAACAGAATTAGGGAGGGCTTAAGGAGCTCCGTTAGAAAAAGGACCTCCTAAATCATCTTCTGTATTTGCAACCAAACTTGGCTTGGAGTCTTTATCTGGCAGCTCTGAACCATTTATAATTTATAACCATTATACAAGACATTCCAAGGTTTACCTTCTTGTCTTCTCCTCTTCTCTAGAGCCTCAAAAGACAAACAAGAATTCTGTAGTTCACCTAGGATATTTTAATGTTAAACAGAAGAGAGAAAAGAAGTTTACAGTTGCCTTAGGAGTTTATGGTGGGAACTTCTGGTGGAACAGTCAGTCAGTGAAGCATCCCATCCTGAACATTTCTGTGACCTCAAACCTCAATGTCCTTGCTCCATTAGACAGCATCCTCTGGTAAGAAGAACGATGCTTTTGTTACTCTTAGCACTGCAAAATCAACAGTGAAGAGCCATCAGTGAGTTTAGATTTGCATCCTGACCAGATTCAGGAGTTCCAAAGGACTTCTGGAAAGCAAATTTTGCCGTGTACATCAGGGACAAAGTTTGAATAGTCGTCAGAAAGCAACACTGAAGGAGAGTGAGTTTGCCTGACATTTGCTAGTATGTCTAAATTTGCAGAATGTTTTAGGGTAGTAGACATTTGTGAGGGGCCTAAGCAGAAAACAGCTTAGTCTTCCTGGAAAGCACAAGGGATTAAATAGTCTATTTTAATGTGTAAGTTTAACGAATTTTAGGTCAACATGGCTGAGAGACAGTTATAATGGAAGGCATGCTCTCATAGCCCAGCTACCCTCTATGTTACAGTGGAAATTCTGAGCTAAAAGACATTAGCAGTAAAAATGAGACACTGTTAATCTTCACATCGGATAAAAATGAGGAGTGTGGAGTTGAGGGAAGGCTTGAAATAGCTCTGACTTTGCAGATTACTATTATTTTAAAAATATTCCCTCTTTGAAGGTAAGGAGCCAAATCCAGTTTTGTCCCCCAGATAACAACCTCGATCAAGTTATTAAACAAAGAGTGTTTTGACAGATAAACACCCAGAAATGCTGATAATGTCCAACATTACTGCGTAAAGCAAATACCCTTGTTCCCTAGTTCTATGAAGGACTGGCAGGACAAGGGACTGGCAGGGATTAATAGCTGTGGGTCTCCTGTGGGTAGCTGTAACCACATCCATTGGAGAGAGCCGGGTGTGCTGTGGGCTGGAGGCCTTTCGGACTGCATGGTGCTGTATATTTTGGAAATGCCTCTGAAATATGGTCATTTGGTCTCTCTTTTATGTTGTAGTGAGCTCAGCTAAAGGGCAGCTGCTTTTGAGTGTCTCCTTCCCTTCCCTCCTCCCATCCCCAGCTCAGGCTGCTTTGCCTCCTGAGAAACTGGAGAGGGGCTTTGGTGGAGTGAAAGGGGGCAGAAGGAGAGAAGGAAAAAAGTTAATAATTCTACACAGACAGTCTATTGGAGATGTTAAGGAAAGAGAGTGATCTCAGCTGGGCTTCCCCTCAGTGCGTCATGCTTTTCAGCTCCTTTCATGCGAACTTCTCACCACCCCCCCAATCCTGCCATTCTTTAGCCCCCAAGTCTCTCTCTCTCTCTCTTTCTCTCCCTCTTTTTTTTCCTCTCTCCACCTCTCCACACATTTCTATCTTTTGTTTTTATTTCCCCCCCTGCTGTTTTCCTTGATAGAAATCTCACTCATGCATTTCCCTTCCGGATTTCTATTGGGTTATTTTGTCCTCTCTCTCTCTGCGCCTTGGTCCCCTTTTCTTCCTCTGCCTCTTGTCCCGGAGTGAAACAGCCGCCTCCCCGCTGGGTCAGGATGACAGTGCCGTTAGCTTTCCCAGTGCCAGCCCTTCCCACATCTGTGCAGCTTTTGTCCCGGGGCAGAGGGGGATTTGGAATGGTCGGTTGGCAGCGCCAGGGAGACTGATGTAAAAATGAGGTCCAAAAAAGAGGGGAAAGGGAATTAGGAGGAGGGCGTGAGATGGTTTGAGAGAAGCACAAGTGAAAATAAAATAAAGAAGTAAAGGGCACAGCTCAGGCTGTGCGTGAGTTGGGGCATTCCAGCTTCAGAGATAGGCCAGAAAGAACGAACGAATCCTTGTACCATGTTGTGTTGCTAATCGATTAACCCCAGTATCTGACCCTTATATATGACTGGGATGGAGTCGGGGCACTCCCATGGAATGCTTTATTTGGGACAGCATCCAGGTGAGTACCCTTCATGGGACGTACCTGACACCTCCTTAGGTTTGTACTCGCAGACTGCCCACTCAGTCCTCGGCACCCAGCTCCTCTGTCCTAGCCTTGTTGTTTCTTCTTGCTCCAAACCTGTTTTCCTTCACCCTTGGATTCCCATCTCTCCAGACCCACTCTGCGCCAGCTTCTCCTCCCTCTCAGGTCATATTCTTCTAACTTCTTTCTGTCCTTCCTTCTAGTGTTTTAACACCTTTTTCCATTCTCCTCCAGTTACCAGGGCAAGTACCTCTGTGCTCAATGCAACCAGCCCAGTCACCCTGTTCCACCTTTGCATCACAACCTTCCTTGTCCCATCCATGAACAGAAATAGTAGTTTACTTGGCAGTGTCCCTTCTAACATGCTGCAGGTCATTCCTGGTTACCTATCACTGGGACGTGGAATTGCAGCAAGCCATGGAGAATTGCCTTTCTTTTTGAGATAACATGATTTTCTCTTCTCCTGGGAGATATAAGGGAGTCTTTTTGTTCATCTGTTGGTTTGGGTTTTTTTCTCTTTAGTTTCTCAGGCATTCATTTTTTTTTTCTCCCAACGAGGGGCCCTGCTTAGTCCCCTGTATCCTTTTTCATGCTTATGGAAGCTCAGAAGCTCGGAGATCATGAGTGATTCTTCTTTTTGATGAGGAGGATTGAACACATAACTGCCGAGTGAGGAGATGAGGACATGTAGTGGTAGAGTCAGGGTGCTGTGCTTTAGAAATTGACAGTGGCTAATGAATTTGGAGAACTGTCATGATAGGTATGCAATGCCCTAGGCACTGGGGACTAAGCATGATACTTTTTTGACAATCACTTTCTCATGATCACAAAAGATAAAGTGAAGGAGCTTCCTGCAGCTTCAGGAGTTGAGGCAGCCAGCTGCCCCAATGATACTGCATGTGCATGTTGTAAAAGGAGGGAGGGAGGGAGGGAGAGACAGGCTGCTCTGATCCATTTTTACACACACTCAGAGTGAATGGAGTGTAGAGAGGTTGTGTGTAGGCCTTTGTAAGCAAGTAGTGTGAAATTCCTCAGTTTCAGGTGCGATTTGCTGTAAGCTCTTGAGAACACTTGAATTTCAAAGTCAAAGTGTGCTGGAGAGAAATATTCATGCACAGGAAGGAAAATTCCTGTAAAGTTTCACTGTTCCCCTTGCTAACTGCCCCATACCATCTGGCACTATGCTCCAGAGTGGTGGAGAGGAGAATAATAAGCCAGACTGCAAAGGGAAAAGTTTTTCTCGTTTCGAATGCGATCCAGATCCTAGCCTTTCCATATCACTGTAATTCAATGATGGAATTTGCTGCTATAAACATCTGCCTGTGGTGAATATCAAGGACAAAAGAACATTAGCATAAATGCATTATTTTGTCTCACTTAACAAAAATCTTTTCTGTTTTTCTTTATCTTACTTTCCTGATCATTGCTAACCAGTAGAGTACAGGATTTGCATATCAATATAAAGGCTGCTGGGAATATTCCACCCTGATCTACATTCTGTATAACGCTATTAAATGGAGTAGCACAGGGATGTCATTCAGGACAGAATTTGGCTAATTTCAACTTCCTAATGACATTTTCCCTCTAGTACTAACAATAGATTTTAACTTGCAATATATCAGGGTTTCCAGTATATCAGCATTTTCAATGCACTGTACTTATGTGAACCACTTAATTGAGCAAGGTGAAGAGAAAATAAACTCCATGAATATTTATTCCCAGTATAATTTAGAGGCAGCTACTCCTTGGTGTTGACACTCCAGCAGTGACTCTGCATTCAGAATTCTGCTAGTGCAAGGTCTTGCACAAACAAGTACTACCTTGAAGTTTGGTATATTTGTGCGAATTGAGCTTTCAGTTGGCCTCTTTTACATATTTGGACCTGGAATCTTCTCCTGGTAGTCGTACTCCTCTAGTCATGCAGACAAATGCTACATGACATACCTGACTGTCTTTTGCAGGTCCATCTGAATTGCTGGACATGATAGACAGTGAAACGTAAGTACCACCTACCCCGCCCTTCACGTTATGTGCATTACCCTAGCAGATTTATCTTGTTTTTCAAGTGCAAACTTTCAAATAAAGAAAGCTTGTAAAGTCCCAACCAAACCCAAACAACCACCTCGTATGTGGTTTCCTGGACTAAACCAAATGTTTCTTGAACTCCAAAAAGCACTTTCTCTCTATTGCTTCCCATGCCTCCTTAATCTTTCTAGAGGAATACAAGTGCTGCAGTGTGCTTCAGTGTTTCCAGAATCCAGTTACGGAGGAAGCAACCTGAAGGATAAATTCCAGAAATCAGGAAATTACTTTTTCTTGCTCTACACCTTTTCTTCAGTCCCTTCTTGGTTCGTCCAGAGTGCTCTGCCTTAGCTGTCCCAAGTGGCCACAACCTGTGCAGTCAAAGATTTATCTCAAGTAGTTAGAACCTTGATCACTGCTGTTATTATTAAAACAAAAAAGACTTTACTTTCCAATTACCTACTGCTTGTTGTCTTGTTTTATAGTCAAGGTGTCACAAAGAGTATATAAGGGAAGCACGAATAATCCTGGGCAGTATACGGAATATATGGGAAGCAAAAGTAGCCTTTCTCATAGGGGTTAAACCTACCATTCTTCATCCCACAGTGCCCTCCTCTGCTAACGGAGAATGCCCAGAAGGTTCAGCACAAGGTGCATGTGTGCAGTCTAGGGGTGATGGAGTATGGATAGACCACCTGTTTCTCTTCGTCCAGTAGCATAGCACAGCCACTGAAATAAAGTGCAAGTGAACATGGCTACGAGGGTTTCCCTTTACAAAGGTCCCTCTACTGCTAACTCTTGAAAAGGGAAGGTTCAAGCTGTAACTGGCAGCATGAATTTGTCTTTTGAACCTCAGAGGGAAATCAGATAGTATCCCATTCTGAATGCAGTTCTCATGCACCAGAGGCAGATCCATTACAAGGTTGCCTATTAGTATCTCAACTTGCCCTGTTGTGGACTGAGGCTGAAATTCCTTTATGCACTCTCACTTTATGGGTAGGTAGGTGCAAGATTTGTCCTACTACAGGTTATTTCTTGTCATTTGTTGTTTTGGAAGTTATTTAATGGCTCTATTTGTTGGACACTAGTATTAAAGACACCTTTTCAGCCCACTCAAAGCATACTTTCCTCCTCTTCCTAGCAGGATATCTAGATAGATCTAGATCTAGATAGATTTCTTTAACCTCAGGACTACGGTCAGTCTCAGAATCCTGTTACACGTAGGCCCAGGCTGAGTGAGGAGCTTTGCAATAAATCTGCTCCCACTACACAGCATTCTCTTTTGAGAAGCATGTGTTCAAGCTTCCTCAGCAGCTTACCAGTCTAGCAGTGGAAAACAAAAACACAGCTCTTGTTCTCGTACATCCAAGGGAGCAGGGTATCAGAACCAGGGCAGCAAGTGCACCAGTCATGGCTTTGATGGGCAGGATTTTTCTAGGATGCGTCCAAGAATAGGTTGAGGAAAGAAATTGCAGGAAGAAACAAACACTGTTGCTGTTTTTCCTGCTGTGAAGTAAGAAGGTGGCTAGTTTGCCTTTGCAGCAGTTAGCAGAACTGGTGGTTGGATGGGAATGTGACATTCAGTCCTTTGAATACATAAAACTTGTGCATATTTCTTTCCCATCCCTCAGAAGTTCTTCGTCTGGTATTTGTGCATTACTGGCTTTTCTACTGAGTCAAAGGATGTAGTACTAAGGGAGAGAGTACACAAGTCTACCTTTGCCAGCAAAAGGGATCCTCGCAGAAACACAGCATCCTCTCTGTCTGTCCTCTACACCTCATACTTCGTAAATGTACATTGGTGTGATGTGTCTCACTGCTGGTTTCTGTACTTTGGTCTAGGGGTGAGACAGCATTACATAAGGCAGCCTGCCAGCGCCATCGTGCCATCTGCCAGCTCCTGGTGGATGCGGGAGCCTCTCTGAGAAAGACGGACTCCAAGGTAACCCAGCCTCATCAACCGGCTATAAAATACTGCAGCCAAGCGAGACCGATCAGCATCCGTCCCTGCTGTATGCATGATTGAGGCTTCCTCATGTGTGCCAAAAACAGCTCTTTTTAAACAAGCTATTTTTATTTAGAAAACTGTATTGATTTAAACAAGTACAAGAGACTTCAGTGCAGTCCCCAACGTGGGTCATCTTCACCACAGTGAGAACCTGGCCTCAAACTATTCGGTGTGTTGGGTGTGAATGAAGCATCTCCACGGCACAGCAGCATCCTCCTCCTGTGTGGTCAAAAGAGAGGCCTGTGGGCAAGGACCACCTGGGGGAGCCTTGGTCTGTGATTGCATAGCGTCTGTGAGGCTTGATTATTGTGGCTGACTAGCTTTGTGAGGATGGCTAACCATTTTTTTTTGCCCTTGCTTGCCCCTGTGCTCGCTGATGTGACATTAACCACAACCCTCTCTTGGTCTGTGCTTGGCTGAGAAAGAAGTCTGGGCAAAATTAAACCCTAAGAATATTCTTTCAATACAACAATTTGATCACTTGGGAACATGTTCCCAAAGCTGCCCCTCTGGCATTTCTGAACGTAAGCATCCTATGGTCAGCAGCTGAGAGGTGGTTGGATCTTTGGATTCCAGAGTCTGAAGCACCTTTGCTGCAGCAAGACAATTAAAAACAATTCTTACCATGTTATGCTGTATGGAGTAGTCTATAAGGGGGAAAGAGACCACCTGCTTTTCAGATGAGAGTACTGTACATTGCAGAAGATAATTTCTACAACAGCTGAAATCCAGACACGTGGCTTCTGACTTGTTAATCTTCATCTGCCCAGAAATCCAAGAAGCAGGAGTGTTTTTGTGGAGATACGTTAATGTGTTTCCAATATTTTTTCATAGTTTAGGATCAAGACTTGTGGTCCAATTTAATAGTACTCGTAAGGTAGCTCAGATAACAGAGTAGCAAATTGATGCACTGAAAAATGATTTGTACTTGAGATAGAATGAGACATGCTGAACTCATCTCAAATGTTGGGCATCTCTCTCTGCACATCCTTAGCAAAGGGTGTAGTCTGTGAAGTGCACTTTTCAAGTGTTAGCTACAGTACTGTGAGTCATATTCATTCACATAGGGATCATAGCCCTAGAATGAAAAATCAGTTCCCTCCAGCATGTGAGCCCTTCTGTGTGATGTATCAAATAGCACGTCCTTGAAGAACTGCATGATTTGTCCTAAACCACACAAGGACTTTGAAAATCTTCAGAATCTCATGATTCTGATAGAAAAGCTTGACTTAACACCAACTTGTACAACAAATCAGTAAATTCTCCAAATTTGCTTCTCTCCTTCCTGTAGTAATTTCTCTGGGTCGTGCTTTCATCTGTTCATCTAAACATGTTAGCACAAGACTTTCTCTTCATGTTTCTTTATTATAGGGTAAGACCCCTCGTGACAGGGCTCAGCAAGCTGGTGACCCAGATCTGGCCTCCTACCTGGAGAGTCGACAAAACTACCAAATGGTTTCCCACGAGGATCTGGAGACAGCAGTCTGATGTCTGAAAACGTCGAAGAGGATCCTTGGAAATCGCAAGGCTGCACCTGAGGCACTTGGGCATTGTGTGAGGAAGAAGCTGATGGAATCAAAGTGTCTCTCACTCTCGTGGAAAATACATGAGGACATGCCACCAGTTTCTAAGGGCTACTGAGTCTTGCCACGGAACGGTTAGGTTCCATAAGTTAGCCCATGATGGATAAGGTGGGACACTCAAAGGTCTGTGGAATCCATGGGCCACGGAAATTTACCTTTATTGCTTCCAGCAAGTAGCATGAACTTCTCCCACATTCATCTGTACAATTTATTAAAAAAAAAAAAAAAAGGAAAGAGAGAAGAGGGTGTGGGGGACCAAACTAACTGGGACATTAAAACACCCGACCAGGCCCTCCTCCATCCCTACAGTTTCCTGCGTTCCTTTTATTCTCCTGTTCCCCTCACTTGTCATCAGTTAAATAGTACCTGTTATCTCTGTGTTAAGTCTTCACAAATGGTCAGGCAGTAGCAAAAAATTTGAGGAGCTCTGGATGCCCTTAGGAAAAACCCAGTGTTTTTACTGGCTGTGTTCCCTCCCTTGCCATCATCTCGAAAGCTGCGTCCTCAGTGCTCAGTCATCGAGGAGTTTTCTCACTTTTGGAGGGGACTCTGCCTATTGTCTTTTTTCCCAGGGTGTGGGGCACAGTTAGATTTACTGCAGTAACAAAACCTAACCTCCTCATTGTTGCTGGGTATGGGTTACGATATCCTCATGAGATAGTCATTTGAGTTGGAAAGGAGTTGTATGGGATACACCACGTTGTATGGCAGAGCAGAAAGTTGCCAGTAAGGTTTCTCATGCCATCATTGAGTGACCAGCCCAGTTCTGCTCAGGTTTCAGGCCTGTCTAAAAGTTGATAGCAATTTTTTACTTTTGAAAAGATGGGGTTTACACTGGGCAAGACGAAGGGGGTTCTGATGGCCTGACTTGTGGACCCAGTCCCCTTTGCATTATGGCCAGAGGTAGGAAGGACACTTAGAACATCAGTGGTCAGCCTAGGCTTGCTGCTGTCAACAAACAAATGAGCACCACCCTGGTCACATTGGGAATAGGAAAACCTTCTTTGGCTGAACCTGTAAACTATCCAATTCCCCAAAGGAACAAAGTTCCAGGGAGGCCATCCCACTGGAGAAGGACAAGCAGCAGCTCTTTGCCTCATTACCCACTCTAGGCTCGGAAACGTAAAATTGCTTAGCTGCTGTAAAGGCCAGCTGTGTCTTCTGTACTTGTATATTCTCTGTCTTACCTCAAAGTTTATAACCACAAAAGAAGAGAAGGCAAACACACATACACACAGGCACACACAAAACATTCACCTTCAGGTTTTCAATCACTACAGGCAACTCAGCTGCCAGAAATAGCAGAACTTCCACTATGTCTGACCAGTTTTCATGAAGATGCTCACAGCCCACTTTTGGCATAATTCTTGTAATAGATTTTTGAATTTTGCTTTGTTGTCTGTTTTGAAAGATCCACCAGTGTTTGTTTTCACATGCCTTGCTAGGTGTTGGTCTCTAGTAGACGGTGATCATTGAAATTACACGCAGTTTGGAAACCATGAAAATAACTCAGGTCATTATTCAGATAAGTTTTTCTTCCTTGGTAGAAGTTGTGGAAAATTAAATGAATGCAATTCTTTTCTTTTTCTTTCTTTTTCTTTCTTTTTTTTTTTTTTTTAAAAAAAAACAAGAGGGATTGCTGTGGCAGAAAGGGAGGAGCTGAAAAATATATTTTTTATTTTTTTTTTTTTTTAAAAATTTCTTTTGTTTGTANTTTTTGTTTTCAAAAGTTCATTTGATATGAGCAAAATATTTCTTCAGTATTTCTTCCTCTGGAAGGAAACTATATATATTTGTAATCTATAAATCAATGGTGACATGAAATGTATTTTGTCTTATTTTCTGTCCTTACCTTTCTTGTTTAAAAAATAAAATATGAAAGCCAAATTCCTTCCCTTGAGAATCATCCAGGGGCTCGTGGCAAAGGTCAGTATGCATATATATTAGAACAGAATTTGGCAACTGTTAAAATAAAAAGTCAGAGTATAATTTTGGTGTTTGTGAAATTTCCACAAGGCAGATTCTCATGCTGTGGTTTCATGGTAAGCCTTGCATCATTTCCCAGCTGTGAGGAAAGACATTGCTGTAATATTTCTATATATTTGATGAAAAATAAGAATTATATTAGTATTAGTTATATCTTTTTGCTTTGTTTTACTGAAGTGAGAAACGGAGGAAGCTTCAATGACACCAGGGGCTGGGTTCTGTCCTCTGCTGAGGCCAGTCCGGTGCCTGCGCAGAGGACAGCCAGTGAGCCCATTGCAGGTCCCTGGTCCTTTAGTCCCATGAAGCAGGTGGAGCTGTAAAGGCTTGCTCTAATCACAGGTAGCTTCCAGAGGCCACATGTGAATTATGATGAGGGACCTGGGTCTGGTCCCTTTCTGTCCCCAGTGGTCCTCCCCTCCGTGAGACATCCCTCATGCCCGGGGGGTGGCTGCAGCAGGGGCTGGCTCTGGAGCAGCTTGGCAGGACAGGCAGATTTCCTCAGCTCCTTTGTGCCATTCGAACTGCTCAAAGGAGCTTAGAGCACACGAGAGGGTCTGGCTTGCCTTTTTCTCCGGCAGCTGCAGTACGATGCTATGATCAGAGCGAGCCTGTTGTGCCTCTGGAAAGCTGCCCGTGCTGTGTGCTCAGTAGGAGACAGTTACTGTAGGATGAAAATAAACCCCAGCACTGGAGACAGGACAGGAGCTGGCTGTATGTAGTGCCTTTAATATTCAAGGTGTCCCAAAGCACTGCACACGTAATGCATTAGATACTAGTGATGTATTGTATTTGTAGATAACAGAGCATATATATTGTTTTCTGCAATGGCTCACGCATGGCCAGGGATATCAGAAGTTGGTTCACTGAGGGAAGGAATTTGGGGCCAGGATGCTGCAGGATTATTCCTTACCCCTCTTCAAGTGCTATGGGATTCTTGATTTTGGAGAGCCACCAGAAGCAGACAGACTCTGCAGCAGTTAAAGGTGACACGTACGTATTGAATCTCTTGAGCACTTGGGGTCTAGCTTAGTACAGTATCGTTGTGCCTGCACTGTGCAGGGCCCACATTTCAGTGTGCAGCTGGGAACCCACTTAAATTACATATAAAAATTTTGATTTACTAAAAGTATCTCTTCTGTGTCTATTTATGTGTGTATATTACTATATATATGTATATTTATAAATATCAGTATGCATATATATAGACTCACACACATGTGCGCACACACTCTTAGAGCTGTGCTATCTGAATGACAAAGTACCTAGGGATGCTCAGCTATTGAGGTTGCTGGACTGACGAAATGTCATTTTCCATTTAATTTGTTGTTAAGGGGGACCCTTTTCAGCAGAACTGAGGAGCTCCTGAATTGTTCCATTGTACTGGTTTTATTATCTCATTTTGGAGTTAAATGGAGGGAAAGAAAATATTTATAATGTTGATAAAATAAACTTACTTTTGTTATTTAATAGCATCAGTTACTTTTATTATTTCCTGTTTCAATGCTAGCGATATCTTTATGTGTTATCCAAAACATGACGATGTCATACATTTCTCACTAATTATAGCATCCCTCCATATTGTGAGGTGTGAGGCTGAGTGACTCATGTAAGACAGGAGTTCAAGGCAAATTTTGCCCGTTACATAATGGGCTTCAGACTCCAGTGGCTCTTTCACCATTTCACGTGATGGCTTGTTTGCGTTTTAGCACTTTCAGATGTCTGTAGATGTTTTTACTGACACCTGTCACCTTTGCTTTTCCCCAGCAGCAGCAGAATTGCTCAGTCTCAACTCATGGTGCTGTAGCCTGGATTCAGACTACATGAGATGTCCCTTGCTACATGAGGACTGTCATATAGAAGCAGCATAGACATAAAGAAAATAGACCAAAATTGATGTTTTGTTGCCATTGATCTTCCCAGTTCTATTTGCAGATCTGGCGCTGTTGTCGATGAATAGATGGGGCACATGGGTTTTCTGGTGGTGTAGCCATGGGAGGTTGGTTTGAGCAGTACTGAATGGCCTCTTTTGCTCATTTTTGTCTTTGTCTTTGCTGTGACAGTGACACGCATGGTAGTGAAAGTCACTAACCCACAACCTCACCTAGAAAGTGGCTATTTCCCTTTCAGCCATCCCAGATGCTTCCTGTGGGGTGTGCTTATGTGTTGACCTTTCCAGTATATCAAGAGCATGTTGAGATGATCTGACTCTGGACAAAAGTTATGAAATGGACAAGGTACACTGGTAGCCTTAAGCTTGCTGGGGGTTTAATGGTACTCAACAAATGTATGGACATGCTGGGAATTTGGATGCCTTGAAAACATTCCAAGGACAACTCTGTCCTTGCACTCCATGTATTTCAAGAAGGAAGCAGTTCCTCATGCTGGTCCATTTGATGTCTGTTATTTTCTTTCCCCCACTTTTTGCTTCTTTTGCACCAGACTAACATCCATAGAGACGTATTTTATAAGAATGGTGTTTAAGCTTTTGTATGAGCCCTTCTACGACGTTGAAAGTAGCATTTCTATCGCCGTTATGCCTATTCTTTTCCATTCCTGAGACATTTCTTCCCTTTATTTTCCTCACTGAATCTGAGTCAAAGTGACATTGGGTTATTCTCTTCCTGATTAATCTGAAGCATCAAATGAGAGAATTTGCAGTCATTTCAGCAGTCTTGGAAACAGCTTATCATAAACCTGTGCCTTTCTGGATACCTGTGAAGCTACAGGACACAGTATTACAGGGTTTACTGTGGTACTGATCTTCTCATTTTGTTTTCTTAACAATGTAGGCAACTATTTTTCTTAGTAATGGATAGCTACAGCTTTAAAATCCCATGAGCTGCCTTGCCAAAATCTGTTGACTGCAATGGTGACTCAGTAATGTGCTAAAAGTGACTTGCTAGCCTATTGATGAAGACCAGAATTCTACGTGGAGGATGTGTCTCAAGTTTCAGTGCTTTAACTCCCTTTGGAAGGGCAGGATGCAGCTCATGGCTGCGCTGCAGAAATGCCTCACCCAGCCCTGCACCCAACGCTTGCAGCGAACAGAATATATAAAGGGGTCAGGGTGTCTCAGCCTTTGCTGAGGAGTTACCAGTATGGACAGACTGCAGCAGCTTGGCACTTGGCTTGGGCTGCCCAAAAGTAGGCCAAGTACTTGGGCAGTTTCCCACTTCCAATTCTATTTAAAATCTGGCTTGGGAGGGATGGACTACCCAGCAGTCAACGCAGTGACCGTGGCTAAGGGTACTCCAAGTTGTGCCATGACACCACGCTACTCCAGACTGCCTACCTGAGATCCTCTGGAGGTACCAGAGCTCAGGGGCCCGCCTTTCCCTCCCCAGCATGCTTCCAGCACCGCTGCCCATGGTGATGCCCACAGAGAGTGGCATTCTCTTGTCCCCTGTACATGTGCATTAGAGCAACGCCCCCCGCCTTGGCCAAAGGATTTCCTGGCCATGTATGGTGCCGTTCCTGCAAAAGGGGAAAATTCCCTCCCTCAGGCCTTGATCACACCAGTAAATTCATTACATTTGACTTCAGTGATTAGGTAGGCTTAGAGCTGAATAACCTTACTGTATTCAGCCATCAGAGTGCATCTTGTCTCCTGCCTTATTTATAAGGTGCCACATTCCAGTCTCAGCTGCAGTTTCTTGTTTCTCAGACTGCTTTTTTTTTTTAAAAAAAAAAAAGAAGGAAAAAGACAATCTATTCTATGCAGTACAAATGTATCTAGTTACCCAGGGAGTGGGGAAGACAGGCAGCTTGTTTTAAAAACTCCTCATTCTAATGTAGCACATGACAACTTCTAGAGTCTAAGCAGGGGGGTACCTTGCAACAAAAGGAATTGTTTCAACATAAACACATCTACAATTCAGGAAATAATTTTATGATTAGCCCTTTAAAAGCAGTCAGCTTATGCTTCTGCAGCCCCTATATGGAGGAGATTTTGTGAATCTAAGGCAGCAGCGATTCTCTTGACACGTACATACAAGAAGGTGAATATCCAAGAAAACAAAAGACATACTTTTTTCAGAAATTTGTTTCTAGTATTTTGCCCTTATCCACTAGAAATACAGCCCTGATTTCGGAATGCTCTTTCAGAGTTCACCAGTATGTTAACAGCTCCAGCATTCATACACAAAATACGTAGAAGCTGTAGCATTTTGACATGCAAGAAATAAGCACTACTTCTTTTAGCAATATAATACTATATATGTAATTGCTTCATCTAGAGCCAGCCTCCTTTTGCTAGCAAAGTGTAACACCTGGCTCTTCAATTAGTCCCTGTCTAGGAGGCTGCTTGATGTGTAACCTACCACTCAGCAAAGCGTGCGCAGTGCCAATCCAGTGCTCTGTTACGGCAAGTGCTTCAGCAATTATCTAACTACTAACGCGTGAACCACAGTAGCAATTCATTTCTTAGTGTTACACTTTATTTTAATGAGAAAAATGGCCTTCTGGTTCCAACTGCATTAATGACCTTCAATTAATGTTTTTTCCTCAGCCTGTGGCCAAGCAGAGGGAGAAGGCAGTCCCTGTTCCTACACATATTCAGGAATCCAGGTCCTGTCTAGGAACTGCAGGAACCAGTTAGGTTTGTAGGTATGGAGAAGAAGCTCAAGAATCTCTTGAGCTTGATGCAGCAGACATGAGTGATTTCTACTTGACTAATTAGGCTCTAATAGATAGTCCCACTTTTCTAGGGCTTTTTTTTTTCCTGTATGACATTCACGCAAAAAATGAAAGGCAAAATTAGAAAAGTAAAGCTCCACTGGCCACTGGAAATGGGGACCCTACAGAATGGTTTCTATAAGCATTGCTATTTTCTGGTCAGGGAGTTGCAATGCTAGCTACTGAATATCAGTGTAATGAGTATTTACGTACCGCAATTAGATGTATCCAGTTTTAATAAAGTGAGATGGGTCCATTTCTTCTCCACGCTCACTGATCCCAATATCTATGTCATCCATCCGCAGGGGGCATCCTGTTCCTGCCCCTGCAGGGATCACCGCACAGGCTGGTGGGGCACACCCTTCTATTTGCAAATCTCGAGGCTTCGTGAAGTGAGACATGAGCCCTAAGTTGTGCAATGACACCTCTCCCTGCTCCTTAGCCATACTGGAGGTTTTCCTTCCAAATGGATGGAAATGATGCCGCAACAAAAGCAATGATTGCTATAGGCCACAAAGTGAATAGCTGTCTTCCCTCTCCTGTCCCCTGCTTCAGCCCTTTTCCCAGGACCAGTTGTTTTTGTTTTTCTCAATCAGAATGGGAAAGCTGTTGTTGATGTGCTTGTTTTAATAGGAGATGAGCGCAGTTGTGACTTGTTTTCTCCCGTGGTTTTGCCGCTATTGTAATAGTGTCCTTATCTCTATGGCATGTGGGAGCAGTAAATTCATGTCAAAGCTATGAAAAAAGGGAGCTTGCTTGCAGCTAATGGCAGGAAGGAAACGGAACATAATTTTACTTAAACTTGATTTAAAATAATCTTAAATGCTCTTTGCTCTTCCTTCTCTTTTTTTGCTCTGTCCTTTTCAGATCTTCCTTACTGAATTCTTTACTCTTCGATGACCTCTTTTTTTCCCTTGCTCATGCTACCTTCACTTTTGACTGGAAAGGTCAAAATCCTGCTCGTGTGCTTGCCTCTGGGACACTCCTGCTTGACTAGAGTCACAGGCGGTTGAATCTCCTCTGACCATGCCCAGCTGTGGGTAGGGAATGTTGAAATTCTGCTGTACTGGGGTGAATAGGACGTGCAGCACTAAAGGCAACTCTGAGGCTAGCTGTAAAGTCTCAGGATTAAGCAGATGGGAAGCATGATGGATTTGGGTATTTCACACCTGAGGGGTTGATTTCAACCTTTTCAGACTCAAGTTTAATATCAATAAGAAAAAAAAAATTTTTTTCCTTCCAAATGGATGTAAACAATGCCACATCAAAAGCAATGATTGCTATAGGCAACAAGGCAAATCGCTGTCTTCCGTCTCCTGTCCCCTGCTTCAGCTGTTTTCCCAGGACCAGGTTTTTTGGTCTACTTTGGTCTTTTTTTTTTTTTTTTTTGGTCTACTCTCCTGTTCCTTCCTTTTGCGATTTTCCTATTAACTAATCTTTGCCTGGGCAAATGTGATTGTGTTTGCTCCATGACGTTTTTGCAAGAAGTGGCAGGCTGCTTCCAACTGGTGAGCGAGCGCGCTGGTCTCTTGTGCAAAATGGCTGTCCCTGCTACCCTACGGTTTTCTGCTCAGCACGTATCTCAGAAAAATCACAGGGAGATGGCCGAGGCTTATCAGGTTTTTTTGTTCCGTTTACATGTCACTGCAGAGCGATTCCTCGCCATCTGCCTCCTTTGATCACGCAACAGCTTTGGGAGAAAAGAGAATAAGTGGCTGAGCCTTCAAAGCACTAAGCAGCTCTTGGGAGCTTTGTCTCTCTCTAGCTTACTGCTGCACCTCACAGATCTGGGGAAAGGGAAGGGGGGGATGCCTCATGTGCAGAAATATCCAACTATCGTCTTACTGGCAAAAGTAACATCTTTTTGGAGGCTACCTATAGGTAGCCAGGCAGAGCGTAAAATACGTACAGATATCAGTAAGTCTGTAGGAGCTGCCTTCCTTTCTTAAGGGCTCTTCCACACTTTTTTTATTAAATGTGTTTCTCTTCCTGGTGCCAGGCCAAGGGGCAGCCCCAGGATGGGGATTCCTGCCTGTTTCCTCTCACCGCAGCCAGCGTGGGGCTGCCCTTTGTAATGGGTGCTGTCTAGCTGCCCTCACGCTATGGGTTGCCTGTGCTCCATGTCCTGTAACTCCATTGGGAAAGGAAATAATCAAGGGTTAAAATCTCTCTCCAAATGGACTTGGGAGCTGCCAGCCTTGGCTGCTGGCCCATCAGGGTGCTGTGCATTGGGGAAGGGAACGTGGAATACCACTGCCAGCGTTTCTCTGTAGAAATCTTCGCAAGGTGAAACATGCTTTCACAGTGGGAAGTGAAGGTTATTTTTCTTCTGCCCATATTATTTTGTGCTGTAAACCCTGTGCCAGTCATTTTGGATGCAGCCAGCTCTTTGGAAGCAGGAGGCTTTTGAAAGATTTTGGGAAGTCTAGCCAATGATATAGCTGAGGACTCATGTTCTGCGTCTCCCACGCAAACCTTCTGGCAGTCCATGGAGGTTTTAGTGTCCTCTCTGAGTCAGTGAGCAGAACATTTTGCTACAAACTACAGTCCTTCCTTTGTGCCACTGTTATTGCTACTCTGCTTCTGCACAGCTTTTAGAACAGCTAACAGCTATGGCTGTGCAGCCTTTCACTGGGAAAAACCAGGATGCATTGTGGGGAAACATGGTTCTCCTTTGGACACCAAGCTGCAAGTGTGTGCTAATGAAAATGCAATGTACATAAGGACTGAACCTGGTTTACAAGACTGTCACTGCTAGCTCAGTGGGGATTTATTCTGAGCAAGAACTGACCTGTTGTTTTATTGCAAAATATAGAGGTTATGCAAAAAGCGATCACTATGTTTAATGATCTGCTTCTGTCTTATGACAGTTTACAAGTCTAACTGTGTCACATGGTTGTGACATAGAATAGGGAAAGCGCTTCCTGTGTCTTATAATTCATCAGTGCATCTCACTGGAGGTACTGTGGTCAAAGGGATAGAGCAGAAGGTAGCAAATCAAGGGGTTGAGATTTTATTCCTGCCACTGTCATTTAGTCAGTGTGGGTAAGTCATTTAACCTTCCTGTACCTCAGCTTCCTTATCTGTAAAACGGGGATAATATCACCTCCCTATACACACACAGGTAAGGTGCTTTGTCTTGCGAGGCCCAAAACTGCTGTATATTAAGTATTTATGAGATTTTTTTTTTTTGTCGTGCCTTGTAATGTTGCTCTCATACAGTATTCTGTTTCTTGTAGAACCATTTTTTGAAGGACGATGGGAGCAGCCCTATCCCATGTTTTTTAGTTTGACTGGCTTAAATTGAGATAGTAAAGAGTGCTGGAGGCTGACAAGTTTCTAATGAGCTAGTTTGCACTATGATTTCCGTGTTTGAGCTATCTTGTATTAAAAATTTTAACTCAGGTGATATTTCCAGTCAATGAAAGCATTCAGGTGATCGCCCTCCCTCCAGAGGATAATATTTTGCTGAATTTTAGAGCAGTTGTACTCCATCATATTGAGTTCATTGAGCACAGTGTTTCATTTGGGAGAGCCCGTCTCAGGAATACCACTTTATGTCACCTCTGTCCTGTCATTGAGGAATCACAGTATCATGTCCAACAGCCCAGAAATCACCACTTGAGTTTGTTGATGCTAAAGGTCTCTGGGGAACAAACCCAAATAACTGAGGGAGCAGACTCTCTGGCCTTCACACTGGCATCTCCTCTGGCCACTTGGGAAGAGAGAGTTGAAAACTGACAAAGAACAAGGGCAACAGTTAGCGAAGAGTTAGGGAACTGTAGGTGTCTCCTGCAAAAAGCAACAAGGCTAAGAAGGAGTTGCCGTGTGGGATGGTGATTAACAGGCTCGTGATGGAAAAGCTGAGTTTCCATCAGGCTATATAGTGGATATTCACTCGCTGCTTCCTGGAGTTGGTGAAGGAAGGATAAAGGACAGATCCTGATCTCTTCTGCACTGAATTCATTCCAGGTGAACGAAGGTGTGACAGAGATCAGAATCTGGACCACTCCATAATGTGTTTAGTCCCCTTAGTAAAGAAGTAAAGCCAAGTAAGAAATGCGCATATTCAGCCAACATTTCATGGGCATCCAGAGTTCCAGTATTTGTACATATCTTATTAACTGAACCCACATCTGTTCCAGGAGTTGTAATAACATCACAAAGGGCTCTTTTATGCTGCCTGACCCCATGCATAATGCCCTGGAGCTGTGCATCATGAGGCTGCCAGCTGGCAAAAGGAATCCAAGGCATGCAGCAGCACCCACAAAACGAAGCTATATGTTTAACAGAGAATCAGGGTCCAGGTAATCAGCAGTGAAGGGGGATATGGGAAGGGGGAGGGTTTTTTTGTAACAAAGTGAGAAAGTATTTTCTTCCCTGATTTTCTTGCATTTCCTATTTATACAAAGTATCTTGATCACTGTGTTGCTCAACAAGAAGATTTTAAAATGGGGGAAAGAGGAAATCTGTATACAGTGAAAGAGCTGGTTACTGTTCCTTTTGGACACTTTTTCTGTATTGTGACTTGTGTGGAAATGTACAGAATAAAAGTGAAGAAGCGCATGCCTTGGCTGGGCTGAGTTTCCTTGTGTTATTTGCTACTGGGGCTCGGTTGCCGCTTCTGGCAGAATGCTAAGACTGGTGTGACTTGAAAGCTGTGAAGAGTTAAGGGGAGTGGAGGAAAGAGATGTAAGGGTCAGCGTTCTGTGTGTGTGTTTGGCAGGGCAGGGGAGGGATGGGAAAGCAGTCTTAGGCCTCTGGATAAGCCAACTTCAAGCTCATGATAAGAAAAAGGTTAATGATACCCTTAATATTTCCAGGGAAATCTTCCCAGTCCCTCAGTAAGCTCAGATTGTCAGCACAGCATTCAGTGTGTGTGCAGGAGAGATCCAGCAGAGATTAACAGAACTGTAACGCAGGCATATAGGTCACCTCAGGGTCTTGGCTATGCATCTCGGGAGTGTTTCTCCAACTCACTCTCTGATTCACCCCCCAATTATCTTAGGTTCTCAGTTCAGCACTGTTTTAGACTAACCCATGAGCAAATAATGGCTCTGCTTGTTTCTGCCCAGCTGTGTGTGATTGAAGAAATTTCTGTCATGGTCATTGCTTGCTTTCTTGTCTTCAGCAGCTGCCCTTCCTGCCCCACTCAGGAGCTTCTGTGCCATTTCTAACACCAAGTTTTCGCGGCCTCTCCCCCATGCGAGTTGATATTTTCCAACAGTTCCCTTGCCTCTGCTCTCCCATCCTGAAATCGTATTTCAGAATCCTTTTGTGATGTTTCCTTTGCCCTGTCTCTCTGGGACAGCGCCTGCCACAAAAACACCTCCCTCGCACATGGTTCTGGCTCCCTCCTCCACTCCAAGCCCTTTGATGCTCACCGCTGCTGCCAGCAGCCAGCTGTGTGCTTCTCTCTTTTAAAGCATGTCTTAAGCCCCCTTTTCCTGCTGTCTCAGACAACCTAAGAATATGGTTATTAATAATAATAGTGCTAAAAAGACTGAATGTTCTGCCTGCGCAGGACTGGCCAGAGCTGGATGAGAATGTAACCTAGTCATGAGTTACACTGGGCCTGTCTGCACAGCGAGAAAGCACCACCAAGCACAGCTTTGACATTCATAAGCACCGTGGTACAAAGCACTAACTCCTCTGGGGTCCTTCGCAGTAACGAGCCGCACCAAATGGCTGCCAGCTGCTCTCTGGGAATGTCCGCGGAGAAGAGATGCTTTTTGATGTGCCCAGAGCTGCCCTCACAGCAACATCTGGAGGTGTTCCACCACCTGCAGGCAGAGCTGCTCGGTGATGCGCTTAAAAAAAATGAGAGTACGGCTTTACATCCTACCAGTTTTGCACCCAAAATTCTTGAAGGTGTGTGGCCTTGCACGTGTGTGTAGTTCTGAAAAGAGTCCAACTGTTGCTTTGCTCACCCGTTGTAACTTGCCTTCCTTCCTCATCATTTCAGCTATATTGGGGCTTCAGGGCTGATTTCTAGCCAACTTACCCCGCAAAAGTCTTTCATAAAGCTGTTGAAATTCATATATATATTTATATGTATACACATACATATATAGAAATATCTTTTTCGTAGGCTAATGCTATTTCTTAAGTGGGGAATTCCCTTTTTCCTGCAACCTTTACTTACATATGAAATGTAATAACTTTTAACTGTTTCTTTAAAAAGTTAAGCCTTTCATAGTAGGAATGTAAGTACCATGGAAAAAAAAATCCATTCTTGGGGGGAAAAAAAAAAAGGAATCCTGACAGGAATCATTTGCTTTAAAAAAAAAACCAAACCCCAGAAAAACCTGAAGTTTCACTGCAGCCAAGTGAGTTCAGTATTTCCCTGCAGTTAAACTGTCATTCTGTATCTCAAGGGATCTTTTAAACTAGGTAGTGATGCTTGTAAGAGATGTTGCCAAGGTTGTTAAGTTTAAAAATAGGTAAAGTTTGGAAGTGGTCCCATGATTTCAAGGTGTTGGGTCTTTTATTTTCACGGTCAAGGGTTGATATTGATACATGAGAATTATATTTGCAGCCATATTACTTCACAGCAGGCATACCACAGGACCAGGAAACCTTCAGAGCTGCTCCCTCTCTTCTTCTGCCCCATCTGTCCATAATCTTAAAATGGGACTAGGGGTGTTTGAATGTGTGTGTCTGTGCGTGTGTTTGTCAGGAACTGCCTTCATGTGAACGTGGAGTATGAGCGTGCCAACTGCATGGATCCTTCTGCTCTCATTCAGTAAGGCAAGCAATCCCACAGGTAGGAAGGTGAGCTGTGAATGTCAAGACCCTGAAAAATAAAGATTTTGTGTCCCATGGATATGAAACGGGAGCTACTTGCTGGGACTTAAACTCAAATGGACAATCTGTAGTATGATAGGAAGCCAGGCGAAGCACTGCCTGGTTAATACCTGTAATCAATTTGCTATCTAATCAGGGACCTAACAAAAATCAGTAGCTCTGACTGTTAGAAGAACTTTTAACTGCAGCCTTGTTTGTTCTGCATTTGCCACCAAAGAACCTAATGGCTTGGCAAGAAGCTGCCCAGGGTAGTTCACCCTCCTTTGAGAGGTTTGGTCTTTGGGATGCAGCGTTCTGCAGAAGTTAGCGGAAAGCAGGAGGCTTCTCACCAAAGGGTGGGTGTAGGTCCGCTCAGGTGGGTATTCTGTTATGCTGGACAAACGGTGGAGGGCACATAGTTGGAGGGTTTTGTTTTGTTGGTTGGTTGTTTTTTTATAGGAGAATGAAGAAGAGATTTAAAAATGAAATAGTAAGATTAAAAAGGCAGCTCAGAATTGTATTTTGGATCCTGAAGCCTCATCCAGCCTGAACCACCATGAGTCAAACGATGCTGTTATGTGATTCAGACTAGTGTTTGGTGTCTAGAATTTGGAGGTTTGCTGCTGACATAATTAGCCAGCAGGCTGAGGATTGTCTTTGCTAGAAATAGGGTGTGATTACCTGCCTGTTTCTGTTAATGCATGTATGTGTCTCATAAATTTCTTTGCTGACAGAACTGATGGTATTCTAACAAATCTGGTCTTTCTCACTTAATTTATGAATATATATTTAGCTTCAGGAGTATATGCATTTTGCTAATGGATCCCAGTATCATCCCTGAAGTAGGTAATATTGGCATGCAAGGCTCCAGATATATATATATAAGAGGTCATTATTCTGACTGTTCACTCTTTTTCCTTGTTCCTTGCTTCTGCCCTTTACCAAATGTAAGGTGGAAGGGCAGATATAATAAGTTGTGTCCACTTGAATGAGATGATTGCAGAATAAGGGGTCACTGGATAACTAACAGTTTCTCAGTGCAATGCAGCTATTAGAAGTTCTCCATAGTCTTTTCAGTCACTTAAGCTTTTCCATTTTAATTTTCAGTTTGTGCCACATCATGTTGCAGTGAGGGCCTGAAATTTGGTAAATATTCACAGATATGACTGGACTTAATGTTATGGTAAACCAATGGACAGCTTGTAGATTGTAGATTGAAGCTTGTAGATTGAGATGTCCCCTAATACAGAACCATGTGAGCAGTATGCCTGTAGCTGCATGCATGCATGACTCCACAAGTCACCCTGAAATTCTTACACTGGATTTCCCATAAAGCTGAATTGTACTTGCAGTGCCCATCTTTAAAAAGTGACCTCCTCCTGGGTGACCTAGTTGGGTATCACTGTGCTCTGCAGATCGTTTGGGATTTTTTCCCCCCTTTAATAATGAAGGAGGTCAGATCTGTAGCCAGAAGTTCAGCATCTGTGTGCATATCTGGGGGAAACAGAATAAGGGCTAAGGGCTAATTAGGATTATGAGGCACTGTTTGATTTGGAATATTAATATCCTCCAACCTTCTCATGGTTAAGATTTTTTTTAAAAGCTTCTATAATTTTCTGTATTCTGATTTTGAAAAGCCAGAAATATAGTATCTGGATTATCCTTTATTTCTTTTTCTTTTTTTTTTTTTTTTTTAATTAGCAAACACTAATATTTATCTTTCCAGAATATAGATTCACAGATCCTTCTAAATTACAGCCTTTTTCAGTATCTCAGCTCAGTCATCCGAAAAAAAAGACAACTGTAAAAATTACTATGTGTACGTGAAGGCCTTGGATCCAAGGACTCGGGAATGGTGGATAACTCAAACATTGTTGCTATTGGCCAAAGGTAGTTTTTCTGCTTTAGATGCTTTCTTGCTACCTGTCTCTTGGGGAGATGAAGCTTTTTGATGTCAGAAATCAACTTTCTGCTTCCAGACTGTGATGCTTCATTGCAATTGTCTCAGATCTGCACTTTTGTCTTACCCAGGCATACTGAACCTCTCTGTTGCTGCTTCACTTCTTTGCTAACCAATATGAGAAGGTTTTGCAGCTCTTTGCCATGTATTCTCACTAGATCACAGAAACAACCCAAGCAAACGAAAACAGGTGACTATGGGCTTCCTTCAGACACACAGCAAGAGATCTTTTTTCTCCTTGTGTGGAAAGAAAGCTCACTTAGGTTCTGCAGTCACAGCATTTAGTCAACATTTGATGGATTGTTTCATGAGGAGGGGAGATGGATGCTACAAATTCAGTATATTCTCTGGTGGCTGTTTGCTCACAGGCATTGCATGCAGCACGCTCTTCCGCTAAACACAGCAGAGCTTCTGAATTGCAGGGGTAAGTCTTTTGCTCAAGTGTTGTGGTTTGGGCTGGGTTGGCCACTAAATGAACGACAGATGCTTTTTTTAACTTCTCTCCCTTCAGAGGCAGGAGAGAGAATAAGAGAGAGAGAGACTTATGGGTTGAAAAGAAACTAAACTAATGAAATATTAATAACAGAAAGAAAAGAGAATAATATTAATAAGAAAATAATGAAATGTATACAATACATACAAAACCAGTACCGAGCTCCCAGGATGACGATCATGTCACCAGCAGGCATGGGGAAAGTCCCAGACTGGACTCAGCAATGGATGGGAACTGGATTCCGGATCTGGATTCAGGAACGTATGGATTGGGATCAAAGGTAGATGAACAGATAGAGTCCTTCTCAGATGCCGGCCACTGAAGAAAGAGACTGACCCCTTTGATCCCTCAGCTTCTATACTGAGGGTGATGCAGATGGGATGCAATGTTTCCCGTTGGTCAGTTTTGGGTCACCTGTCCTGTCCGCTCCTCCACGCAGGTCTTGATCCCTCTACGCTTTTCCACTTCCAACCCTCCAATGGGGCACATAACAAAGCTGGCTGCCCTTGGTTCTTACAGCAGTAAGTATAAGCAAGAGCCTCTCTGCATACCATCCCTTGGTATTCACTATAAACATCAGACGTTATCTGCTAGAAGCAGACACTGGCTGAAAAATATGCCATTAATCTCAGAGAGTGCAATCAGTTGGAAGAGACTTAACTGAAAAGTAAAATTACTGAAAAGAGAATTGGTTCTGTTTTACTTCAAACCAGGACATCAAGGTTTCCAGGTCTGCCACCGCTGGGAGACTTGTTCAAAGCCTTTCCAAGCCAGAGGATCTCTAGTTACTCTACCCTCAGTTATCTGGGGGGGGAAAGAAGGGATTAGGTCTCACTGAGTGACTGATTGCCTTCACAAATTGTCTTTGCTGTTCCTAGATATCTCGCATGAGAAGAACACTTAACTGCTCCTCCTGTTTAATGTGAGAGATGGGTTATGGCTCACCAACTGTACGCAGATCTATGCGCCTGCTGAACCCAAGGTGGATGTGGGAGTGACCATGAGTAACCTGCCACAAGAAGGCTTTAGAAACTGCAGGAAGCTGTCTGAACCCCAAAGCTGCAGTTGCGCAATGCGCAGACTTTCATGACAAACCTATCTGCTTATTAAAACACATAATGAACTTCTATTGCTGTGAACTATAAACATAGGCTAATTTAGGTTAGTGAGGACACCTGGTCCAACCCCACACTCAAATCAGGGTCAACTTCAAAGTTAGATCAGGGTACTCAAGGTCAGATCCTTGTGTTTAGGACCATTATTTAGGTCTTATCAACGCCTTCCTTGGGTTCATATGAAAACAGAAAGAAAAAAGTACTTGCTGTAAGGAACTGGGAGGATGAATAGACAAATGGAGTGTTATTGCCCCCACTTTGGTAGTCTGAGGCAACACAAAATGTGTGGGACTTGCAGAGTCAGGGACTGAAGGCAGCACAGCCAGCTGAAGAGAAGTTTCTTTTGCTTACTCAAAGACACCCAGGAAATAACTGCTTTTAGAAAACAGAACAGACCTGCAAGTCCCCTGGGTCCCACTATGTTAACTTCACATCTGGCAAATTTTATTGCACTATATGTCTCCTATTGAATTTTCTAGTTTCTCCAGTCTCTCTTGTGCTGAGGGTTGTTTCATGAACTTATGCACTTTGCTTTGAGTTGTTGAGTTTTTTTGTCCCCTGAAGCTAAAAGTTGCATCCCTATTGTGCAGAAAATAGGAAACAGATTTGTTCTTCTCAAATGTGTTGGGTCTTTAAATGGAAACTGGGAGGAGAAGGAGGGGACAGCCTGCAGCCCTGCCACATTCTTTCCACTGATACACATGACACCAGGAAAAAGTCTGATTCTGATCCCCTAAAACAATAGATATGGAAATGTTTTCTCTTTTGTTTTGTTTTGTTTTGTTTTTCTTCTGCCCCTTTTAAAGTGAGCACAGTGTTGAAAAGCACAGCAAAGCCTGGTCTAGGGCTCATGTCCTCTGTTAGTCCATAGAATAAGACAGAGTTGCTTACCCCACAAGTTCAAATACCAGCGTACTGGCCAACAACAACAACAAAATGGTTTTATCTCAGTGTGAACTAAGTGTAACAGTTAAAAAATTATCTGCTCCAGGGTACAGCTGTGTTCGTGCTTACCTAGTTGTGGCCATGGAGAAGCAGTGTGCTTGACTGGAAGAAGCAAATGCAATTCCCAGGCAAGCAGGTAAGTAATTCCTCATCTTCCTGCCACGAGGCTATGAGGTGTAGGTTCCTCTGCAGGTGTCATGCTGCAGATACTGTTCAGCAATCTGACTCAGGCCTCAACTACCACCGTCTTTCAGTCATTTTCTTGTCATCATTTTCTTGCGTAACCGTGAAATAAAGGAGTGTAATGAGGTCTGGTGCAGCCACAAGACAAAAGAGCAAGCTGTGCTACTGCGGTTTGTCATGGGATTGGAGCAGGCACAGCGCATGGGCTGAAACTCTGGTGGCAGAGAGTGTCCAGTTGGTGTCCTACACATATACACACACAGGCAAGCTGGCACCCAGAGGCTTGAACTTAGATTCAGCATTTATTTCACTTACTAATTAAAAAAAAAAAAAANATTTATTTTACTTTAAAATTAAAAAAAAAAAAAAAAAAAAAGTAAATGCTGGATTTAGCTTGTCTTAACCATCAGTTTTACCACCAGTATACCACAGGCAATAATATTGATGACACTTTCTGTTCTCAGATGAAATGTGCTATGGTTATTAATAACAATTTAATAAAACTAATTATACTTCAGGTAGAGCTACAGTTCTAAGCCTTCCTTTTTCATTTGCCTCAACCTTTCAAACTCTTCTTCCTGAAATAAATACTCCCATTCTTAGTTGTCACTCTGAAGTATTAATTAAAAAAAAAAAAACACCACAAAAAGCAGCTCTCCACCACAAAGAAACAAACCTTGAGCAGAAGTGACTAATTTAGTCTGCTTCATATGTTAATTAAGCAAATGCTTTTCAGAGGTCATGATGCAAAATTTGGCATAGGAATGGTGGTCAAAAATAGCAGTTCGGTCTTGTCCCACATCTTAAGTATTGATGAGATGTAAGAAACAAGACTTCTTCAAGCTGGAGAACATTTGGTTAATGACTTTTACAGTTGTGAATGTTAGAGTTTTCGCCATATTGGTCAAGTAATTCTGCACAGAGGGAACAGGAAATCACTTTCCATTTTCTTTAATTTATCTTCATTTTTTAGACAGCCTGAGCTTAACAGTGGTCTATATTCTGAAGTGGTTCCAGATTCAATGCTCTTCCTCTTCTCAACTGTCCCAAATAATAAAACACCTGAATGTTAAAATGGTATTGTTGGCCTTTCTCAAATTCTGTTCAATAACCTTAGTGGGTGAGATTTGAATTTTGAAAAGTTGTAATCAAAAGAGAGTTTGAATCAGTAACGGTTTTGTGACATCTTGAACGACAGCTTGATGTTCAGTGAATCTGAGTACCTGTGATCTTCAAGTTTTCTGAACACATTGTTATCACAGCCTCAGAAGGTGTAAATTCCAATGGATTTACCTGTCTTGTTTTTTTTTTTCTTTAATAACAGTAAACGCAGCAAAATTTGCCTTAAACCTCCTTCCTAGATCAATTCTTCTAGCAAAGTGCTATGTAATTTTTCTGACTCACTCATGCAGCTAGCTTATTATGTTACTGGGGAAAATCATAGGTGAGAATAGGCGCCACAGTGAGAAGAGCTTGAATGCATGTCTGCCTACAGTCTGATCTGGGCATTCCTTACAGAATGAATCTGAGTATTAGACAGGCTGCAGGGAAAAATCCAGCTGTGAGGGTTTGTATAGGACTGAATACAAAGGTTATCCCTGTTAATAAACCAGGACTCCATGAAGGATGATGTTTTCCTGGCCAGATCAGGTAGTGTGTCAGTTTGCAGGGACTTCTCCCATCTTCACTTTTCAATTTCATGAATAAAAAAAAGCCACAAAAACCAGACTTGCTAAACAAGTTCATAAATTCCCAGTACTTCTTTCATCATCAGAACAACCAGGGGGAAAAATATTATATAAGGAGCATTGAATTACACTTGTGACCTAGTCCTATGACTATGCTTCAAAATTAGGTGTTTCTCAGTTTTTTGACCAACACTGTAGGGATAATTTGAGACATAAAGGGAGTATCATTTTACAACATTCCAAAACAATATTTCAGCTGGGAAATGAATGGTACCTGTAGATGTTATAGTAAAGACAGGCAATCTGACTATGAAAGTGCTCCTCATTTCCTATCCCAGACAGCTGAAACAAAACAGATGTCACAAAAAAAAAAAAAAAAAAAAAAAAAAAAAAAAAAAAAAAAAAAAACAAAAACAAAAAAAAAAAACACACNAAAAAAAAAAAAAAAAAAAAAAAAGAAAAAAGAAAAAAACCAAGTTAATCAAAATCTAAAACATGTCACTAAAGAAAGACTTCAGGCAACAACAGTGATGCAGGGTCATAGACTCATACAAACTCCTTGTTAAAGACTCCTGTTTTCAACCTCCTGAAAAAATACGATGGAGGAAATGTAAATAGGCAAATTATACCGGGAGCATGAGCATTTTGTTAAATACTGAGAACATTTCATTAAATATCGTACTGCCTTTAGGCAGTTAACAGTGTTCCCTAACACAAATCTTGTGTTGCTGCTTTCAGCTCCTTGACGATGGTACAATTTCTAGATATGCATTATTTACGCTGTCCTAATAGGGTGTTATATTAGCATCATTCAGACGAAGAGAAGGATGCAGGTTATTTAAAGAGAGTGGGAAGTATGCTGAAGAAGGTGGAGGTGCAGAGAGGGAGACAGAGCTCAATCTAACTGTTTGGAAAGGTTTGCTTTGCAATATCTTAGTGTTTAGCCTGAATAATTAGAAAAGGAATAGCCTGGGGAGGCAAAAACTATTCTGATGACCTTTAAGTAGAAGTTTATGCAATCTCTTGTACTGTTGAAAAGCAAATTAAAAAAACAAGAATATCACTACTAAAGTACAAATTCATCTGTTCTCTTAGGTTCTGCAAGCCTGTTAATATAATTTCATCAACAATGGCGTACACTAATTATTGTTAATACTACAATTAGGACAAAAGGGACTACAGACCTTAGCTAAGATTATAATATTAAAAGATCATGGGATCTTCAAAAGGCATAAAGCTCCTGATGGATCTCAGAAGACTGAGGATGAAACTTTGCTTCCAATCCATTTCTCAGTAGAAATAATAAGCCCAAAGATAACAGAGCTGTAGATTGTACAGTTACCCTGGTTGCTCCTGCTCCTCAAAGTAGAACCAAGTATGTTTGATTGGACTCCCCTCCTTTTAAAATCTCCATGATTTCACTCTAAAAATGAATGGTATAGACAAAATGATTACCAGCAATAGATATAGTGTTTTTTCAAAATGAGCCTAAAATTAGGATTGTTTGAGTGATGTCAGAATTTATTCTGCACGGGGAGACACCTACTCCTGTGTTCTTCCCCCTTCTAATTCCTGACGTGCAGAAGGAACCACTGAAGTGAAGAATGTGCTGGAAGAGAAAACAAAAGAAAACAACTTGTAATGTAAGTATGGCTATTTTCTTAATCCTTTTTCACAGTTCCTAGAGTTAAAAATGTGAAAAAAAGACTTTGTGAGACAGGGTCCAAATTTTTAACATTTATATGTACTACATATTATGATATATAAGTTTATGTTCTAGATTTTAACACATATTCTCTATGGTTTTATTAACTTTGGACCTTTTTAATAGCCTTCTAATGTTTATATTCTGACCTTTTCTGTAAAAAAAGTGGGAGTGGAAGAATCAAGACTTTCTCCTCATTGTTTTCTTGTTCACTTTTTGCTATTGAAAACTGCATGTCTAATGCAATCACATAATGCTGGGAACTAGGTCTTTGGGAAAAAACTCATATCATTTAGCAAGAAGTGCTAGTATTGCAGAGAGGTGGTGGAGTCTTCGACTCCAGAGACATTCAAAACCTGCCTGGATGCCATCCTGTGCAACCTGCTTTAGATGCCCCTGCTCTGGCAGGGGGGTTGGACTAGATGATCTCCAGAGGTCCCTTCCAACCCCTGTGATTCTGTGGTGATTTTGTGATAGTAGTCCCCGTACTTTGATACCAGTATGAAATGTTTCATGTGGATGTTAAAGGGTTTTAATGTATTCATTTTTTTCTAATAACAACCAGTCCAGGTCTAGGTCTGTGAATGATGATGCCATATTTTGTTAAACTCCTGAGCGTGAAAACCTAGATCAAGCTGACGTTGAAGCCAACAGCATCCCACAGGAGTTTCCATCAAAGATGTATTGTGCTTTATGAGGGCTGTGCAACTGGCTCAAATCTCAAGCAAGAAATTGCCAGTAAGTTAAGAACAGATGTATCTAATTTTGTTCTTATGGGGGGAAAATCATGGCCATTACATTAACTAATGAGGTATTGCACATGCACAGGTTATTTCGTCTTCCAGTTCCTATGTTTCTAACAACAGCCCCTTATGTTGGTTTCTCATTATGTGTGTATGTCTATATCTATACGTTATATATCTCCTGAATTTCCCATTTGCTATAGTTATTTCTAAAAATAGTAGCAGGGAAAGGATACTAATTAACGTCACTAAAATTTCACGTTTTATTTTACTCTCTTGTGAAAATATCTAGCCAGCAAGCTATCACCTGAAGAGCTTTGCAACACTATCATCCTTGGGAGCAATCATTTTTAGGGCCTGAATTTTATTATGTCCGACTTTATGGATGAGTTGCTGTTACTTCAACAACTGTCAGTCTCAGTGCAGGCTTGACTTTACTATAGAGAGTGCAACTAGCTAAAGTGAAGAAAAAAACCTCTGTTGGTGTAGGTAAGCTTACACTGTAACCATTGAAAGAGTGAACTGATGAGCTCAACTGTGGACTGAGGCTGAGCCACTAAAGTCTAGGAAGAGCTAGCTATAAAGAATTCTCAGTAATGGTAATTCTAAGCATGTTCGATAATTACTTGTCAATATTATATTCTCAGTGTTCCTTTTGTTGCTGTGATTTCCCTAAAATTCATAATCAAGGATTTAGCTGTCTGTTCTGCACTTGTACTGAAGGAGAACATCTCATTATTTGATTGCACATATGGAAAACTTGTCAAAACCACTTATATTTGTCTTTAAATGTGAAGCTTAACATCATTATAATTACACAGGTGAACCCTTCACCAATTGACAAATGATTTCAAAAGGTAAGAGAACATTTTGATGAGTGGAATTTCTTCTTTGTTCATACGTTCAACTCAGAGTTATGCTCTTTGCATCATATCATGGATGCAGAGAGTGTCTTAATGGTCATTCCCCACAATAGTAGTAATTAATTTTTAAGGAAATACATGAGGAAATATTTATTTTAATTATATAAACATCATTAGAATGAAAGGTACTGATTATGTATTTCAAAATGTGGTTACCATTGTTTTACCTTTAACTGGAAAATGGTTGCGTGTTATGGTTGAGCTCATAAGCACAGGATCGGAATGCTTTTCATTTTCCAGTCACTTGACCACTATGCAGTTAGTGCCTCAAATTTGTTATCGCTGGCTTGTCACTGAGAATAAAATTGACCATTTCAGTTCAGTGTCTAGGGGAAAGCTATTTGGTACTACGATTGATACTAGCTGACTGTCTTAATGAAGTATTGAGGACTGATTCAGTGGGATTATAAATATTACCTTCCCTACTTCTGAAGCTAATCCACTCATAGAGTAGTTAGGCATGTGGGTATAGTGCCTTGAGAAAAAATAGGTAGTAGCAAAACAGTTTTTTCCTGAGAGAAACTGAAAAGGAAATTTGCATTCTGTTTGTTCAGTAATTTTCTGCCAGAAGTTTGAAACCAAATCAAAATGTCAATTTTATTGGTTCTGTTTCAATGGAAGAACATTTTGTTTCTGTATTTTGCTTTGATTCTTACCCAGAAATACATAGTGACAAAACCCCACAAAACAGAACAAAGCTGGTAGCTTTGACTCAGCCCTTCAAAATAAAATGCTGTTTTGTTTTGGTTTATACTTCACCCCAAACTGTAAAACTAGAGTGAAATGAATATGTGTATTTAAATAGGAAAAAAGTGATAGTGTACTCAAAGCAGCAATTTTTTTACCATAGCTAAGATTTTTTAATATATATATATAATAGTCTTCAAATTCTGGATATGTAGGACTTCCATTCCCAGGACTGCCAGCACAAAAGAAGAAAATAATGAGAGAAGCCAACATATGAACCGCAGCCTTTTAAATGCTGGAGATCTGGAAAGGCCTGCTGTGTTGCATTATATTTGTGGATTTCAAACTGCAACATGCAGATGTATGCACATGAATAATTTTGAGCGTAAGAGCTCTAATCCCCTCATAGAAAATAGAATCAGTCAAATGTGTAAAGTTACAACATGTATTCACGGTTTGGTGACTGAAGCTTAAGACCAAGTTCTGGGACACTGACTTTATTTTCAAATATCTTAAGTTTTTAGCATATGTGCATGAAAGAATAACTCTCCTGGGTTCATGCTCTCTGTTTGCCTTCTTCCGCATACATCTGGGAAAACTGATTTTTTATATACTGAATTACTTTAATACTACAGAGTGAGGTATGAATTATTATTTTTGAACTCCATGGATTTTTCTACTCTAATTATAGGATTGATAGTCTCTGTGACAATACACCTGCCATTGTGCAGGCTTCAAATGCAAGATAGAGTGAGACAGTACACAGCTCAGAAGTAGCTGATTTCAATCTTCGATGCATTCACTAAATAATTCAGTATCACTAATGGAAATCTGATCCTAGCGCAGGAGTGGGGATGCAGCGCACTCAGTTGCCAGGGTTTGGCAGCTCAATAGCTCGGGAACTACAATGGAGCAAAAGGTGAAAAAATCTTTAAACTATTGTCCGAGTTCTCGTCTTTGCTTTCCTGGAATCACGTTACATCTTCCTGGAGCTGCTGTTGCTGATGGCTAGGGAGGGCGAGAGAAAGAAATTGATATTTACAGCGTATCTGAAACAAACACAGCAAGCTCAGCCCAAGCTGACCTTTTAACTGGTGCGCAAGGGGTGATGTTTGCTTTTTGAAAAGTATAGCCTCATTCTACTCAGCAGTGGGACCGATAGCAGTGAAGAGCTTCTTGGGAGAGAAAATTGCATAAAGCCTTGTCCTCCGACTTTGTAGTCTGAGCTTTGGAGTCAGAATTTTTCAAGGGCATCTTTGGAAAAAAGTGCAAACTCCTGTTAGAAGCTGATGAGATCCAAGTAACTACCTCCTTCAGGTGGCTTGTGAAATGATTAACTGAAAGTACTGAAAAACCCAGCTTGAACGGGAAAATTCGGTTCTTTTCAAAGGAAAAAAAACCCTCAGTGACAGGAAATTCATTATGGGTGGCTTTCTACATTTTGACACAAAACATATCTAATGCTGGGAGCTTCTTTCACTAAAATTGCCTTGAACATTTACTGATTGAATTGGGATTCTAATTGGGATCTAATACTTCTGGATTGTTTATGAAAGCATTTGCATGTGGCATCAGTCAGAAGTCCTTTTATAACTTCTTATAGCCCTAACCTTCACTTTTCCTTTTTAAAAGAACATTCAGTCCTGTCTCTCTTTCATTAGGCTGTCAGTTTTTGGGTTGGGTAGCAAAGAGGATACATGAAAGTGGAAATTGGACTTCTACAGCTGCCAGTCCATTCTTCACCTCTGTCTTTTCATCACAGTGGAACCAGCAGCTGTAAACAAATGTTGAGGATTTTAAAGATAAGTATCACTGGCAATCTGCAAGCAAATTCTCCTTTCTAGGTTAGCTGTGTGTCCAGACTAGAAAAGTAATAGTCAAAAACTATTTTTTCAGTATGGATTTTTCTGTGTGTCACAAGAAATGTAGATTAGGCTGGAGTTCCAGAGATCACGTAGGAAATAAAGCATTGTCTGGAAAACAAAGTCAGGAGAGACAAAACAGCAGAGAAGTTCTGGAGATAAGCCTCTCCAACTTCACAGTTCTTTCAACAGGGAAAATATCCCTGTGCCAAGTAAACGGTCATAGCTTATCTTCCATCTATCCCTTTTCTCCATGCTGTCCTGTTCTTTCCCACTGGGAACCAGCACAATAGGCACCTTTAAGGCTGTGATTAACATATAGTTGATGACTTTTTCCTGGCAAGTTACATTGGTCCTCCCAAGATTGCTGTATTCACCAACTGTCTCATCTCCTTCTATGTCTTTAGAAGTTTTATCTCAATAGCAAAGGTTCAGTTAAGAAATTCAAGTGTTATACCTCATTAATCTCAAAGGTATCAAACACAGCGGGCAATGTGGGGCAAAGAATATCTTTCTGTATTTGTACAGTGATTATTGCAATGGAAACCTCAGTTAAGCCTCAAGGTGTCACTGAGACAGAAATAATATTATCATTAAAACACATTTACTTTTTGTCAATTGAAAACTGAGATACTTTCCTTTTCAGTCATAGGTGCTTCAGACCATAACCTGTCCTCTGAGCAGCTGTGTTAACCTCGACTGCAGTTTTATTTTGGACTTTCTGAGTCAAAACCCAAGCCGTATCACACAGAACTAGTTTCTGTGCATGTAAACTCAGCTTCAGGAAATTCATTTCTGAGCTATGGAAAACTAGGTATGGAGACAAGCTGCGAGCAAATTTGGTCAAAGACTGTCTGTTGACGTGGCTTCTAAAAGTTAGTGGACAAATGAGGCTTCTAATGTCATGCACATCTTTGTGAAAAGCAGTTGCTTTCTGCAGAAAGTTTCCATTGTTTTCTGAAAAGCTGAAAACATTAAGTTTTCAGTGTTTAGCTAAGACTCAGATTTCTCTAAGGAAAGCAAGAAATCTCTTGACCCACTTTGATACAATCTGTTTTGGTTTCAAACAAGGTGAACTTACAGTTCAGCCTTTGCCATCTTTTTCCTACTTTCTCTTTGTTACTCAGACATGATTGACCATCTGAAATGTGCTGTTGTGGTTATATGGAGAAACTCTGAGGGCTTAAAGTGTCGACCACTACCAGGTGTTTTTTGATGGAAAGTGTCTTCCTCTAGATGTTTGCGGTGCTTAGCACCGTGATGCCAGGATTTCATTGAGAAGCCCTCAGGAAGGTACAAGTTACCTATCAAGGACCCATTCAGTCTGCATGCTCTGAATCATGAAGATGAAGTTTACTATTGAGTGCTCATTTCCACTCGTCCAGCTGCTAGAAAGAATATTCTCTCCACTTCAAGCCACCGCTTTACACTGCAAATCAAAGTTGTTGTTTTAAATTACATCACTGTCATTAAATCCGCCGGTGGTGCAAATCCTGAACAGCCATGCCAGGACTAAATACATAACTGTGTGATGAAAAGAAGATGCCAAGGTGTGGATGGAAGGGAGTAGTTTACTTTGCTAAGAAAGACTCCAGGTGGGTGCAATTGCCCACGCTGGGACTAGCCGCACAGTGCTTTTCATTGTCACAGATGGTAGGTGTTAGATGATGCAATGTGTACGGTGCCAGACAAATTACTTTTTTAGCTCATTCCTCGGGAAACAGGAGAAGAATCTGAACTGGATTTCCGCGCAAACTTGGAGCAGGAGCTGCAAGCTGCAACCCCGGCTGAGACCCACGCAGTCAATGGGCCCAGTCTTTCACCTCAAGGCAGAGATTTGCTCTGGGGATGGGGAACTACACAGAAATTGCCTGGAGTTTGGAACAAGTCCACTCAGTTTTAGATTAAGCTGTGGATTGGGGAACACTCTTATTCAATGGATGTAACGAACCTGAAAGTTGGAAAAGCCTGCTCCTAAATGAAAGCCTTGGTATAACTCCAGCAACCACTACAACCAGAAGTGTTGAAATGCCACGACAAAAGTTGTTCTCATGGCACTTTCAGCCCAAATTGAAATTAAAAGCTGG